>JARLTB010000175.1:4825000-5425000 GCA_030141615.1 Unio pictorum | reverse complement strand
CTTTTCAAAATTTTCTATTAGTTTAGAAATATCCGTGTAAATATCGAGATAATTTGCCTTGATTTCGTTTTCATTCATCATCCTCCCCGTCTCCTTGTTAAAAAAGAATAAAGATAGAAAGTTTTTAATTTCAGCGAGAGTCATGCCAACCACAAGCGGGGTTCCAAAGAATTTATGTACGACATTTTTGCAAAAAGTCGTATATAATCATCCAGATCACAGCCGTGGGTGGCAATCATGCTGTCGTGGGCGGCAATCATGTCAGTGATCGTAGACACAAGTGCGCCTGGTTTAAGTCGTCCGTCTCTGGAATACAGCGCAATAGAGTTTTCAGCGGCGTCGCGCTGCCGTATCAAAATGTCATCCGCGGATATATTACTGCTTTTCAATTTACCCTGGCGATCTTGAAATACAACTATTTCGTTCGGGCCAACACTTGCTAA
Source organism: Unio pictorum (assembly GCA_030141615.1). Classification (NCBI taxonomy): domain Eukaryota; kingdom Metazoa; phylum Mollusca; class Bivalvia; order Unionida; family Unionidae; genus Unio; species Unio pictorum. The sequence goes on along the minus strand of JARLTB010000175.1, from coordinate 5,424,557 downwards.
ATTTAACGTCTCAGCGATTTCATCTTCAATTATTTTTTTTACATCCTTGATAGAACCCGCAGATGTTTCCGCGGTGGGTTTCAACATTGACAGAGATCGTCCCCAAATATCAATCATTATTGTAAAAACTCTAGTATTTTCAATTTATTGATTCTCTAAAATTATCTTGTAATTTCCCACTCGTGTATTTATTTACAACCAGATGAGGTGGTTTCTGTGACGACGAAATCTCCGCGAGGACATTTAATACTTCACGGCCGCATATCGGTGGATCATTTAATTGTTGTGTTGGCAGCGTGGAATAAAAAATCGGAAACTCTTTGAGTTTCATCGAAGAATTTATATACCGCATAAACTCGCTTGGCGGAGCTAACCCATATGAATCAAAATAGACAATCCCACGCGGATCGATCGCGTATGCAACCCAGTGAGTTCACGATCCGTTACTGTTATCAGGATTGATGATACCGGTTTCAACGCGTTTAGGTTTTCTCGGCAACTGATCTCTCATAAAAAACCCTCTGAAGTTTTTTATCGCTAGTTTTTAGCAGCACCAATTAAATCAAAATTGGACATGGGAAGAATTGGGCTTTCAACTAATAAACCGTTCCTAGTATTCTCAGACCGGATCCGTGAACGGATCTCCCGCTGTACCATGAATACGGAGTTCCTGGTAGTCTTAAACCCTTTTCCTTTTTTATATCCTTTCCCAGTTGCCTTTTTCAACGCCATTCCTGCCGCGGTACCAACGGCTCCCAACGCCGCAGCCTTCGCCACCGCTGGAGCGGCCGCTGCAATCAATGCTGGTATTGCAGCTAACAATGGAAATATACCACCTGATTTTATCATGTTGGCGACTGCAGCCTTTGAAAATACAATTTGAACCCCTCACCGTTTCTTTAGCGCATCATTGAAATGTTTTATTTGACGATCCGTCAATGATATTTTATGTGTACCGCCGGACATCTGCGCTGGTTTTAACGTTATTGTGGTTCCACATTCTTTAGCAGATTTTGATTTTAATTTCTTGACTTGACCATCAGTCAGCTTGACACTAACAACACTATATGTCATTTTATTGTAAAACTATTTATGCTTTCAATTGATCTAATTGTGAATCGTTTAGATATTTTCCACTGGTGCATCAACGATTCTCATTCGTCCGCCAGCGCCTTCTAACAACATTGATTTGTCGCTGAGAATGACAGCAATCGCTCTATAATCAACACAACCAGGGGCTATACGAGTTCGAAAATGTATGTCAACGACGGATTGCCTTGTTAAATCAAGATGCTCCAGCGAAAAGTAATAAATCGGATATAGGTTTTTAAAATCAAGTTGCGATATTTGTAAACCAGTATCAACATTTTGATCACGGCCCATAAATGACAGCATCCGATGATACACACGTGCTATATGGTTGTTTTCGTAATCAAGCTGTATATCCTCAGATGGTTCTTGTTGTCCGTTTATTCTCAGTGAAACCTCCTTGACTCCTAATCGATCAAATATCATATGACTGCGTTCTTGGGAACCTAATCGATTCCTATTCTGCAGCGCAATAAATATATGACGTGGGGCTGAAACGCCTTGTTTGGCTGCTAAGTGCCATGTAAATGTATCATTTAGGATTTATCCTCCTTGGCATCAATTGTTACTGTTAGCCAACTTAGCAATGATTTACCGCCTGCGTCCATAAATGAGAGCAACCGCTCTTCTGCGGTAATTGATGGGGTCATTACTGGCATCAACAATACCATTTTACTCAAAACAACTTTACCATCATCGACACCATTAGCATGCCAAATTGCATCATTTGTCATTGCCTTTTCGCACTAACGCGATTGTGTGTTTGGCTCCATAGATGACTTTTCCGACATTTCTGCAGAATCCAAATATGTGATGAAGTGGAATCGCACATGAAAAATATCGCTGCTGTCCTTGCAATGCTTCTTTTCGTGTTGCAAATCCTAAATTGAAATTACCATTAACGCCTCCGAGAATATCAAACGCAGCTCCTGGTCTAGCTCGACGTTCTGGATTAGCTGCTTCTTGTTGATTTGCTTCTGCAGTATCTTGTGCTCTTAACACTTTAATGTATTGAAGGTGGTCAGCGTTATCAGAGGTATCCTTTGCAAACATCATAGACGGACCAGCCGATCTTGTATAATCATCAGAATATCTTGCTAGTCCGATTATTGTTGTTGCAACATCAACCTCGCGGTCTATTGATTCAATTTCTTTTCCATCAATGAGATATCTTGCACTTTCAAATAATGCCATTATGCCATTATTAACAAAACCAACTCGGACATTTGCGTTATCTGCATATGGGGTATCAGCTGCAACATTTGTTACGAGTTTTCCCTCGATTTCAATAAATGCTTTACATGGCAAAAAGTATTTACTGGTATCTTGAACTTGAAGTTCAATTCGCGATCGTAGGTCGGCTTGTATTGCATGATAGGAATAGTATTGATAATCGCGGACGGAATTGTCCTTGGGTACTGGGGCTTCTATATTGAAGGCCGGATCAGCTTGTCGTTTAAACATTATATTAACATACTAGTGTTTTCAATTGTGAAACTCTTTGTAATCATCGTCGTTTTTGTTTTCGTTTGAAACCACTTCCTGCTATCGCGTTCATGATAGCGCTATCTGTTACCGGTGAAGCCGTCAATGGCGACGGAGTCACCGAAGCAGCCAACGACGCTAGTTTTTCTTCCACTGCGCTATTTATTGCTTTGCTGATTTTTGCAGGCATCACTGTAGTTGATGGCAGCACTGGTGATTTCAACACCGACTTCGTCGCTGTTGGGTTCTTTTGCACCAATGATGCTATTTTATCTTTCGCGGCAGAAAATGCCTTTCCGGCAAGATTTCCAACAGCGCTGATTATCACGAATAATATCAATGGCCTTCATTGATAATTGTTCAGCTAACGGCGCCACTTTTGGGGCCATTCTTGTAAATAGCCCCGCAATGGTACTGCCGAAACCATCTCCGTAATATGCTCTATAAACAGGCAATCGTGAGTTTACCACGTAAACGCTTACGGGTTTATCATGGTTGTAGTGTATGATCATCTTGTTATAAAACTAGTAGTTTTTCAATTAGTGATCAATCGCTGTAATCGGCGTCTCTGTGATTTTCAACTAATTCAGCAATGAGTTCTCGATATACATCAATGCCCATGATACCGCCGGCAAATAATCGTTTACAGATATCAGCTGCTTCATTAATTATCTCGACGGAGTTGTTTCCGGCTCGTTTTCCCCCGATAAGTACTTCTAACCGTGATATATCACTGAGAATATTACCAGGACATGTCACGGTTGCGTTGAAATCCTTTGGATTTCCAATCCAATATCCTTTTCCGCTTGTTTTCTTAGAACCGGCTTCTGCTCTTATGTCTATTTCTTCCGGGATTGGATCCTCCGTATAACGTGGTGGTTGTGGACCGCCTTTAACCGCAGCTAGAAAGTCATCATAACCAGGGTGCTGCAACGCTCTGATTTTATCCCCGCCGCGTTTCGCTAAATATATTTTTGATGCCCAAGTGTCTTTGCTTTTTATAAAACTTTTAAACTCGTCTTTTAATAAATTCTCTCTTTTACCTTTTGGAAAATTTTCTCTAGCAAAATCAGCTAATTCGGAATCCGTATGGTTTCCTCTAATTTCATTTAATGCTGCGACTGTAAATATATTCTCAGGTGAATAGTTATTGCCTCCAGCTGCACCTTGTTGTTCTTCTTCGCGTTCTTCAATTTCGCGTTGAGTTTTTATATCACTGGATAGCTGTTGTATCCTTGCGCGCGTTTGTTCGGTCTCTGCTGCTATCGTTTCAAGTGTATCAAGCAGCGGCGCCTTCGTTGCTCGTTCTTTTTCAGGAATATCTCCGTATATCGCTGCTTCAGTTAACTTTTTCACATCTTTGGTCGCACTTGTTATCGGAGTAAACAGTTGTTTACTTGACACAGAAAAGTCAGGTTGCATTTGTTGTCGCTGCTGAAGTTTTTCGCGAAGTCTGTCTCGTACCGGTATAAACTTTTTAATTGCTGCTAGCCGCTCTCGGGCTAATTTAATTGTAAGCGATTCACCTACCATATATTGTTTGTGAACTGAGTTTTCAAATGTGAAACTATCACAATTAAAAGCTGAGTTATTAGATAATGTACCATCAAGCTAACGTATCCATCTCCGACAAGGTTAAACTGTACGACGCTATCCGCGAGTGTTTCAGAAATAACATCGCTGGGGGTTTCAGAATTGTAATATCTGAGAACGGCGATGAACGATTTTTGTTAACGACGCGGCAACAACAACTACGTGAAAATGGAGGCGTCGCGGTGATTACTTGCTACCACAACCAGATCATCCAGTACGCACATAACTGCATGAGCAAGCCCAAACTGCTGAGTATTCTTTCAGGAGAAAATCCTATGTGAGTGTTACAAAAAACGCTAAAAAAATTTACTGAAAGCCTTTTTTTATAGTAACGCTCACCTGGTTAGGATGCGGGTTTTTCCTCGTTTAACAATTTTCTAAGATCACGAACCTTAGAACTAATTTCAGTTCGTTTTTGATACTCTTGGCCGAGCTTTTGACGTATTGCTTCAACGGTGCTAAATAGCGTTATAAATACATTAATGTCGTTACCGTACAAACAAGGATTGATGGACTTTTGAATTCCTTTCACGAGCCTGCACATCTTAGGTAAAACATAACGACCCTTACTAGACTGATACTCAATGTCTTCATATTCCGAGGTAATCCTGAGCGGATATTCATTCATGAGTCCCTTATTCAAGCCTTTGTGTCTTTGTTAGGGTCTTTTCACTTGGCTATCCATTCCGGATGCCCTTTTTTGTGACCCTAACACTGTTTCTATTAGCCGGTAGCCCATTCTGTGCTACCCTATGGGGTTCCTCATGTGAATGCAGAGCTTTTTGCATCAATTTATACCATTTATTTTACACCCATTTACTCTGACAAACACATAATCTCCGGCGAGGGGATCTAACTCAGCAAACACTGTGTTAGTTCTCTCAGAAAGTATATGTTTGAATGGGTGTTCTTGTGACGTGGGCGTGTTCAAACCAAACCAACATTGCAACCCATGAAATCAAATTCATGGTTGCATGGAATTGGAAAATAACTCCAACCCATGCTACCGAAAATGTGATAGCATGAGTTGCAATGTTGGTTTGGTTGAGGGGGTTCTCCCTCCCCCCAATTAATAGAAAAAAAAACATCTTTCGTTTCACCATCAAATAATGTATTTGCTATGGGGACCGAACACGTGGTTGATAGATCTGTGTTTACAAGACAAACACGCTAACGTTTAGACTACGGAACTGTCATACAAAATAGAGATTTTTTAATATATATATATATATATCTTCTGATTATACTTAACAATAAGAGATTTTTTAAAAAGACAATTTTACTGTATCCACAGAAATTTCATAGTATTTAGGAAATAAAATAGTAAGTACACAAAAAAAAATAATACTAATACTAATGTAAATAGTATCTGGGTTTTTTCAGTCACGCATGCCTGCGTCAGTGAAATACCGATCATACAGGGAGGGGAACAAAAGTACGTTTGTACTGAAAGTCACGCATGCCTGCGTCAGTGAAATACCGATCAATATAGAGGAGGGGAAGACATGTATACTTAACTTAACAATAAGAGAGTTTTCACTGTATTTATAAAAATGCATACAGGAAAAAGGAAAATAAAATACTTTTACACACAGAAAAATACAACTCGCACGTAGAAGATAGTAATTGTACAGTCACGTAACCGCGTCAATGATTAGCAGTCTACATGTATGATGTGTGCACTGATATAATTATAAAGTATATATCTGGTTTTAATAAGTTGTGAAAACATCAATTACGTAACACAAAACAGCATGTAATTTCGATGTTATAAATATAAATCTCCACAGTCACGTGTGCGCGCCTACCTCTCTACCTGTGAGAAATAGCAGACGACACAAATACCTTTGACGGTCATAATACAAGGGAACTTAGTGAGTAGAGTGTTATGAGTGGTGGCGGACTTATACATAAGGGATTTATCTCCCCTGAATCGTTTTAGATGTATATAAATTTTATTATATGGCCATTTTTCTTTGACAGAGCCGATTTTTGAATTCCTTATGCAACAAATCGTATTGAAGACCTACAAATATCGAAATATCTACTGGCTTCATTCATTGACTGAAATATTTTCTCCTCGTTAGTTGATGTATCATATGATTTTACGGGCCTCTTTCCAACTGATTTAAAAGTACCAATTTCTGCCCTTTTTGATATATTCCGACTCTGTGAGATAGCTTGGAGATTCGAAAGAGAATTATCCGCCTTGTTATTATTGATATGATCAATAACAGATTCATCTTTGATCAATCCGTTGTGACATTCATATACTATTCTGTGACAGAGATATTTCTTCTTCCCGGCACCAAACATTAAATACCCTCTATTATTTACCCGTCCAACCGGTTTCTTTAGTCTGCAATTTCTAACAATACCATCACGGGATGCTTCATAATTAACAAGCACTGGGTGAGGTCTGAAATCTTAGCTCATTTGTATAATAATACTATTTGTCTAATTTATTATTTGCTTTAATTATAATTCTATCAATGTAGTCTTGAGGGGTTTTTATGATTTTGTCGCTGACGGAGTCATCGGTAGGATCAATGATTCGTTTGTAATAATAGCGTTTTAGTTCTCTGTATCATTTGCCGCCACAACTGAGACACAACTGCGATTTTCCCCTTACCCCCATCCCACATCGGAGGCACGGAAGGGGGCCAAAACTTCCTCGCCGAACGCTTTGTAAATGATACCCACAGAATTCGCTTCTGCATGTTTTGTTACATGGAGTTGTTGATCCAGTCATTAGCCACTTGTAATGGTTCATTATACTATATTTTTCTATTTAAATACATGTTTTAATTATAACATGGAGGAGTTCGAGAGATTATCAGCAATTAAGCATTACAAAACCGTTAAATTTAATCTCGATAGAACCCTCAAAGATGTACCAAAACGGGCAAAAACGGATAGAGCCCTGATAAATAAAATACGCGATTGTATTAATGAATTCAAACACGACGGTGCATCTCATAGCTAGTCAACATTTCGAATTGATGGCGTTGTTGATGCCACCATGAACGACAGCAACGCAGCGTTGATGTTATCACAACTTGGCAACAAAAAGTATTTTTTTAGAGTGAAATTCATTATCCGTGTAGAATCAGGCGGTTGGATTATACGAGACAAATTTGAACTGATTCTCAAAGACAAGAAAACAGTCGTTGTTAGCCGTGATTCTAAGCCGGGTCTGTTAACTGGAATTGACAAACCATACTATGAACGAGCATATCCTGAAACAGCAGTTGTGTATGGGATATATCCGTTACATGAAAAACCCGATATAGGAAAACTAAAACCAATGAAACAGTCGTCGCCGGCGACGTTGTCGTCAGTGGCTTTGCCACTCAATTGTGTAGCAGCACGAATAACAGAACATTTTACAAATGCATCCCGAGGGAACAAACTTACCGATCTACGGCGTAGCAAAATAGCTCAATGGATGTTAACGGTGAAATACCACGGAGCAACTATTAGCAATATAGCAAAATTAGAAACGTCGCTGAGATTTCCAATAACCGTTACAACGATAACCGGATAAGTTTTATACGAATCAAAATATAAATCAAAGGGAGCTCCAATCAAAATTATTGATCATAACGAACACGCATGGACGTCCGCGGTCACAATATTTCCACGAAACAGAACGATAAAGTATATACCCGATGAATTCTTACGAGAAGAATTCTCCAGGGATGGTTTTCTCGTTGAAGAGAAACTATTCGATGCAATTGCGCATTTGAGTAAAAACGACCCATTGTCGGTGTGGTTACTTCGCAGCACTGAAAACGACACAGATACCTTTGACCAATTTGTAAGACCAAACGGTGAATTATACCGCACTGAAGCATTTCACAACAAAATGAAGAAAAAAAAACCAGCTAGCGGATTTTTAACGGCGTGTGGCGAAGGCAACAACAATGATGAAATCATCAACGATGAAATCATCAACGATGAAATTATCAACGACGAACAATTATTGACAAACTGTTTTACAATCCCGTCGGTTGCAGCTCATTTTGCAAGAATCGAAAACGCATGGAAACCAACACGCGTAGAATTCTTGCCAGACATTGAGGCTACTTGTTTAGAATTTAATCATGGCGGTTTATGGAATCAAAAATACGACCATGATAATACCATTTCAGTTGATATGGTTGCTTGTTATCCAGCGAGTTTTCTTGGATATGGAGAGTGTACTGAGTATTTTAAACGATTTTGACATCCCGTACATGAAATGACTCGTGTTGCAATTAATGGGCAGCTGCCTGATTTTGATTTAACTGGATTCGCTCGTGTAGTATCATTTGAGTTCGCAGCAGGACTTCATCGCTGTTGTTATGTTTGGATTGGTAGACACATGTCTGAAAAGAAATGGCTGCCAATAGCGTTATTACGGTTCATGATTGATACAAAAATGTTAATTTCGCTGACGGTCAGTGAAGCAATTATATCATATCGGAAACAAACTAATGTCTGGTTACCAACACCGGAACGTCTTGATAGTATAATTGATTAATCCAAAAACATATTGATGCCGACGAAGAATATATCATTGAGTGGTCCAAACGGGTATTTAATCAACGAAACATCGAAGCAAAAGATCTCTGTAGAAGAATAATCGGAAAATTCACTCAGAGAGGAAAACAATGCGACTATAGACGATATTGTTCACGGCTGATTATGGATAACACCGAATATGACTTTGTAATCGCAGATGCAGTATCCAAAAACATATATGTGGATCGTAAAGATGCTTTTTTGTCCGATGGAACAAAATTGGGTACAGTTGTTACATACAGCGACGGTTACAGATCCCCGTATACACATTTGAGGTCGTCGATGCTGGGTTATGCTTGTATTAATTTATTTTCAATGATAAATAAATTTTCTGACACTGCGGTTAGAGATGCCGTTGATTCATTTTACATTGACAGCAAGTACAGTTGCGCAGTTGCTGAATTCACTAATTCGGATGAAAGCTGGGGATCATGGAGAATTAAAAAAGAAATGCTGCGTTATTATTCTGAATCAGCAGACGTTGAAAGTAAAAGTAATTACTTACGCGGTGATAATTTATCAGAACGTTCTAATGCACCACCGATATCCGATCCAATTTGTAGATATAAAACAGTTTATTTAAACGGCTGTGGCGGGTCAGGAAAAACGACTCGGGCGATTGAATTATATCGAGGGAAAAATCCTACGGATTTCACAAATATGATTGTGCTGACACCGACCCATAGACTAGCGCGAGAGATAAAACAACGAAACGTCGACGCTTTCACTTATCATAGTTTTTTTCGATACAACGGCGACAAATGGACCCTTGAACGAATGGGTGAAAAATTCATCCCTGCGGTTATTATTTGGGATGAGATATGTACGGTTCCGTTAGATGTATTAAAAATGTTTCTTGATTGGTTGCTGCAAAAGAATACAGCGGTGATAATGTGTGGAGATCATGACCAACCACCACCATTTGTCGGCGCGGGTCCACATGATTGGTTAAAGAATTTTGTTGACTATTATGAAGAGATAGATAGCGATTAAAGGGCACTTGATGAACAATTACGTACACTTAAGAATTTAATTAGACTGCAACCCGATAAAGTTCAATGCGAAATAATCAGGGAAATAATTCCTGAAACTCACATGGAGGAATTTTGGGAAGCAAGGGAGCCAAACGATTTTGTAGTGGCAAGTAGAAAGATAGTCAGAGACACACTTCAGAAAAAGTTGTCTGAGCTTCACAAAGAAAAATTCCCAACACGCCCAGTGCCGCTGTGTTATAGACCCTATGATACACGGCGACAAAATATTGAAGTTGAAATTCCAGGAAAAAAAGAAAGACAAACACTAGTGTTAAATGATATTGTGCTGGTTGATATCAGTGTTGTCGAAGACGCATTGCGTGCTGATAAATCGCCATGGACACTGGGTTATGTAACGACGATACATTCCTCGCAGAGATTAACCATCGCGGATACAATTATTTGGATAGTCGATAATCGCATTGAGTGGTCAAATTTAGTCTATCTTGCAGTGTCTAGAGTACGGCGAATAAATCAACTTCGAAGAACTGTTTTCGATGGATGATATTGATGTTAGCATCATTAATAAAAAAACTCTCCGGTTACAAACAACAAGACAAAAAAAAAACAACGAGAATTTAAGATTGATGCTGAATTAATAATTACGCTGAAGCAACAACAGAATATTCACTGCGCGAGTTGCAATTGTATAATGCGTTGGCAGTATTCGGATAAAGATCCTCGCCAAATTACCGTAGACAGAAAAAATAACAGTCTCGGTCATGTCAGAAACAATGTGATGTTGACTTGTCTTGAGTGCAACAGACGCAACGGTGCTAGTTAAGACCATGCGGTGGTAATTGAGTATCATCAGGAATCACTTGTAATTGTTCGCGTGTAAAACCCCGCTGAGGGGCAGTTGAATCCAATTTATAGATTGGAGGTCTACCAGTTGATCGTGTTATAGTAGATATGCTATGCGTAGTGACACTCCAAATAGGATCAGTAGCCCTTTTTTACCACCTTCGAGTGCTCCTGGTTCATATAAATATCTCACGGTGACATTGTTGAGAATTGGCTGAGAAACGCTATCTCGCTGTGGCTGTGGTATATACTTTTTTATTGCGTTGTTAGATTTCATATTGATTGCTCTGGTAATCTCGCAACTACCCCTGGTAACCTTTTGACCCATTCGCGGGATCGCTTTTCTTGGATGAATTCTTTTGCGTATTGATATCCAAATAACCGCTCAGCAAGAGTCCGATTAAATCGTTCTACAATTGCCTGATCGCGATGTAATGCAGTATGCCCCGTCTGATGGTGACATTGTGATGTTTCATTGTAGATGCAACCACACCCTGAAATTTCTTGCCAGGATCAACTTGTAACAGATTTGGCCAGCGTAGTGGGCCTCATCGATAAATCCTTTCAAATGCAGAAGCAACTTCAGGTGATGATTTTGTTTTTAGCGGTTCTGCTTGTTTGTATCGACTCGCAACGTCAACTACGGTTAGCGCGTATTTGTAACCGTTGTCATGTGGTAAAAACAATAAATCAGCTTGATGAACTTCATTGGGCCCGGTAACATCAAAATGCGAGAAATTGATTTGTTTAGGACGCGGTAGATAAATTTGCCATATAGCCTGTTTGGATAACCAATTAGTCGCAGTGGCCTTTTTCACTTTTTGCGGCGTTGGCGAGTTTATTGATTGCAGCGTTACTCCTCCAGTATCCCCTCGGAGAATAATAAATAGATTCCATATTATTAATTACCATACGCTACGAAATATTTGGCAGACATGGTGTTCCGATATGGACTTCAATCAATTTCGAAATTTCTTTAGTAACGCTCAGTCAACCCCGCATAGATTTATATCAATAAATTTACATGATCCTCGGGCACGGTATCGTATCGGACTCGATCAAATATTTGGTTGAAATAAATTATTAACCCATAGCAGCTGTGGGGGGGAGGGCGATGACAACATCGTTGCGACGTTTTATGGTTAAGCAACGAAAACGCGAATAGAGTATCACCCGCGAACTCATGTTTTCAACAAGAAATCAATAAGTCTCCGTTTACCAAATGGAGACTTTCTTTTTTTTTTGGTTAAAATATGAGATTCGCAGGAAGGCTTTATTTTCCGTTTTGAGGGTTTAAAGTGATTTTGTCGGAAAAAGTTGTCCGATTCGCCCCCCCCCCCCCTGCTGCCCACTGGTACAGAATCTTCTTTGAAATATTACATATTCCGTTTACGTGTTTGCGGACACCATTATGATTTCTTCACAGGCGCGTCTACAACCTACATTCGGTCAACCGAGCCCTGCATCACATAGTGCTATCAAAGAGAACCATGGCAATACATTTATAGTCTGCGTCATCCACCTAACCTGATTTGAAGCACATGTCCACCACTGTTAAATTAACCAAGTCTAGATGCTCGATAGAAAGTTAAAATATCGGATACAACGAAGTGAAGTATTTCTGGGAAATCGTCAAGCCCTTGTCAACGTTTTGGTCTCGGTCCAAGTATCTCAGCACCAGATGATAAACACGTGTGACATTTTTCATTAAAAGCCGATTATATTGTCTTGGGTGGGTTTTTGGTGACCATTTAAACTCAGCGAAACTTGTATCATTATCAGTTTTGAAAATATCATCGAACGTGCCATTAGATCTTCAACTTACCACAAACATTTGATGTAGTGAGTTGATACCTTTTGGGTTACTTATTTGCCTCGAACATTCTCCTCGGATAAGGCTTTGGTGCGAGTCTATGCGCATAGAAAGGAATGAAATCGTAGATGTTCCTCCAGACCCGATGAATTATGTCAAACGTTCTTCATTGACCAAATGTGGGTTCATTGAGGGCATCCAAACCGTAAGTTTGAATAACACATTTTTAACATCAGCGACACCATCACCATACAGTATCGTCGGTGTTGTCCTTACGGGATAACATGAGTGTGTGTTTTGCCCCGAGAATAACCTTACGAGAGTGGAATCGAGCAGGAAAACCTCCGTTTACGTTAATTTGGTTTCGTAACGTTGTAAAACGAAGATTAAACTTTTAGATACAATATAAGGGGTCGATCAGTATCAGGTATGGCAGATATACCTACAGGTTGTGCGGTCCGCAAAAGCATCATGAACACGTTGACGTACAATCTGCATGATTGTTTGAGTCATTGAAAAACATCTTAGAAATTCCACTTTATCTGGCGAATCCTAATATTGTAGCGACAATGTCCACCTTGTAAAAACAGGATTCGAATTCATTTCCGTCCAAAAGAACACTTGCGTTATTGAACAATGCCATGATGCCATTTTGATAGATTGTATTTTATTGCGTAAAATTGGTATATTTGTAACCTTTATACATCGCATTACATGTGCGTACACGTTCCACGTGAGATCGGGCACATCTTTGAATATAGCCATCCATTATATATTATTGGTTGCCTCAAATACATTTTGCGTGAACGTAATTGACTCCTCAGTGTTATATTTACAATCACTGAATCGGATCGGCGATTCAAAACTTCCCTGGCACTCAAGCAAGCCACGAAATATCTAAACACGGCTAATCATCCGTCAATGGTGCAATCACATACAACTGAACCCAATTTAACAATCGTACAATTAGATTGAGCAGCAGTTGAGCGTAACCGAGTTTGGAAATACGGAACTCGTTCCATCGTAATTATGCTTGAGTGGCCGAGGCTTCAAAGAAGCGGAGAAGGCAAAGGCTGAAAATTAAATGCCAATTTTTGTTTACATCATCAACAAACCATCATCATGTATGCAATGCCGCATACAATTACATACTATAACTCCATATACGGAATCGCTGAACCTTGCGTCCGGTGCATATTAAAGACGCTTAAGTTCTTTGAAACTTCCAGTGCCGCACCTGTACGCTCCAACGTCTTTAGACGATAAGGATATAATTAATTAGAGTTAATGTCATTGTGACAATGGAAAAACTCACCTGGCTACCGAAGAGTAAATATTCAGGTGAAAAACATCCCTGGATATACTATTAAAGCGAGACTGAAACACGGCCGGAGATATGACTTGATTTAAACAACCACCGAATATTGGACAAGCACCTGTAAACTGCCTTAATGCTGGATGTTACCAACATAATCTCGCTTATTAAGCGATTTATAATTTTGTGTGTGTGTGTGTGTGTGTGTGTGTGTGTGAGTGTGTGTGTAAGTTTTAGATTTAATGGCACTCTGCTATGTTAAGTTGTTGCACACAAATTTCTTACAGTCAACAGACACTACGACTTTTTCTACGTGAAAATTACCAAGAACAATAGCATTGTTAAGAAAATTTTCGACAATAATTTTGGTGGTTACATTTGTTTTCATTATTATTATTACTAGATAATTATTGTTTAATCAAATAAAATAGGTAATTTCTTCCCCGCGTGACTCATTGCGCGGCAATTAGCAGAACCGATTTGCTCCCATTCTGGCTAATTATCATATGACATAATTTTAAAACAGTTAAAGAGCAGTTATTATATGCGTGTAGTGGATTTCCTATGAGTGTTTTCAGTGATTAGTAGACGAATCCTACAAAATTGCCTTGATTTTCAGAATATAGTGTGAGATGACGGACTCGGAGAACAAGTACAAAAGTACATTTCAATCCTTTGGTAAAATTTATGTACTTTTCTTATTGAGTTTATCATTGATTGATTGACAGCGATACATGTGTTTTACATTGTTTCCAGTAAGATATATAATTAGCTTGTGTATTATCATTACAAGTTCTAACAAGTGAGTGTACAGTGATAATTTCCATGGAATTCGCACTAAAGTTGAAATATTCATTTTGATTCCATGATAAATAATATTGAGTTATTTAGTTCTTGAATCTGAGTCTTAGTCACTCTATATTATTCAAATATACATGTTTTTTTTTAAATATTTATACTACCCCCCAAAAAAATAAAATACGAGGGGGGAAGTCCGTTGTTGAAATTAGTATATTGTGATATTTTGATACATGGTCTGTCATTATTGTTTTAAGAAATAAGAACAAGCATACATCAATTGTCTTATTCTTTTTTGATAACATTTACACTGAAATTATTCTGAATAAATCAAAGAAATAAACTGCCATTTTGGACTGCAAACCAATATTTGTGTAGAGGTATAAAATTATTGTATTGAACCTTTGAAAGAAAACCATTTCATCTGGTGAAAAGTGCCTTGCTCAACCTTTCGCCTTTTGCTAAACGACATACTGGAAAGTTGAAGAGTTATTTTCAGACTGGAAGTTTCTGAAAGAATTATGCATTCATATTAAGTAATGAAAGTTGACACCCAGAGTACATTGTCAGATTCTACTTTTATTTTTTTTTGTGCAACTCAACTGCGCTTGACGTTTCCTCAATTTCGAAAAAAATATACAATTTTCAGCGAACGCGGTTCCAACCTGGAATGCCTCGATCAAGAATAAAACGTATAAAGCGATTAGGCCACGCAAAAAATCATTGTCAGGGTAGAAAATAACTCTTTCTTGAATTAAAAAGATCTGGCAAAACGTGTAAAGCACCGCTTGTACTAATGTGAAACTAATCTTAGACCATTAGTTGACGCGTTCACCAACAATGATTAAATTCGTTTTCACATCCCCTATTGCTAAGTTTGGCTGCCTAGGTTTAATCCAATAAATTTTGGAAAGAGAATTTTTTCAAGAATAATTTTTCCATACAAGGAACCCAAACGTATACCAATTTAACTGGACACAAACATGATCGAGAACATTATTAGCTTTAAGTGCGTATGGGGTGGGTGGGGAATGGTCTCACTTGAGGCGGTCTCGGGAGCTCACCAAAAACGCGATCTTACCCGTGTTTTTGGTGCACGGCCAGCCACGAAATTGCACTCGCGCGTACAAAATAGATAAGCTCACGGAGATTGAATGCGAGAACGCAGGTCAGTAATTAAAACAATTTTAAATCCGAATTTCACTACTGCTGCATGCACTTCATTCATTGTGGAGTTTTATGTTCGAGACCTGTCATGATATACAACCCTGTTCTTTGCACATTACAAAAACTTTACCAGTTTGGGAAATATCACTAGGGTCATATACGAATCTCCACTCGCATAGGAAAGAGAGGAGAATGGTAAGGTCTTCAATCTTGGAGGCACGTAAATCTTAAGTGTAGTTCGTAATTCCATAATGTCTGATAGATGTGATCGGTTTGGAAAAAAACCAAAAACAACGTATACGGAACTTTGAAGTTTGGGCCAATGGATACGGATAAATACTGCCAAAACCTTTTACTAAGAGCACTAAGATCTAATATGAAGCACTAAGAGGTACTAAGTGCTATGAAGTGGCGGTAATTAGTCATCAAAGCACTTATTAAAGAAAATACATTGACAAATCTTATTAGTCATTGTCATGAGGAACCATATTATTTTCATCGATATATAAAAGAAGTGCTATGAAGTGGCGGTAATTAGTCATCAAAGCACTTATTAAAGAAAATACATTGACAAATCTTATTAGTCATTGTCATGAGGAACCATATTATTTTCATCGATATATAAAAGAACAGGCAAATTGGACAAAAGACAACCCTTTACTTATTGTGGTTTATACTAACCTATTTACATTTCTTGGATTTAATACCAGTGATTTAAACAATGAAACCCATTTGCTGTTATTTCTATCTTTACAAATTAACAACATATTTTTTAATGAAGACAATAGTTTTTATGAATGAATTAAAAAAATTACTATTTCAAACCTGATATATATATTTAAAAAGAAGGCGAAAATCCATTCTTCATTTTTCCCCCTCTGTCTTCGAGAGAAGATGGTGTAGCAGCAGAGGGGGTGAACAGACCAACTTTGTAGAGGCGTCGATTCGGCAAACTGAGGCTTCCTTGTAAATGTTATATAGAAGTGTCCTACGAATTCCACGTACCATGTTACTGAAACCCTAGCCAAATTATTATCCGTGGTTGATATCGTAAATCGTTCAGTTGTATCCTTATCGATGATTGTTGATATTATATTGTTGACTCCAGATGAACTCGTTGACGAAATATTAAATTGAATCGGTATCAATAGTTTTAATCGATAAATACCTTTGACGGTTGCGGTGATACTTAATATATTGTTTGTAGGGGTCCACGCAAATGATCCCCATTGAATCGTGTATAATACGTTATTGGTTTTCTCATGAGGAATTTTTGTTTTTTCAAGTATTTCTATCATTTTCGGCAGATCACCCTTGATGACATCGTTGGTCTTTTTAATATTTTCTCAAATAGTTTCTATTTGTCGATTAATTGCGGGTATTTCATCAATGGATTTTCTAATATTCGGGAATTTTATGTCGAGTTTATCCAGCGTGGTTGTAAAAAATTTATCAATGATATTTTTACGAAATGATGAAAACTTTTCAACGTGTTCTTCATATTTGGATTGAATAGTTGCAAATTCTAACATAGTTGTTTTTATATCCGCGAGTTTCAGTATGGTCACCGGTGGATTTCCAAGGAAATCTAATAGAGGCTTGTCAATATTGGCAATTATATCTCTTTGTGATTTACAAAACTGATCGAATTTAGTTATTTGGTCGTCATATTCATCGCGTAGTTTTTTTTAACAATTCTATCGTTGATGAATAATTATCACCGTGTGATGATAATTTATCTGTGAGCGTTGAAACAAGTACACCTGGTTTGAGCTTACCCTGATTGGAAAACAACGCGATAGTATCTTCTACTGCGTCGCGTCGTTTAACTAAAAATATCATCCAGGGAAACATTACTCGTTTTCAATTTACCCTGACGATCTTGAAATACAACTATTTCATTGGGATCAACATTTGCTAAGTTCAATATCTCAGCTATTTCATCTTCGATTTTTTTTATATCACCGGTTGTAACACCATCGGCATCGGATTTCTTCAGCATTGATAAAGGTCTTCCCCAAAATCAATCATGTTTTTTTAAAACTAATTATTTCTCTAAAATCTCCTCGACTGCCAGCGACTGCTGGCGTATTCATTTATGACCTGGTGAGGTGGTTTTCCAGATGTTGAAATAGCGTCAAGGACATTTAATACTTCGTTGTGTTGGTAGCGTAGAATACCAACGACGGGTGTTTAAGCGGTTTATATAACGCATAAATTCTTTAGGCGGCGCTAATCCATATGAATCGAAATAAACAATCACACGTGGATCAATCGCGTATGCAACCCAATGAGTTCCAGGCCAGGTGCTGTTATCGAGATTAATGATACCGGTTTCAACGCTATTTGGTTGTGCCGGCAATTGATCTTTCATAAAGACACCTCTGAAGTTTTTAATCGCAAGTTTTTAGCAGCATCGAGTAAATCAAAATTGGACATAGGAGTCAAAGATTCCACAATCAAAGATTCCTCTCGAGTTAATAAAACGGTCCTAGTCTCAGGCCCTTTCCACTGTACCATGAATACGGGGTTCCTGGTAGTCTTAGACCCTTTCCTCGTTTCTTTTTCTTATATCCACGCCCGATAGCTTTCTTTAGTGCCATCCCTGCCGCGGTACCAACGGCTCCTAACGCCGCCGCTTTAGCCACCGCTGGGGCCGCTACTGAAATCATCGCTGGAATCTCAGCTAACAACGGGAATATACCGCCGTTTTTTTTTCATGTCGCTGATCGCAGCTGAAGAGAGTGTGATTGGAATGCCATTTTTACCATCGAAAGCATCATTGAAGTGTTTTATCTGACGAGTTGTCAGTGACAATTTATTCTGACCACCAGACATCTGATTGTGTTTCAGTATCGTGGTTCCACATTTTTTAGCTGATTCAGATTGCAATTTTTTAATCTGACCGGGGGTTATGAACGCAACACTAATATGACTATATGACATTATACAATAACAGATTGATCTAATTGTTACATGTTTTTGGACGACTACATGTTTTCTACTGGTGCATCTATTACTCTCATTTTACCACCAACACCTTCAAGTAGCATTGATTTGTCGCTGAGAATAACAGCAACCGCCGGACGGGCTACACGAGCTCTAAAGTGTATATCAACGACGGATTGTCTTGTTAAATCAAGATGTTCCAGTGAAAAGTAATAAATCGGATATAGACTTTTAAAATCCAACTGTGATATTTGCAAACCAGTATCGACATTTTGATCGCGTCCCATAAATGACAACAGACGATGACAAACTCGTGCAATATGGTTAATGGTGTAATCAAGTTGTATATCCTCAGATGGTTCCTGCTGTCCGTTTATTCTCAGCGAGACTTCATTAACGCCTATCTGATCAAATATCATATGACTTCGTTCTTGATTATTTAATCGCGCAATATTTTGTAACGCAATAAATATATGACGTGGAGCTGAAACACCTTGCTTTGATGACAGATGCAATGTAAATGTACCATCAATATTATCATATTTAGTATCTGTGGTAACTGATAACCAACTCATCGGCGATTTTCCTCCGCGATCCATAAATGATAGTAATCGCTCTTCTATTGTGATTGATGGAGTCATTACTGTCATCCACAGTGATAGTTTTGTTAAAATGACTTTACCGGCAGGAACAACAGCATCACGCCAGATTGCATTATCATAAGTACCCTTTCGCACGAGCGCTACTGTATGTTTTGCTCCATAGATAACTTTTCGGACGTTTCTACAGAATCCAAATATATGATGCAGTGTAATCGCGCATGAAAATTGTCGACGCTGTCCTTGTAACGTTGCTACGCGTGTTGCAAACCCTAGGTTGTAATTAGGAATAGTATTTATGACATCAAAATCACCAGCTGGTCTTAAATATCCATCTGGCGCTGGATTAACTGAATCAGCATGTGCTGCCTTTACTCTGAAATACTGGACGTGTTCAGGGTGATCAGTAATATTCTTAGAATACATCATAGATGAACCCGCCGATCTTGTATAATCATCAGAATATCTTGCTAACTCTATTATTGTTGTGGCAACATCAATATCACGCTCTATAGATTCAATTTCTTTTCCATCAATGAGATATCTAGCGCTTTCGAATAACGCCATGATACCATTATTAACAAAACCAACTCGGATAGTTGGGTTATTGTCATATGGCGTATTAGCTGCAACATCTGTTACAAGTTCTCCTTCCACTTCGATAAACGCTTCACACGGTCGAAAGTATTTACTGGTATCGTGCACTTGAAGTTCAATTCTTCATCGCAGATCTGGTTGTGTTGTGTGATAAGAATAAAATTGATAATCGCGTACATAATCATCTTTACGCACTGGGGCGTCAATATCAAAGCTGTATCAGGTGACGGTTTGAACATTTTATTATATATTCGTTGATCTAAATCGTAGTTGTTAACGACGCCGTTGGCGACCCCGTCGTGGTTTTAAGCCACTTCCCGCTATCATTTGCGGTAATATTATCTTGGTCGTTGGTTACCAATGACACTAGTTTTTGATCCACTGCTTTATTTATTATTTTGCTAATACTTGCAGGCATCATCGCTGTAGATGGTAGTGGTCCCAATGACGAAGTCGCTGGTGGTGGTTTCCTTCGCCGTCGAACTAACGCTGTTAGTTTATCCTTCTCAGCGGCAAATGCTTTCCCGGCAATATCTCCAACAGCACTAATACCCTTATCAATAACATCAATGGCTTTCATTGATAATTGCTTTGCTAGCGGCGCCACTTTTTGAGCCATTCTTGCAAATAACCCTGCAATGGTATCACCGAGACCATCACCATAGTACGTGCTATAAACCGGCAATCGTGAATTTACTACATAGACGCTGGTTGGTTTATCATGGTTGTAGTGTATGATCATTCTTATTTAAATGATATTTATCTAATCGCAAAATTTGAAGAATTTTCGACGAAGTCATCAGATTAATCACTGTGATAACCATGATAAAAATTCGTAGGATTTTCAACTAACTCGTCAATGAAATCTCGATATACATCAATGTCCATGATGCCACCTTGAAATAACCGCCTACAGATATCAGCTGCTTCATTAATTATTTCCGGTGAGTTATTTCCAGCTCGTTTCCCCGATATGAGAACCTCTAATCGTGCTATATCGCTGAGAATATTACCAGGACAACTAACTAGACCACTACCTGATACCCCACTCCCAGAAAATCCCTCCCCGGTTGCACCCTGTGGATCATCATCCCCAGTGGGTTCATCATCATCATCATCCAATTGAGGTTCTTCTTGTTTTTTCCGTCTTCGTGTTGGTGTTTGGAGTTTTTTTTCTTGCTGTTGTTCTTGTTTTTTATAATCATCAATTTTTCTTTTGAAGTTTTTATACTCCCTCCTCCTCTTATCTACCCCCCCCCCCCTTTTTATTTTATACAATTCATCAGCCCAATCATTGAGTGATATTGGATCATCTTTATACTCGCCTGCTAAAAACTCCCTTCTTAAATTATAGCTGTTAATAGCAAAATCGCTTAAAGTGTAATACTTTTTTTGTTGTATTAGTGTTTTAGCCTCATCGGTAAATTTATCCACTAAAGGAGCAATCGTTTTTTTTTTACCAGGAGGTTTTTTTGTTAACAACGCTAATGTTTTTTCAGTTGCCGTTGCCATTTTTTCAAGTACAGGAAGAAAAGGCGTTTCTTTTCTTTGTCCTTGTTCAGTTACATCTCCATATATTGCTCGCTCAGTAGCTGATATTACCCCTTTGGTTGCCGTGGTTACCGGTTTAAACAAATCTTCAATTCCTTCTGAATAATCAGTCTGTAATTTACTTCTGACAGAGTCGTGTATTGGTAAAAACTTTTTGATCGCGACCAATATTTCTCTCGCTAATCTAGTCGTTAATGCTTCGTTTACCATTATTAAAACAGCAAAGCAATTTCCAATTAATGTACGATGCAGTGCAGGCAGGCAAAAGTCGATAATATCAGTGAAATATTTTCTTCCGCGTTCATTGATAAACCCAGTATAGGATTTCAAAGCCGCTATTGACTAAAACAGCTTTTACAGTTGAGAGCACATACCTGTCCATTGTTATACTCGTAACATCTGTATATGAAACATTGAAGTATTTATAGTAAGAATTTTACCTAACACAGTTAACTTATACGAGAGGTATCCGAAAGGGAATCTTCGTTTTGTTGAATAATCATTGTTATATTCTTAATTTTTGAATTAACCATCCGCTTTATTTCGTACTCCTGCCCAAGTTCTTTTCTTATTCTTTCCACGATAGTAAATAACGGGACAAACTTACTTATATCATTTTCGTATTTAAAAGTATAATATATTCCATGTTGGAGCTTTTTAATAAATGCGTAGGACCTAGGTAGCATGTACCTATTCCTTTCGGTGCCGTATTCAATTTCTTCGAACTCCGAAATAATTTGATCACATTTTAATCGATCTGATAATTGTATCCCTTGGGACTTCAAATTTGAAATTTCGGTTATGATCTTATTGATATTTTCGGAGTTCATATTATATGATAATTATATATTTCTAATACAAAAAAAATTGGGGTCAATTTCGACCCGTTTTTTTTTAGACAGCATATACTTAATTAAGGATACAATACAACATATAACAATATATTAAAGAATGATTAACAATGGTATATACAATGAATGGATATATACAATGAATGATTGGTTGGTATATACAATGAATGGATATATACAATGAATGATTGGTTGGTATATACAATGAATGGATATATACAATGAATGATTGGATGGTATATACGATGATTGGATATATACAATGAATGATTGAAGGGTATATACAATGAATGATTGGATGGTATATATATATATATATATATATATATATATATATATATATATATATATATATATATATATATATATATATATATACAATGAATGAATAAATTAATGATTGGATGATATATATACAATGAATGAATGGATGATAATGGCAATCTACATTCAAATCTGAACCATCATACTACCCCACAAAGTCACCCTGGGTTGATTGAATGAAAAAGTCATTCACACCGTGGCGCAGTGTGGTTGGTATGGTGGTTTCACAATTTAAATTTCGGGTGTTCAGATCGGCGGAAGTCAATAGCTAGCAGACGTGAATGTACAATGAATGGATTATATACAATGAATGACGTCAATGGCGTGGTATTGAATGAATGAATGTGAATTATATAGGACAGCACAGGATAATGAATGAATCCACAATACCTTTCGTGTATTTAATACTGATTATTGACAACATTGAAACAGAACCGAATAATTGAAAGAAAGAAAAAGACACAAAAAGAATACAATTGATTGTAAATACTGCGTATTTGATTCGTTTTCTTACGAGTTATCCCCCTTGATGTTATCTACACACAGTGCAAAATGGAATTTAGACGTATGAAAATTGAATTTTTTGTCCAGTCTTTTTTTAAAAAGCCGATTTTTGTACTCGTTCTGCTACTCTTTGTACTGAGGGTATACAAATATCAAAATACATACCGGCTTCATTCATTGATTGGAATACCATTTCTTCATTAGTTGCCGTATTAAATGATTTTACAGGTCTCCTTGCAACTGTTTTATAAGTACCAGTTCTTCCTCGTTTGTTATTCTCACTCTGTGTAACAGCTAGTAAATTCGATAAAGAATTATCAGTCTTAATACCATTTATGTGATCAATAACAAGACCATCCTTGATCAATCCATTATAACATTCATATACGAAACGATGATTATGATATTTCTTTTTTCCACCAAACCTCAAATACCCCTGATTACTCACAACACTGACTGAGTTCTTCAGTCTGCAGTGTCTAACAATGCCATCACGGGATGCCTCGTAATCGCTGATCACAGGATGTGGTTGAAATTCTTGGTTCATTTATATACTATAATATTATTTGTCTAATTTATTATTTGCTTGAAGTGTTATATTACTTTAGAGTCTATTAATGTAATCTTGAGGAGTTCTTATGACTCTGTCAGGGGTACAGTCAGAGTCGTTGACGGAATCTTTCATGGAGTTTGTAACTCTCTTCTCACAATAACGCTTCAACTCTCTGTATCGTTACCACCACAACCGAGACACAACTGCGATTTTCCTCTCACCCCTACCCCACATTGTATGCAAGGGGAGGGGCCACAACTTCTCGACGAAAGCTTTGCATATGATACCCACAGAATTCCTTTCTGCATGATTTGTTACACGGGACTACTGATCCTATCATAAGCCATTTGCAATGATTAATTATAGATGAATTTCTTATTTAAACACTTGTTTTAATTATAATATGAAGAAGTTCGAGAGATTATTGAAAATTGCGCCTTGGAAAAATGCTAAATTTAATCTCGATAGAGTCTCTGATATACGAAAAAGTCTACTAAGTGATAGAACCATGTTGGGTAAAATTAGTGATTGTTTTAATGAATTCAAGCACGATAGAGCATCTCACTGTTGGTCAACATTTCGAATTGATGGTAGCGTTGATGCTACCATGAACGACGAAAACGCAGCAGTTATAATTTCACATTTTGACAAGAAAAAGTATTTTTTTAGAGTGAAATTCATTATTCGTTTAGACACGGGAGATTGGATTATCAGAGATAAATTTGAACCCATCTTGAAGGATAAAAGAACTGTCATTGTGAGTCGAGATTCCAAACCAGGAATTCTGACCGGAATTGATAAACCGTACTACGAGAGATCCTGTCCTGTAACAGCAGTTGTTTATGGGGATATATCCGTTAAATGATAAACCGAGTATTGAAAAACTAAAACCAATGAAATATTCGTCAAGAATAAATTGTGTAGCAGAACAAATAATAGAACACTTCACAAATGCGTTGCGTGGAAACAAATTGACTGATCTAAGACGCAAAAAATAAATGAATGGGGACTAACGGTAAAGTAACGTCGGGCAACAATTCAAAATGTGGCAGAGTTAGAACGAATACTAAAATTCCCAATATTGGTAACGACGATAACCGAAGAAGTACTATATGAACCGAAATATAAATCTAGAGGAGCTCCAATAAAAATTATTGATCATAACGAACACGCATGGACATCTGCAGTAACAATATTTCCACGGGAAAGAACAATAAAATATATACCCACGAAGTTCTCGGGAGAAGAATTCTCTGAGGAGAAATTATTTGATTTTATTTACCAGCTGAGTAAAAACGATCTTGTGTCAGTGTGGTTTCTTCACAGTTTTGAGCACGAGGAGGGCAAATTCGATCAATTTGTAAGACCCATTGGCGAATTATACCGTACTGAAGCCCTCCATGACGCAATGAAAAAAACTAGCTAGCAGTTTTTCAACGGAAGACAACGAACAATTATTAATAAATTGTTTTACAACTCGGTCAGTTGCAGCTCATTTTGCGAGAAAGAAAAACACGTGGAAACCAACAAAAGCTGAATTTCTATCAGATATCAAATCAAGCTGCATCGAATATGGTCATGCTGGATTATGGAATACAAAATATGACCCTGAAACTATTATTTCGGTTGATATGGTCGCGTGTTATCCCGGGAGTTTTCTCGGGTACGGAGAATGTGCTGAGTATTTCAAGCGATTTGGACATCCCACACACGAGATGGCCCGTGTTGCTATTAATGAACCACTTCCCGATTTTGATTTAACCGGATTCGCTCGTGTAGTATCATTTGAATTGGCTACAGGACTTCATCCGTGCTGTTATGTTTGGATTAGTAGACACATCTCTGAAAAACACTGGATGCCAATAGTGCTATTACGGTATATGATTGATCGCAGCATGCTGATATCCCTGATTGTCAGTGAAGCAATTATATCATATTGAGCGCAGACTGAGGTTTGGTTATCACAACCTAATCTAGATAGTATAATCAGCGAAAACAAAAAAAAAACAATTCCCTGATCTCAACGAAGAAAATATCATGAAATGGTCCAAACAGTTATTTGAAATTTAAAATAGACAAGCAAAAGAACTCGGTAGAAGAATAATCGGTAAATTCACTCAGGGTGGAAAATACGACAATACAATATATTCTTCACGGTTAATTATAGATAGTTTTGAATATGATTTTATAATCGCGGATGTAACATCTAAGGGTATATATGTAAATCGTAAAGACGCTTTTTTGTCCGATGGAACCTAATTTGGTACAATTGTTACTTATAATGACGGATACAGTCTTCAGTATACACATTTGAGGGCATCTATGCTGGCTTATGCTTCTATTAATCTATTTTCGATGATAAATAGATTTCCTGACACCGCAGTAGAGTAGCCACTGATTCATTTTATATAAACGCGAAACACAGCGAAGCAGTGGCTAAATTCACTAATTCAGACGAGAGTTGGGGGTCATGGAGAATTAAGCGGAAAATATTGCGTGATTATTCCAAATCAGGGAAATCAAACATGATCGTGCTAACACCGACCCACAGACTTGCCAGAGAGATTAAACAACGAGGAATTAATGCCTGTACTTAATACAGTTTCTTTCGATGGAAAGGTGACGAATGGACTCCTGATCGAATGGGCGAGAAATTTATTCCTGAAGTCATTATTTGGGATGAGATATGCACAGTGTCATTAGATGTATTACAAAGATTTCTTGATTGGTTATTGCTAGCGAATACAAAAGTAATAATGTGCGGCGATCATGGTCAATCACCACCATTTGTCGGTTTGTCTCCACATGATTGGCTAAAGAATTTTGTAGACTATTATGAAGAAATTAATACTGATCATAGAGCAATTGATGAACAATTGCGCGAGTTCAAAAGACTAATCAGATTACAACCTGACAGAATCCAATGTGAAATAGCGCGTGAAATAATTTCGGAGACCCCATTAAATGATTTCTGGGAGGCGTGGAGACCAAACGATTTAATAGTAGCGAGTAGAAAAATAGTCAGAGACACACTTCAGATGAAGTTATTTGAATTGCATAAAGAAAAATTTTGCAACACTTCCAGTGCCGCTATGTTATAGACCCAAGGATACACGAAAATAGAATATCGAAGTTGATATTCCCGGACAAAGTAAAATGCAACTTCTCGTATTAAATGATATTGTGTTGGTTGATATCAATGTCGTCGAAGATGCATTGCGCGCTGATAAATCCCCATGGACGCTAGGTTACACAGCAACATTACAATCTTCGCAGGGATTGACTTTATCCGGTACGATTGTTTGGATGGTAGATAATCACATCGAATGGTCGAATTTAGTTTATCTTGCGGTGTCCAGAGTACGAAGAATAAATTAACTTCGAAGAGTTGTTTTAGACTATAATGACACTACAATAAGTGATATTGTCAGCGATGATATAATCAGAAAAAAACTATCTGGTTATAAACAACAGGATAAAAAAAAATAACAGAGAATTTGATATTGATGCCGAATTAATAATCTCACTAAAACAATAACAGAATAATCACTGCGAGAGTTGCAATTGTGTAATGAGTTGGTGTTGGTCGGATAAAGATCCTTGCCAATTTACCGTAGACAGAAAAAATAGCAGTATTGGTCATACCAGAGATATTGTGATGCTGACTTGTCTTGAGTGCAACAGACGAAGAGGTGCTAGTTAAGACCACGCGGTAGTAATTGAGTATCCTCGGGTATCACTTGCAATTGTTCACGAGTAAATCCTCGCTGAGGAGCAGTTGAACACAATTTATAGATTTCTGGTCTACCCGTAGATCGTGTTATACTAGATATTTTATGCGTAGTAACACTCCAGATAGGATCAGTAGCTCTTTTTGTTTGCCACCTTCGAGCTCTCCTGGTTCATATACATACCTAATAGTGACATTGCCGAGTATTGGTTGTTTTGAAAAATCATGTTGTGGTTTTACAGGTATATACTTCTTTTTAATTGCGTTGTTAGGTTTCATGTTGATTGTTCGAGTAATCTCATTATTCAGCGCTGTAATTACACCTGGTAATCTCTTAACCCATTCACGGGATCGTTTATCCTGGATGAATTCTTTCGCGTATTGATATCCAAATAACCGCTCAGCAAGTGTACGATTAAATCGTTCAATAATTGCCTGATCGCGATGTAGTGCAGGATGTCCTCGTCTGATAGTGACATTATGACTCTTCATCGTTGATAACACTGCACCCTGAAATTCCTTGCCAGGATCAACTTGTAATATATTTGGCCAGCGCAGAGGACCTCTTTGATAAATCCTTTCAAACGCAGAAGGAACTTCAGTTGATGATTTTGTTTTTAACGGCTCTGCTTGTTTGTATCGACTCGCAACATCAACTACGGTTAGCGCGTACTTGTAAAAACCACAATGCGGCAGAAATAGTATATCAGCCTGATGAACCTCATTAGGAACGGTCACATAAAAATGCGAGTAGTTAATTTGTTTAGGCGGCGGTAGATAAAATTGCCATATCGCCTGTTTAGATATCCAATCCGCTGCAGTGGTATTTTTCACCTTTCCTGCGCTAGCTAGTTTACCAATTGCTGCTTTACCCCTCCAGTATCTTCTTGGATAATAATAAATAGATTCCATGTTATTATTAATTACCAGCACCTAACATCAATTTACCTTTCATTGTCGATTTTACTAACCATGAAGCCAAGTTTTCTTTGAAGGATTTATCAGTGATAGGATTCAACGCGTGAATTAATTTCACATCTGCGATATGTCTGTGTTGCAGATTACTGCTTTTATAAGCAACATCATGAGCATGACACGCCTTATCAATAGCGTTTATTGGTTCTTCACCACGTCGAGGTTGGTTTTGATCATCGAGTCGGATATCGAGTCTGGTCCCGGGTCCACAATAACTATACCCTGGAAGATGTTTTTCTCCCGGATATTTTGCCCATGGTGTTCCCGGGAGTTTTACTAACTTGGCTGCAATATCACCTCCTCGTTTTTTCTTTTTAAATCCTTAGAAACATATCTGAATTTCTTTGTACTGCATTGTACACACTTACCAGAAAGCGCTGATCTGTTATTGCTTGTTGTAATCGTAGTCAAGTCGTTTGTGCCAGTACGCTTCTTACATTTCACACAATATAGATTCATAATATATTTATAATAACATGAGCGTAAAAGATTTTTCGGCGACAAAAACACGAGAATCAGTTAAGCATCATGCAGCGCTACCAAATTCTATTCGTATGATTATAATCGGACCATCTGGAAGTGGTAAGACGCAACTGCTACTTAATTTAATAACAAGGTGGATGAAATGGGACAAGTTGTATTTAATAGCTCCGAGTTTGGACGATCAGCGATGCTACGAAGTGTTAAAGGATTTTAACGAGAACGCTTCAGAGATTGCCGGTTATAATGTTATCGAGTTTATAACCGATATCAAGGAAGCACCGAGCATTGATGATATTGATGGAAGTATTAACAATTTAGTCGTATATGATGATGTGATGTTAGACAATCAAAAGAACCCTGCTAGGATATTTTCCAGAGGCAGGCATAAAAACACTGACGTGATATATGTCACTCAACCATACACACAAATACCAAAAGTGATCAGAGATAACTGCAATATTCTTGCTGTATTCAACGAAGTTGATACACATACGCTACGAAAAATTTGGCAAACTTGGTGCGGCGGTGATATGGATTATAATCTCTTTAGAAATTTCTTTAGTTACGCTCAGTCAATCCCACATGGATTTGTAACGATAAATATGCATGATCCTAGATCAAGATATCGTATCGGACATATTCAAATATTCGGTTGAAATTTTTTTTCACCCATAGCAGCAGAGGGGGTGAGTGTCAACGACGTTGGCGTCCTTGTTTTTGCCGAATGGACGCTTTTTTTTACGATTTACGAGGAATCCTCGGTTTGCCGAATCGACGCTTTTTTTACGATTTATGAGGAAGCCTCGGTTTGCCGAATCGACGCCTCTACAAAGTTGGTCTGTTCACCCCCTCTTCTATTTTGCCAATGGACACTTCTATATAACATTTACGAGGAAGCCTCAGTTTGCCGAATCGACGCCTCTACAAAGTTGGTCTGTTCATCCCCTCTGCTGCTGGTGTAGCTTCCGGTTGTGTGTCCTATCTGCACCTTCAGGAGCCCGACCCTAGAGTCACAGTCTCTGTTGCACTAGCTGCAGATGAACCTCGATGTTTGTTGAGGCTGTTGTTGTTTTGTCTTCCTTTTGGCTCTTTTTGCAGCAACTACCAGTCTGATAGTTAGACGCCAGGCGGAGCGGTCCTCAGCACAGCTCTCCCAGTCGTTGTCGTTGATGTTGGCCATCTTCATGTCCTTCTTGCATACATCTTTGTGGCTGTGACCGTCCAGTCACTCGTTCTCGGGAATGCGGCCTGGTTCCATGCTCCTGATGTGGTCGAACCAGCGAATGTCTCTTGCTGCGAATGGAGAACACGCTGTTCATGCTGGAGCGTTCCAGAACCTCTGTCTTGGTTACTTTGTCCTGCCACTGGTTGCGTGTCTTATAATCCCATCTTTATAATGACCCCCATATTGGCTATATAAATTGTATTATGCCCACATCTCTCACATTTAAAAAGAAAATTTATTAAAAGATGGAGTGATAATTTATATGTATGGATATGTTTTAGGATTCATAAAAATAATATTTGTTGTGACTCGGTTATAACATATATTCAGTGAATAACATCAGCAATAATACTATATGACTGGAAACTCGATCGAGTCTGATTACGAAAATAGCGTGTTTGAAAAAAATGTCTTCACTATCAAAGACAATGGTCCAAAATGATAAAAACAGAGTCAATCACCTTCTCGAATGAGTCAGATATCAATGTTGGATTGGTCAAGTGGTAGAGATAATGTCAATTTGAAATTATCAATCAGTTTGTTTGCGTTACAGTGGTTCTTGCAAATGCTCAGATGATCTCTTGATAGTCATAACGTGGCAATTGGAATATATATATATATATATATATATATATATATATATATATATATATATATATATATATATATATGTGTGTGTGTGTGTGTGTGTGTGTGTGTGTGTGTTGCGAATTTCTAGTGTGTAGTTACGAAAACATATAACCATAACCTTCTTTACTTAAGTAGCTGAGCAATAACTGCGCCGCCAGAGATCCAAGAGTTAATAATCGAGAATTCATGAAGTCTTAACCCACTAAGTGCAATAATTGTTTTTCTTGGTTTTTAAGTCGCTGGTATAATACAAAAATAAATAATTTCATCCATAAAACAATTGTCATTGTATTTTATTAAATAGCTTTGATTAATATGTGTTGTCACTTTCTACCACTTAGTGCCTGTTAGAGTTTTGAGCGGTATTTACCAGGATCGGATATTTTCGGTGCAGGGTAGATTTTGATATATACCAAAAGAAAATGGAAACTCGATCGAGTCTGATTACGAAAATAGCGTCTTTGAAATAATTTCTTCACTATCAAAAACAATGGTCCAAAATGATAAAAACAGAGTCAATCACCTTCTCGAATGAGTCAGATTACATACTAGTCTACAGTCCATTTGGAGGACTTCGTCATTTTACCTTTAAAAATCAATGCACAAACAAGTTGGGGCAACGATTGTCTGCACGTTTTTAGGCAGTGTCAAAACACCGAATCGACCAGCACAAACAACATAGTCGTAAGCAGAAAGCAAATTACTTCAGCAGTTTATGGTATGGAGACACTACCAACTCAGGACGTGATTGATGGAGATTATAGCGAGGACGACGAGGAGATGCACGAGTCTCAGGCGTGGGGCAGGCTACTTCCATTGGGGACAAGCTTTGCGGCAGTAGGTGAGCCTGAGGGGCAGGTGGCCCTGAAAAAACAGCAACATTATTTTTTTTTCGGCCGGTTCGTCCTATTACCTTGTTACTAATCAGTCAGAAACGTAACTAAAAAAGAAGTCAACAAACATTGTCTGAAATCTCACTTGAACTGCGAAAAATGTCGTAACTGCAGTGTTATTGATAGGGGAAAGGTAATCTCTGTTTTAATTTTATTTTTTTACGTACGGTGTACAACAGACGACTGTATATTCGGTAGGTGAAAACATTTGGATTATTACGGTCTTAGCCTTCAGCATGTATTACAATAGTCTAATTCGCCATCATATTTTTATTTAATGTCTCAAAATGAATATGGGTAAACCTTGGCAATACATTTCAGGATGTTATTGGTTATAAATATTTAGTTTTAAGACACATATAACATGATTGAAGGAATTTCTTTATTATCAAAGACAAGGGTCGAAAACGATAAAAACATTCAATCACCTACTCTAATGAGTCAGATAGCAGTGTTGGATTGGTCCAGTGGCAATGATGAGGTCAATTTAAAATTATCAAGCAGTTTGTTTGCATGACATTTGTAATGCAGTAATAGTGCACCTGAGGTGGGTCGAATAATAAGCTGTTCTCAGCATTTTTTCTGACATGATTGGAGGAGAAGAACTTTGTGAAGATATGATTTCTGCTGGAGGATCCGCTTTGTAATTAAAAATTTACTTCAACAAATTTTGTATCGAGATGGCAAATATAACCTTTGTGTTTAATCCTTCAAGATGATCACTATTTTACAATCAATCTGTCAGAACAGAACATCTGCTTATTCAGAAAACTCAAATTTGAATTGCTGTCACATATGAAGAAAACAATCAAACAATGTATCATGCATCAGTCAGATCCCGATGGTTATCTAGTATGCAGAAAATCACTTATACAGAAAATCACTTGTACACAACAATTTGCTGGACAGCAAAGGGCTTGCTAGTCCTGCTTCAAGCACCAGTTGAGTGGGAAAATGTATTTATCTTTTTAGCTGTACTGATATTTACATACAGAAAGATTCAATGGCTGAAAGACCCCAGGATTTTGTTTGAGTACATCTTAAGAACATGATCCAAAAGCTTGGCGGCAAGTTCAAAGACTTGACTAGCTGTAGAGTGGTGAGAACATGTGCTGATATTTGATTTCAGAGGCAGAATGCACTTGTGTGTAAGAGAACATCAGTTCTACAATTTTAGCTTTCATTATTGTGTTTGTTTGCAAGTGTTGCCAAATAAGTAGTTCATGTGACCTCAAAATCAAGTCATGTTGAGAGTGAAACAAAATGCTGTTTGCAAATTTGTATAAGAATTTTGGAGTGAAACAGCAAATTGACAAAGATTGTAATGAAATTCAACCGATAGCTACAAGTTGCTAGAACTGATATTTGATATGAAACACTTTGTGTGATGCCTAACTTAGTGTTTGAATAAAACCTTTCCTTCGCCTGACATAATTCACTGAAATGGACAAACAAGGGCTACATGTCAGTGCTATAAAGAAATTTGAAAATTAAACTCAATGGCAACCAATGTTTCTATTTATCTGGAAATACAGCCATTTCATGTATGCCCATTAACTTCCGGTAGGGGACTGCAACTTTTGCTGGTGGGACTCCTGAACTCCTAGTTTTAAAGTCCTAGAGAGACCTTTGATTATTACTTAAGACTTCAGACTTTTTTATTGTCAGTAGACAACAAAAGTGGTTTGTTGGACATAAAAATTTTATTGGCTGTCGTAATTTAACTTTTTTGTTTTCTTTTAACCCTATTGAAATGAATACCAAGAATAAAATATTTAACACAATAAATTTGACTACCTTCCTTAAAGAGATTTCATCTAGGGGTTACATTTTATAGGTTTTTGATTGTTCACCTATGTCAAAGTCCCATCCCAAATTCTAAGGAAGCTGTTTGGGAGAATTGTAGTTCACATTTGAACTGATTTAAATGCTGGTATGGAGCAGTTTGAGCATCAGATTTATAATGCGGGGATTGTCAGTTCAATATTCACTCATGTCAGCTGGTCAGTTGCCAAAATGTTTTTGTGAATTTAACTGACCTCACATTTTCTCATCATTGTGTGGCCATTAATGTGTTAAAAGTGCAATGAAATTGAACAAACACAGCAAAATCTTGTTAGTAGATGATATATATTTCTCGCAGTTTTATAATGATCATAATTGTTCTTTATCAGCTACATGTTCAGAAGATGAAAAAAATATAACAGTTGACCAGTGCATTTTGAATATCGGTAAAACTGGTAACACAATTGTGTAAAACATATTGGAAATTTTTCTACTTATTTGTATTTCAATATTATATCATTTATGATTTGTGATTTTATTTATATATTTGAACTTTTAACTTCTGTTAAAAGCTACATTATTCAGCATGCAGCGGCTTGTACAACAACAACAAATTAATATAGCAGTGCACTAAGATGTAATTAAATTGTTAACATTCTCGACTGAAAGTTCAGACTTGGTGTGTTGTATATGTTTACAAACATTCAGCGTATTTAAAGTAATGAGTCTAATACACTTTAGAATGGTAACGATGGACAATTTTTGTTTTTATTAGTTTTACATTTTATACAAGGCTTCATGAATTTATCTGTCAGAAAATGTTTTAATTTTGGCTTTTTTTATCATTGGATTTTGTTTTTCTTTCTTGCATGTTTACCTTTTGTGGATTGTTCTTGACATTGGCAGGATAATAAAATAACTGAAAACATTTAATTGTCACTATTTTTCTAAAAATAATACACACCCAAGATATTGTATCCAACTTTCGTTTGGTGCTTTGTGGTCATGTAACATGTTAGCCCACTAATCAGGCTTCACAAGTGAAGTGTAATGTGACTTAAGGGTTCCAGTTCCAGGGAAAATAATGGTACATTCTTTGATGAATTTATGACAACAAAAGCATTTTAAAGCAATTTTTACATTACAAATAAAAATATATTGCCTGCATGGTGTACTTTAATGCAGTAAGTAAAAATCTTAAAAACAATGACTAGATGAAATAATATTGTGCAATTTGGAGCTTCTAATGCATAACTTATTTAATAGTATTTAACTGAATTAAATTGACTTGTTGAAGTCTTACACAAACTTATCAGGTTTTATTTTTTACTTGAAATCATTTTTTCTTAACTAATTGCAGATGTCACTGTAATGAGGATCATATTAAACTGCTATACAATAGATCACTTGACAAGGTTGTTAATGAGCAGGACTAGCATTAACTATCAAATTTTGCTTAATCCTGCGAAAGATCTATTCAAGAGGAAGTGTAAAGGATATATGTCTTGTTTTAGTGGAAAATTCACTTGCTGGTGCCCACTATGAACATAAATGTATATTTCCAATTACAATTTGTGCGATTATAGATTTTATTTATAGGAATCCCCTTTCCACTACAGTATTCAAATGTTAACATTTTAAAAAAATAATAATTAAATTCATCATAAGCATCATTTATTTTACTTGAGTCACAATTACATTTCTTCCCTTACTATAAAAAATTAGGTGTCAACGAAATTTGTATGCAATGCTGAGTATTTGTCTTTATTTTCAGATTTGAAAAATGAAGAGTATACATTGGGAAGGGGAGAGAACTGTGATATTCCTTTTATTAGTCCAGATGCAAAGAAACACCAGTGCTTTCAAGCTTATAGCAAGATCCATTTCAAATTATTACGAGTAAGTGCAGCACTCAGTGTTAAGAAAGAAAATACACAGCTACATGTATATTAAATAATACAGGATCAATTCAGTGAAATGTGGGTCTCACATGTAAACATATATTTTAACATTTTTTTTCATGAAAAACATGAGTGTCATGAAAGAAAATGTATTATCACCAAGAGAAACAATGTATAGATTTTGTTTCCTTGTTTCTTCATTAGGTATAATACCCATAATACCTTAAGAGAAAAACAACTACCTTACAGGTCAAGCCCACTGAAGGTACTATTTTTTGTAATCAGTGCCAAATAGTAGTCTGCTTGCTAAGGCATGAGTAACACAAGAGTGGTCTCCCCTTTGCACATAGGGATTGATGCTAGAATCCCAGCAGTTGTCAGTTATTACTTCAGTACATCCTGATCATCATACTCATAAAGAGGCCTCACAGATACCTTCCTTTCTGAGTCTTTTCTTCAGCTGTAGCAAACCTTGTGAGCTTTCTGATAGGGTGGAAGGTATACTCCAGCAGTATCCTTACTGATGTGTGCTTTGTCGTCATCTTAGATGAATATTTTGCTACATATTTTGTCTATTATATGGAATGATCAGCTGATCAGCATCATTTGACTCGGACTGCTGCAGTGGCCTAAGTGGCTAGAGCATCTGTCACATATGCAGGAGGTCCCCGGCCGAGTCGTACAAAAGATAAAAATGGTATCAGCAGTTGCCTTGTTTTGCACTCAGCATTAAGAGGTTAGTGCTTGGACTGGTCATTCTGGTGTCAGGATAATGTGACTGAGTGGCACATAATGCTAAAATATCTGTAGCATGTAGGGTGACTCAATGCTAGACATCACTATAAACTGCAACACTGCAAAAATCATAGCAGTATGATTGAAAATTTGTTTCAGCTATGTTACAAATCAAAATCACACACACACACACACACACACCAGTTTAATTGCATACCCAAAAGGTCAATCATCAGTTTATTCCAGTCATTTTGGCAATTTTTCTAGTTTTTATTAGCTCGTGCTGTCCAGAAGCCAAGTGAACATACGGCATGGTCCTGTATGTATTGTCAGTTGATTGTCATCCTTCTGTCAACAGTTTCTTGATGCCATTTTGGCATCCATGTTTCTAATCCATTTTAATCAAATTTGGAATATGGGTTTATATCCTCAAAATTGTGGATGAATTCATTAATGAATGAGATTTATGCATATTATTAAGATGATCTTGCATTTGATTGGCTACAGTTGTTACCATCTGGAGGCCATATGTCTGGACAAGTTTTGATCAAGCTTGAACTATATGCTTATACCCAATACAGTAGAACCAGTTTTAAAAGACCACCCTGTCTACCAAAAAGTATGGTCTCTCAAGACAGGTGGTCTCTCATAACAGGTCATAACTTTATATAATCAATGAATCTGCACAGAGCTCTTGGTCTCTCAAAACAGATGGTCTTTCATAGCAGTTGTCTCTAAAGACAGGTTGTACTGTACTGTAATAGTCAAACTTGGAATTCATGCTGGTATATTTTTCTTTTTTTTACAGAAGAAAACCAGTAAAGGTGTGCATGTCTTTCTAGAGGACACCAGTAGCAATGGCACTTTCATCAATGGAGAGAAAGTGGGTAAGTGTAATGTATGATGAGGAGTTACAAAAATCCACTAGCAAAAATTTGTTTTCTGACAAACCTCCTTTACAACCCGCTACTTATTTTAAGATCAAACAATTACAAGTCACTTTTATTTATATTTCATTTGCTGAGTAACTTTCTTAATCATCTTCCCCACTATTTTTACATATATTATACCTGTGCTTTTTTAAGCAATCGTCCTCCCATTCTCTTTACATATCTTATACCTGTGCTTTTTAAAGTAATCATCGTTCCCATTCTCTTTACATATCTTATACCTTTGCTTTATAAAGTAATCATCCTTCCCATTCTCTTTACATATCTTATACCTTTGCTTTTTAAAGTAATCATCGTTCCCATTCTCTTTACATATCTTATACCTTTGCTTTATAAAGTAATCATCATTCCCATTCTCTTTACATATCTTATACCTTTGCTTTATAAAGTAATCATTATTCCCATTCTCTTTACATATCTTATACCTGTGCTTTTTTAAGTAATCATCCTTCCCATTCTCTTTACATATCTTATACCTTTGCTTTTTAAAGTAATCATCGTTCCCATTCTCTTTACACATATCCCTATGCTTTTTTTCAGTAATCATCCTCCCCATTCGCTTTACCGTATTATCCGTTTGGCTTTTCATTAATCATCATCATACATGCCAACCATTATGCTTTTGGCGTAATCATTACGTTTTTTTTCTCACTAAATTACGCGTTACACTTCAACGTATATGGATTATGCTTTTTTGGTATATCCACCTCCCAAAAAAACCAGTTATTTGTTTTCTCGTTTGTTTTCTCGTTATTATTAACATTCCATTCATCCTGTATTTTAGAAAAAAATGGCTTTTACGTAACTACAATATAAGAGTATGCTTGACCGTGGATTTTCCTAACAGTATCATGTCCTATTTATAGCTAACCTAGTTCTACTGTCTACCTCAAATTCTATTTACAGCATCTGTATGCTTAGTGAGGAGAGAGAGCAGACTGGTTTTCTAAATTTAATCTGTATGCACAGATTCCATGTTCTATTTCATATTTGCTACAGAACCAGTCTAAAGATATTTTGGTGCTAAAAAGTATATTTTATTTTAGTCTATGCATTTAAAAATATCTCCTTTAATAAATTTGCCAGATAAATTAGAAAAAGGCAACCAAAAAAAACCCGAAACAAAATATAACAGAATCCTCTAAATATTAAGACAAGAGTGCAGCATCACATGACATTTAATGTTTGGCGCTTAAAGGCTTAAGATGGTTTCTAGTCGATGTGTGTAAAGCTAAAAGTGCTACATATGAAAACTTGAAACAGTAAAGAATGTTAAAAAATGAAAGGGGCAAATAAATCAGTGTTTATTTATTAAAATTTTAGCAAGTTGTATGTGGATTATGCCTTTTCTGCCTGGATTCTTCTTTTTGACCACTTGGATTATGGTTTTTCCTCGTCAGGGGTTGTCATATATGCATCATCCCCATTCTCTTTATATATTATCCCATGCTGTTTCAGTAATCATCATCCCAATTCTGTTTACACATACTATCCATTTTCTTTTTCAGTAATCATCCTTCCCATTCTCTTTACACATATTATACCTATGCTTTTTGCAATAATTGTTCTCCCCACTCTCTTTACACATATAATGCTATAATATAGCAGCATTCATTATATATTCATCTAATGATCAGGTAATATATTTGAAGAAAAGAGTAACATGTTTCTCTTGTAATACTTGTCTGATCATAATATGGATACCCCCTCCAAAGCCTTCCTTGCAGCTACATCTGTAACACACTTTGACATCCACTCCATTAGTAACTGATGATTTACAGGATTTGATACCAGTGCTTTTATTCAAGAGAGCTTGAATTACAGTATCTTAAATTTGATCATTGCTGCAAGTTGGAAAATAGTTATGTTGCTGCAAATTGAGAATGGTGTAAATTAAATTTGCAATCGGGGCCCAGAGTGGCAGAGTGGTCTAAAGCACTGTCCATTACGGATCACTGCCATCTCATCTCTGTCTGCGTGGGTTCGAGTCTTGGATTTTGCCAATGTGGGTATGTGAGAAAGTTTGCCAGTAGCTTCTCGTGGGTTGGTGTGTTATTCCGGGTTCTTCCTCCACCATTAATGCTGGCCGCCATGTATAGCCTATATTGTGCTGAAAAATGGCGTTAAACCATTAAATAAAAAAACCCATAAATTTGCAATCAGTTTGCATGTAAAAGATCAGTAAGATAAGAATTGTACAATGCTTTCTAATCTCCCCTGCAAGAAATTTCACAAGGTTTTATATTTATAATGTCACAGGATGAAGCCGGGTTGTGACTGGATTAGTGAAGACAGTGAAAGCAACTGCGTTAATAAGATGTTTATTTATAAATGCAATTTAAATATAATTAATTCTGACACCATTATAAATAAAAGGAAATTAATAATGTTCCTAATATGGAACTATCAATAACAAGTAACTCAATGACTAAAAACCCAAAGGATGATTTCAACGAAAGGGATTGAAACTGACATGAATATCGTCTGATCACCCGATCAACAAATACAAGTACACATATGAATTTACAAATATATATAGCTCGTATAACGAGACAGATGTAAATGCCAGTAATTTTGGTTATATTGTTCATATAACGACTTACCAAAGTAAAGGCATGTATGTAATGATTTTATCGTTCATGTAATGAAACTGTGGTGTAAATATGAATTTATGAAGTTATCGTTCATGTAATGAGACTGAGATATAAATATGAAATTATGACTTTATGGAGTTGTCATTCATGTAACGAGACTGAGATGTAAATATGAAATTATGAAATTATTGTTCAAATAACGAAACTGCAATGAAAAGGTGAAATTATAAGTTTATCATTCAAATAATGAAACTGATACATAGATGTGAAATATTTGCTCAGATGGTAATAGCAATAATATGGAACATGTATTTTACAATTATCATGACAGACGTCCAAGATGTATATCCGGTTCGACCCCAAACTAGTCAATGGTGGTGGAGTCGCCATGCATGGTTCACTCCCCCCCGTCTGAAGGATCCCTCAAGAGCCCTTACATTCAACATAGACACGATGATCGCAAAGCCTTGGTCCCTCAATTTGAGAACAACAGTACACTCTTCCGAACCATCGTCACTAAAACACAGCATATATGTCACAAGAACCCCACAGTTCTGTGACCTCACATTACCCAATTATATATAATATCTATATATGACGCAGCATACGCAAAGGCAGCATACACAAGGTACCATACACGGCACCCCACACGGGCAGCATAGACAAGCCCCACACACTGTCGGCACACATTCACTACAACATGGCACCGCACACGGGCACCACCAGACCCCAGAGTCAGCTAAAATTAAAACTAATAATAATATGTAATACATATGACACGGTAAAGTACTTTTACATTCATATATGTTGTGCATGCACTTACATGAATTAGTTAAATGTTCAGGCATGCAGCATGTAATTAAACTCCTTGTCTGTTCAGTTACAAATAAATGTCAGAGACTCGCGGGTCATGAGCGTTATTCATATAATATTGTACAAGCCCACTTGTCAAAAGGTATTGCACAACATATAAAAACAACACTCTAACCCACTCCCCTCTGATACTCGCTATCTAGGAGATAACCGCCCACGGTATAATTGCCTGGTTCAAGTATAGAATGTATATAGGAAACAGAGCTAATATATTGAACAAAAAACTATGATAAAGATAAATAAACAATTTAATCAAATACATACACAGTGCAATTTCCTTTCATTCGGAATACATGTGGTTTTAGAATTAACTTTCACTGAATTACAAATAGATTGAATATAGAATTAAACAAATTTAGCCGTTCTATTACTGGTAGTTGACTTCATCAGAGAATCAAGAGTTCAATCAAATTCATCTGCGTTGTTCGATTTTCATGACCTGTTATCGTCGAACTGCATTCTCTGCTCACTCAAATGTTGACTCAGAAGTTCCTGTCTCTCTAGATACTTTTCCCTCGTGGATGTTTCGCTCAAACTCAGACTTGTCCTCTGTATTGATGTATGCCACTTGCAACTTTTACTTCACAATATTCTTTTCCCGTCTTGTACTTCCTCTATTTCCGTACTGCATGTCTCTCCAAATAAAAACTATTTTCCTCCTTCCTCGTGTTTTTGTTGCGTCTCTAGACCGTTGGTTTTTGGCGGTTTTTCAATCACGCTTCCTTGACGAATGGATTTCACTCAAATCGCATCCGGAGCCTTTCTTCCAAAATAATTCTATGTTGGCTATTCTCACAATAGTGAATTCAGAAGACTGAAGTAAATTTCAGCTAGTAGGATTTTATATTCTAAAGGTTTCTCGTGTAAAACACCCCTTATTCAGCAGTGACCAATCAGAACAAATATATTTTCTTGTGCTTTCCTTTAAAAGTCGCTTACATCAGTGTGTCAAGATGACACGCTTTGGTTTTAAGTAACAATTCTCTGTTCCTTATCAAACATGACACTTTCGTGATAAAATGAAACTTTCCCCAGGTCACGGCGGTCAGTACTGACCCCTGTATAAACAACTTGTTAATTAGTATGCTAGTCCAGCGTTTCCAGGCACCCCTCTCCTGCACGATGTGTCGTAAATCTAACAAATGGCTACCTGGCTAGAATTAATAGTTATTTAATAGGTTCGACCGA
The DNA here is from genome assembly GCA_030141615.1 of Unio pictorum. Lineage (NCBI taxonomy): Eukaryota > Metazoa > Mollusca > Bivalvia > Unionida > Unionidae > Unio > Unio pictorum. Next base: position 5,383,003 of record JARLTB010000175.1, on the reverse strand, counting down.
AAATTTGGCACTTCACAATAAAACCATCTTGAAACAGACTATAGTACATGTATTAGTAATATAATGACGCTGCATAACCTAAGTATTTACTCTGTAAAATTTAAAATAAATACTAAAACATCTGATATGTAAAACAATTATGTCATATAAAACGAATAGCGATAAGAATATAATCTTAAATCTATTTTACCTCTTTAGCTGAAAGTTTGCTTCCTTAAAGGAGAAGCTTTCCTGACAAGTCTGGATGTGATGTGTTGTTTACTGAGAATTTTCTCCCTCATATACCCTAGTTGTGACCGATATGCACATCTAGGTACTTAGACTTTTAAACTGCAGACAATTCGCACATGCAGCATGAGCTGAGCTGAGCTTACCATTTTGAAATAACTAGAGCCGATAATTCATAAGCCACCCTCGGTAACGCTGTATGCAGCAGCGAAATCCATGTATATTTTTGACCACATATACATATTGATACCAGTCATACACAATTCTGTGACATATACCATATATACTCACATATAATTGGATCTACTGCACACAACAAGGACCATGATCTCCCATCACATAATGAGCCAGTATTTATGGGTTTGTGGTGCTTGTTCCACTGATTACTCCTAAGAAACTGCAGATATGGGTACATTTTGTTTGCAGAAAACAAATTTGGCAGTTGCCAATATTGCTTACCCCATGTAAAACGGACTTGACCTACCAAAAGCATTTCATCGTAACCTAGTTTACATGCTACGATGACTGAGTTTAGGTCAGTTTCTTTGATATTTTCCTGTGCATATCTTGAGACATTATGACATGTCTGGAACCATGGGTATAATAACATGTTTTGAGTTATGTATGTAATTGCATATTTGGGGCTATGGGTTTAATTATCAAGTTAGTGTGTAATGACATGTCTGGAGCTATTAGTGTAAATTATCTAGTATGTAATGACATTTCTGGAGCTATGGGTGTAATTAACATGGAAGTTTGCAATATGTCTGGAGCTATGTGTGTAATCTGTTTAGTGTGTATTGACATGTCTGGAGCTGTGGGTGTAATTATCTAGTGTGTAAAGACATGTCTGAGCTTTGGGTGTAATTAACATGGAAGTGTGCAATATATCTGGAGCTATGCGTGTAATCTGGTTAGTGTGTAGTGATGTAGTGATATGTCTGGAGCTTTGGGTGTAATTATCTAGTGTGTAAAGACATGTCTGGAGCTTTGGGTGTAATTAACATGGTAGTGTGTAATGACATGTCTGGAGCTGTGTATGTAATATGGTTAGTGTGTAATGACATGACTGGAGCTTTAGATGCACTTATCATGGTAGTGTCATGGAGCTTGTGAAAGCAAATCATCGACTTTTGGAGTGGCGGTTATAAATGCTGAGTGAGTACAATCCTTGGAAATCGTGTTCAAAACTTTCACTTATCTTTCATTGTCATGACAATACTATTGTGTATTGCAGGTAAAGGAAACAAACAAGTTTTAAACAACAATGATGAAATCTCTTTAGCCCTGAAGAAAAACAAAGGTATGTATCTATTTATATTTTTTTTTTTTTTTAGTGAAGCCATTTTGGCAAATTTTCATTGGCACCTCTAATTAAATGGTAGAGTGTAGACAGCGTAATTGGTGAACATTTGGTCATGGACATAGCTATGTGTCTTGTCAACAAAAAATCAATCTTTATTTAGATTGTCCTTCACCATTCACTAATTATTCTTTGGGGCCTGATTTAACCATTTTGCAGTTGCCAACAAACAGAAAATGCGGACTTTACAAAAATACATTGGTTGATTGATGTTATGCTAATTTTCTTGCCACTTGTCTGGGACATGTCAGAATAGTGCCATGCTTAAGATGATTATGTGCATTTTAATGGTTGCCCGTTCAGCATTGTATCTCAAGATGGGTGATGAAGACTAAGTAAGCAAGTAATGGTTGCCCATTTAGCTTTGTGCCTCAAGAAGGTGATGAAGACTAGGTAGGCAAGTAATGGTTGCCCATTCATGCAACTGGAGTCAATGTAAATCATAAGCAATCTTGAGATAAAATTAACCCATCTACATTTGTGCTGAAATCTTGCATATGGTTATGAATACAATGAAAAAACAGCTTCAAAGCTGCACAAATAAGTATATCATTCAAAATGTGTTTAATGTATAGACCATCTGAACATTATGGATAAAGCCAATTCAATTTTTAGTAAAAATGTATAATCTTATTCTTCTTTCCAAAAATCATTCCCGACACTTACAAAATTGACTGTCTTAAATTATTTCTACACTGTCAGAAGTCAACCACATGTCATACAGGGAGAGCAAAACAATCATACTGTGTACATCATGTTCATACTTTACTGAATCAAGATGTGCACTACGTTGGTTTTTACTGCAGAAAATATTTTTTTATGATTATTAACTGTAATGAAAGAGTGTGAAAATTAAAAATTGGCAACATGTTAAAATTCAGGAAGAGTAACTTGTTTGTAAAAAAAAAGCAATTCTTTAAAAAAAAGAGAATGGAAAGAGCTAGTCCACAAATTCATCCCAGATTTCCTCTTACTCAGGGCTTTAGGGAATTGAAGACTTGAGATTTAATATAAATAAGAATTTTAAAACCATTTTTGTTTCAAAGTTAGCAAATGGTCTTTTGCATAGTTGTAAATGCGATGAAATTTGCATGAAAAATTGAATTTTTTAAAATAAAAATAGTTGGTATAGTAAAACTGTTTAGTGATGAGACACACAGTTAGCAAGGGATTGTAAAAGGAGAGCAAAGTGGGAAAGAAGAGCTTAAATAATATAAAATAAACATTAGTGTATAATTTAAAGATTACACGAGCAGCAGAGAGGGTGAACAGACCACGATTTCAAGCAAAAATAAGGCTTCCAGATAACGTTTTCGAGCAAAAAATGGCCTATACACTACGTTTTCAAGCAAAATATAAGACTTCCAACGAAATCTCATTTAACCAAAAAAAAAGTCTCCATTTTTGTAAAACGGAGATTTTACGATTTTGCTCACAACGATGTGGTCATCCACCCTCTCTGCTGCTAGAATTTTCAGTTCTGGGTTAACAAAAACTAAGAAATGATTAACCGAATATTTGATCCAGTCCGATACGATATCGAGTCCGAGGATCATGTAAATTTATTGTTATAAATCCATGCGGGGTTGACTGAGCGTTACTAAAGAAATTTTTAAATTGATTATGATCCATATCTCCACCGCACCAGGTTTGCCAAATATTTCTTAACGTATGAGTATCAACTCCGTTAAATACACACAGCATATTGCAGTTATCTCTGATCACTTTTGGTATTTGAGTATAACGTTGAGTTACATATATCACGTCAGTGTTTTTATGCCTGCCTCTGGAAAAGATCCTAGCAGGATTTTTTTGTTTATCCAACATTATATCGTCGTATACGACTAAATTGTTAATATCTCCATTAATATCATCAATACTCGGTGCTTCATCGATATCGGTTATAAAATCAATGGCGTTCTCACCGCTAATTTCTGATGCATTTTCGTTAAAATCTTTTAGCACTTCATAACATCGTTGATCATCTACGCTAGGAGCAATTAAATACAACTTATCCCACTTCATCCATCTCATTATTAAATTAAGCAACAATTGCGTTTTACCGGATCCAGATGGCCCGATTATAATCATCCGGATAGAGTTTGGTAGCGCTGCATGATGCTTAATTGGTTCTCTTGTTTTAGTCGCCGAAAAATCAATTATATCCATATTTCTATACATAAATTATGGATCTATATTGTGTGAAGTGTAAAACGCGTACTGGCACAGATGATGTGACGACGGTTACAACTAAAAATAACCGATCAGCGCTTTCTGGTAAATGCGTGCAATGTGGTACAAAGAAATTTAGATTTGTGTCTATGAAATCTGATTTAAAAAAAAACGAGGAGGTGATATCGCAGCCAAATTGGCAAAGCTCCCTGGAACCCCATGGGCAAAGTACCCCGGAGAAAAGCACCTCCCAGGATATAGCTACTGTGGACCGGGAACCAGACTTGATATCAGACTCAATAATCAAAATCAACCCAACCCCGGTGAAGAACCAATAAACGCCATTGATAAGGCCTGTCACCTTCATGATGTTGCTTATAAAAGCAGCAATCTGCAACACAGGCATCTAGCAGATGTGAAATTAATTCATGCGTTAAATGCTATTCCTGATAAATCCTTCAAAGAAAAGTTATCTTCGTGGTTGGTAAAATCAGCTATGAAAGGCAAATTGATGTTAGGTGCTGGTAATTGAAAATGCTAGCATTTTAATATGGAATCAATTTATTATTCCCCAAGAGGATACTGGAGGGGTAAATCAGCAGTCCATAAACTCGCTAGCGCTGCAAAAGTGAAAAAAACTACAGCGGCGGATTGGTTATCCAAACAGGCACTATGGCAAATTTTTCTACCACCGCCTAAACAAATTAACTACTCGCATTTTGATGTGACCGTTCCTAATGAAGTTCATCAAGCTGATATATTATTTCTGCCACATGATCGTGGTTACAAATACGCTTTAACCGTAGTTGATATTGCAAGTCGATACAAAGAAGCAGAACCGTTAAAAACAAAATCAGCCACTGAAGTCGCTTCTGCATTTGAGAGGATTTATCGACGAGGTCCTCTGCACTGGCCAAATCTATTGCAGGTTGATCCTGGCAAGGAATTTCAGGGTGCAGTATTATCTACAATGAAACATCATAATGTCACCATACGACGAGGGCATACTGCGCTACATCGCGATCAGGCCATTGTAGAACGATTTAATCGGACGATTGCTGAGCGGTTATTTGGATATCAATACGCAAAAGAATTCATTCAAGAAAAGCGATCCCGTGAATGGGTTAAAAGATTACCATCTGTGATTACTGCACTGAATAACGAGATTACTAGAACAATCAACATGAAACCTATCAACGCGATTAAAAAGAAGTCAATACCTGAAAAACCACAAAAAGATTTCAAAGAACCAATTCTTGGTAGTAATGTCATTGTGAGGTACTTATACGAACCAGGAGAGCTTGAAGGTGGCAGAAAAAGGGCTACTGATCCTATTTGGAGCGTCACTACGCATAAGATATCTAGTATAACACGATCTACGGGTAGACCAGCAATCTATAAACTGGATTCAACTGCCCCTCAGCGGGGTTTTACTCGACAACAACTACAGGTAATTCCCGAGGATACTCAATTACCACCGCATGGTCTTAACTAGCACCGTTGCGTCTATTGCACTCAAGACAAGTCAACATCACATTATTTCTGACATGACCGAGACTGTTATTTTTTCTGTCTACGGTGAATTGGCGAGGATCCTTATCCGAATACTGCCAACGCATTATACAATTGCAACTCGCGCAGTGATTATTCTGTTGTTTCTTCAAAGTGATTATTAATTCAGCATCAATATCAAATTCTCGTTGTTTTTTTTTGTCCTGTTGTTTGTAACCGGAGAGTTTTTTATTAATGATGCTAACATCAATATCATTTATTGTGGTGTCATTATCATCGAGGACAATTCTTCGAAGTTGATTTATGTTTCGTACTCTGGATACTGCGAGATAGACTAAATTCGACCATTCGATGTGATTATCCACCATCCAAACAATTGTATCCGATATAGTCAATCCCTGTGAAGAGTGTATTGTTGCTGCGTATCCTAGAGTCCACGGGGATTTATTAGCACGCAATGCATCTTCAACGACATTGATATCAACCAGCACAATATCATTTAATACGAGAATTTGTTTTTCACTCTGTCCTGGAATATCAACTTCAGTGTTCTGTTTTCGTGTATCCGATGGCCTATAACAAAGGGGTACTGGAAGCGTTGCAAATTTTTCTTTATGCAATTCAAATAACTTCATCTGAAGTGTATCCCTGACTATTTTTCTACTTGCAATTATCAAATCATTTGGTCTCCATGTTTCCCAGAAATCGTTTATTTGAGTTTCTGAAATCACTTCACGCGCTATTTCGCACTGGATTCTATCCGGTTGTAATCTAATTAGCGCTTTGAATTCTCGTAATCGTTCATCAAGTGATCTATAATCAGTGGTGATTTCTTCATAGTAGTCTACAAAACCCCTTAGCCATTCATGTGGAGATGCACCGACAAATGGTGGTGGTTGGCCGTGATCACCGCACATGACGACCTTTGTGTTTTTGTTTAACAACCATTCGAGAAATGTTTGTAATACATCTAATGACACTGTGCATATTTCATCCCAGATTATGATTTTAGGAATGAATTTATCACCCATACGCTCAGGAGTCCATTTGTCACCCTTCCATCGAAAGAAACTATGGTAAGTACAAGCATTTACCCCTCGCTGTATCATCTCTCTGGCGAGTCTGTGAGTCGGTGTTAGCACAATCATGTTAGAAACGCTAGCGTTTCCACGACGAAATAATTCAATTGCACGAGTTGTCTTTCCTGACCCACCACAACCGTTTAAATAAACTGTTTTATATCTACAGATTGGATCAGATACCGGTGGTGCATTAGAAAATTCTGATTGAATTTCAATACGGTTACAACAAAGATATTTATCATCCATGGCAACGTCTGCGGATTCACAATACTCATGTAGCATCTCCTTTTTAAATCGCCAACGCCCCCAATTTTCTTCGGGATCTGTGAATTTAGCTACAGCTGATTTGTACTTATTGTGTATATACATCGAATCAGTGGCCACTCTAACCGCGGTATTAGGAAATCTATTTATCATCGAAAATAGATTAATAGAAGCATAGGCTAGCATTGAACTTCTCAAATGTGTGTACTGGGAATTATATCCATCACAGTAGGTAACAACCGTACCCATTTTCTCACCATTGGATAGAAAAGCATCCTTACGGGATACAAGTTTTCCCTGCTTCATTAAATCCGCTACAATAAAATCGTATTCAGCGACATCTGTGATCAACCGCGAAGAGTATTTTGCGTTGTCGTATCGTCCACCCTGGGTAAATTTACCGATTATTCTTCGTCCGAGATCCTTTGCTTGTTCTTTTTTAATTTCAAATAACTTCTTAGACCAATTCATGATTTGTTCTTCAATGAAATCAGGGAATTGTTTTCGCAATTCGCTAATTATACGATCTAGATCGGGTTGTGGTAGCCAAACTTCTTTCTGAGCTCGATAGCATATAATAGCCTCGGAAACAATCAACGATATTAGCATACCACAATCAATCATATATCTCAATAGCACTATTGGCATCCAGGCCTTTTCAGATAGGTGTTTACCGAGCCAAACATAACTACACGGATGTAACCCTGTAGCTAATTCGAATGATATCACACGAGCGAATCCGGTTAAATCAAAATCAGGCAATGGTCCATTAATCGCAACACGAGTCATTTCATGCGTGGGATGTCCAAATCGTTTGAAGTACTCAGCGCATTCCCCATATCCGAGAAAACTTCCGGGGTAACACGCGGATATATCAATTGAAATCATACCATCACGTGAGTAATTCGTATTCCACAGTCCTCCATGACCAAATTCGACGCAACTCAATTTAACATCCTCGAGAAAATCACTTCGTGTTGGACGCCATGAGTTTTTTTCTCTTGCGAAGTGAGCTACCACTGATGGAATAGTAAAACTATCCGTGAAAAGTTTTTCATGGGAACTATCTGGTGAAAAATCACTAGCGATTTTTCTCATTCTGTTATCTAATTCTTCAACGCGATATAATTCACCATTTGGTTTTACAAATTGATCAAATCCTATTTCGGGATCTTCATCACTTCTAAGTAACCACACTGACACAGGATCATCTTTACACAACCCATGAATAGCATCAAATAATCTCTCTTCATAGAAAACATCCCGGACGAACTCCTTAGGGATATATTTCACGGTTCGTTCTCGTGGAAATACTGTTACCGCAGGTGTCCACGCGTGTTTGTTATGATCAATTATCTGTATTGGTGCTCCTCGCGATTGATATTTCGGTTCGTATAATACTTCTCCGGTTATTGTTGTTACTGATATTGGGAATTTTAATGATGCTTCTAATTTAGCTATATCAGAAATCTTTGCACCATGCTGTTTCACTGTCAGTTCCCATTCGGTTATTTTCCTACGTCGCAGATCAGTTAGTTTATTTCCTCGGGATGCATTTGTGAAGTGTTCTATTATTCGTTCTGCTACACAATTAAGCCCTGACGAATATTTCATAGGAGCTAGTTTTGCGATATCGGGTTTATCATTTAACGGATATATCCCATAAACCATTGCTGTTACGGGATAAGATCTTTCGTAGTATGGTTTGTCAATGCCGGTTAGAATCCCTGGTTTGGAATCTCTACTCACAATGACAGCTTTTTTATTCTTGAGAATTGGTTCAAATTTATCCCTAATAATCCATTTGCCATTGACTTCGATAATGAATTTGATTCGGAAAAAATACCGTTTTTCCCCAACACGTGAAATTATCACTGCTGCTTTTTCATCATTCATGGTAGCGTCAACAACACCATCAATTCGAAATGTTGACCAACAATAGGATGCTCCATCACGCTTAAATTCATTGAAACAATCTCTGATTTTACTAATCATGGCTTTATCAAGAATTGTATTCTTGGGTGTATTAGAAACTATATCGAGATTGAATTGAGCATCTTTCCAGGATAATTTCTTGGACGTTTTTTTTGGTTTATCGAGATTGATTTTGTTACGTTTTTTGGGTCTATCGAGATTAAATCTAGGACTGATTTTCAATAATCTCTTAAACTCTTTCATGTTTCCGTCTCTTGGACGTTTGTTACGTTTTTTTGGTCTATCGAGATTAAATCTAGGACTGATTTTCAATAATCTCTTAAACTCTTTCATGTTTCCGTCTCTTGGACGTTTGTTACGTTTTTTGGGTCTATCGAGATTAAATCTAGGACTGATTTTCAATAATCTCTTAAACTCTTTCATGTTTCCGTCTCTTGGACGTTTGTTACGTTTTTTGGGTCTATCGAGATTAAATCTAGGACTGATTTTCAATAATCTCTTAAACTCCTTATCAGCATTGAATTCAGCATTTTTCGAAGTCAATCTCTTGAACTCTGCCATGTTATAATCAATGAATTTAGTATTTCTCCAAGGCTTAATTTTGGATAATCTGTTGAATTCCTCCATGTTATAATTAAAACAAGTATTTAAATAGAAAAATATAGTATAATGAATCACTGCAAGTGGCTAATGATTGGATCAACAACCCCGTGTAACAAATCATGCAGAAGCGAATTCTGTGGGTATCATTTACAAAGCGTTAGGCGAGGAAGTTTTGGCCCTCTCCCATGCCTCCAATGTGGGGTGGGCGTTAGAGGAAAATCGCAGTTGTGTCTTGCTTGTGGGGGTAAACGATACAGGGAACTAAAACGCTACTATGACAAACGAATCATTGACCCTAACGTCCTTGATAAAATCAAGGACAAAATCATCAAAACCCCTCAAGACTACATTGATAGACTTATAATTAAAGCAAATAATAAATTAGACAAGTAATATTATTATATAAATGAGCCAAGATTTCAGACCTCATCCAGTGCTCGTTAATTACGAAGCCTCCAGTGATGGTGTTGTCAGGCACCGCAGACTAAAAAACCCGGTTGGATATCTAAATAATATGGGGTATTTGTTGTTTAGTGCTAGAAATAAAACATATCTCTGTCACAGAATTATTTTTGAATGTCATAATGGATTAATCGAAGACGGATTTGTGATTGATCACATAAATGGCGTGAAGACTGATAATTGTCTTGTGAATCTTCAAGCCGTCTCACAAAGTCGGAATGCAAAATTAGGTGGAACTGGCAAACATGCAAAGCCCCCTAGGAGAGTTAAATCGTTTGATTTAGAAAATAATGAAGAGAGAAGCTTTCAATCGATAAATGAAGCCAGTAGATACTTTGACATTTGTAGGGCTTCAATACGATTTGTTTCAGAAAATATAATTAAAACTGCTCTGTCTAAAAAAAATGGTCATAAAATAAAATTCGTATACACCTAAACGATTCAAGGTTGCACGATGTGGTCATCACCCTCTCTGCTGCTGCTGCAAATGTTTCATTTGTGGGTTAATAATTCTTTTACGAGTTCAACCGAAAATTTGATCGAGTCCGATACGATATCGTGTCCCAGACCTTGTCCCAGACTTTGTCTGGGGGGATGAAAATCCTTTGTTGAAAATCGAAGATTTTTAGGATTGAAAGTCTTTACGACTTTACAAACAGACTAATCGCTAACACCTCTTCTTGTAAATCAATCAGATTATTTGACTGGTCGGTGAGTTTGAAATTAATTCTCGTTAACGAATTATTATGGCATCGCATGTAGACAGGATTAATTGGGTTCTCAATAATTAGGAATCCTGGAGGAGCTGTTGGTGCAAACGAATAAAGAATATATCCTTGCTGAGCTTGATTTGATCGTTCGAGATTAATTTGATAGCTTCCTTCAATTGCATCACATACTAAATTAAGCGCAATCACTGAGGATATATTCACGTTGAACGGAGCGATATGCCTACCACCGCCATCTGGGTCATTATTATATTTGAGGAGGACGGATGGATCTTGTTTTTGTAGCGCCTTGATATCGGTTTTAACAATTCTTGCTAGTTCATCAGCTTTGTACCCGGGAAACTTGAAATTACGTAGATTGTCCTCTGTGATATTGTAATCGGTTAGGAATCGTTGTTTATTGTCGCTGTTGTCATTAATTATTGTTTGAATAATTAGTTCATAGATATATTCCATGTCCGATATAAGTTGATTTATTATTTCAACATGTTTTTGCGATTTTGTTTTCCGTAGTTGTTCTAGTTGTGTGTCATATAATTGTTTAATTTCATTAAAATAACCACGGACGTCAGTTAGCGTAAATGAAATAGTAACAGATGAGTCGGTTGTTCTTTTAATGATAAAATCCCATTGCAATGTGTCTTTGTTGGTAAATATAAATCTATCGCCGATTCTTCCTTTTCTTATATCAGATAAATTATCTCGATAACTGGGATTGATTTCATGATATGATTTTACGTCCGTGGTTAAGTCGGTGGCGGATTTTTCCGGTGGTTTTTCAGGCCATCCTAACACTGTTCTTAACGAGCTGTTATATATATCTACAATGTATCCCTCTGTGCTTATTTCGATCGACGACGAGAGCGTCGGTTGATGAAGATTAATAGCTATTTTTGATTCTTTTCCAGTGATTGATTTTATTCTACGCTGAATTTCAGCATCGATTTGCTTAATTTGGTACGACCCAGTTGGTAACGAAACAGTTTCCCACTCTGGAGTACCATCGGGTTTATTCTTATACGAGAACACCAGTGTGTTATTGGGTTGCTGACCACCAAATGCAACCGATCTGATATTAGGCCAGCTATGATATACTCGTAATTTTGCCAGCGCGATCTCACGCACTCGAATCGGAGAAGGGAAGTTCACACTAAATTCAGGACTCGTTGATGTTATTGATATCATGCTTGTTTGTACTGGGTTCGTGTTCTCCACTACTCGTTGAAGTAATTCCATCGGTGTTGTCATTGTTATTATACTCATGATTTATTTCTAATTTTGGTATCGAGGAATCATAAATACTGACCATCACTGAGAACTCACAATCTGGTATGGTTGAGATTATTGAGATCATTTTGGTTTTTTTTGGGTTTGTGTTTTCTGATTCCATCGGTGTTGTCATTGTTATTATATTCATGTTGTTGCTCTAATTTTGATATCGCTGAATCAAAAATACTGACCATCGCTGAGAATTCACTATCTGATATAATTGTATTATCGAGTGACGATGATATCATCAATGATAATTGCGAATATGCGGTTGATGCAATATGAAATTGAAGTAAGTAATTCTGCAGTTTACTCTGGCTGCATGATGATATCTTTTTTGCTATCCCGGTTGATATACCCCCGATTGTAGCCACCGCAGAAATGCAAATTGGAACTACGACCGGGGCAATCATTATAACCGATCCAAGTATTATTCCGGCGCCAGCGAGAACGCTTGACACCGAGTACATAGTAATATCAATTGCGGTAATTCTTCGTCGGTATTTTTTTATTTTTATTTGATACTCCTCGGCGAGGGTTTTGAGTCTAGTCTGAAATTCTCTGACCTGATCATAGCGACATTGCGACGATGACAAAGTCATTGTTGTTATTTTAAAAACACTAGTGTTTTCAATTATTTGTCATCGTTAGCGGGAATTGCTAGTACTTCAGCCGGAAAAATGATATACGAGTTCTAAACACCAGTGTATTGGTGATCTAATTGTACTATCAACCGCGACAATCTCAAATTCTTCTTTACCATTGATAATTACTGTCGCGGTGCCACCAAAGTAGGTTTTACCTTTCACGATGATATCAAATTGCTTGGTAGAGACTAACGTCATCCTGTAGATACCACTGGACCCCTCCCCGATATCGATTGGCAATCTAACATTAGATTCTTTTACCCAATCAAAGGTCCCATAATCGACCGTATACACGATATTTTCAATGCTTCCGTGTGGATGCGGAATCTTTACCTTTTCAAAGGTTTCTTTTAGTTTAAGAATATCATTATACATTTCGAGATAATTTGCATTCATTTCGGTAGAAACCATCATCCTCCTATCTCTCTTGCTAAAAAAGAATGAAACCAGAAGGTTTTCGATTCCAAGCCGTGCTTGTTCTTTAATATGCTGGTCGATGTTAGAAAATGTTGTCGTGATATCTTGGGGTTTACTGTCCTCAAAGAACTTATTAACAATTTCGCTGGTGAGCTTTTGTTCGTCAATAGCTTTTTTAATTTCAGCGAGAGTCGTGTCAACTATAAGTGAGATTCCAAAAAACTTTTCGACGACGTCGCTGGTGAGCTTTTGTTCGTCAATAGCTTTTTTAACTTCAGCGAGGGTCGGGCCTGTCAACGATGTTGTTTCAGATTCACGTGTTCTCCCCAAGAATTTATCCACGATGGTATTAAGTGTTGTTTGTCTCACCATAAACCTAATAATATCGTTGCGAGTCATCGTAGATGTAGCCGGGACACCAAAGAAATTATTAGCGACGTAGGCATTGTGAGTATGCCTGATAATAAACTCGCTGATTTCAGCGAGAGTCGAGTCTGCCACAGGTGGGGATCCAAAAAACCTAACAATGACGTCGTTAATGGGTTTTTGTACCTTCTCAAAATCTTCGCTTACTTTAAAAATCTCGAGATAATTTGCCTTGATTTCTGAAGCAGTCATCATCCTTCCAGCTTCTTTGTTAGCGAAGAATGGATTCAACAAGTCTTTAATTTCAGCTAGAGTCATGCCAACAACAAGCGGGGTTCCAAAGAATTTATGTACGACATTTTTGCGAAAATTATTATAACCTCGTATAAGATCATTCAGCTCACGTTCGTTGGTAGCAATCGCGTCGGTGATCGTAGAAATAAGATTACCAGGTTTAAGTTGTCCACCGCTGGAATAAAGCGCAATAGAGTTTTCAGCGGCATCACTCTGCCGTATCAAAATGTCATTCACGGATATATTACTGCTTTTCAATTTACCCTGTTTGTCTTGAAATACAACTAATTCGTTCGGGTCAACATTTACTAAATTTAACATCTCAGCGATTTCATCTTCAATTATTTTTTTTACATCCTCGATAGAACCCGCAGATGTTTCCGCGGTGGGTTCCGGCATTGACAGAGATTGTCCCCAAATATCAATCATTATTGTTATCGTAACTTGTGTTTTCAATTTATTGATCCTTGTAATTTCCCACTCGTGTATTCGTTTACAACCAGATGAGGTGGTTTCCGCGGAGATCCAAAGGATTTTAATGAAATCTCCGCGAGGACATTTAATACTTCACGGCCGCATATCGGTGGATCATTTAATTGTTGTGTTGGCAGCGTGGAATAAAAAATCGGAAACTTTTTGAGTTTCATCGAAGAATTTATATACCGCATAAACTCGCTTGGTGGAGCTAACCCATATGAATCGAAATAGACAATCCCACGTGGATCAATCGCGTATGCAACCCAGTGAGTTCCCGATCCGCTGCTGTTATCAAGATTGATAATACCGGTTTCAACGTCATTTGGTTTTCTCGGTAATTGATCTCTCATAAAAACCCCTCTGAAGTTTTTTATCGCTAGTTTTTTAGCAGCATCAATTAAATCAAAATTGGACATAGGAACCATAGGTTCGGAAATCGAAGATTCGGAAATCGAAGGTTCGGAAATCGAAGATTTCTGAATTAATAAACCGTTCCTGGTATTCTTCTTAGACCCGATCCGTTCACGGATTTCCCGCTGTACCATGAATACGGGGTTCCTGGTAGGTACAACCCCTTTCCCTTTTTTTTATATCCTTTCCCAGTTGCCTTTTTCAACGCCATCCCTGCCGCGGTACCAACGGCTCCCAACGCTGCCGCTTTCGCCACCGCTGGGGCAGCCGCTGCAATCAATGCTGGTATTGCGGCTAACAATGGAAATATACCACCTGATTTTATCATGTTCGCGACTGCAGCTTTCGAAAATTCTATTTGAACTCCTCGCCGTTTTTTCATTGCATCATTGAAATGTTTTATTTGACGATCCGTTAATGATATTTTATGTGTACCGCCGGACATCTGCGCTGGTTTTAACGTTATTGTGGTTCCACATTCTTTAGCGGATTTTGATCGCAATTTCTTGACCTGACCATCAGTCAGCTTGACACTAACAACACTATATGGCATTTTATTGTAAAACACATTTATGCTTTCAATTGATCTAATTGTGAAAATCGTTTACGATTTCAATCATAGATTTTCTACTGGTGCATCAACGAGTCTCATTCGTCCGCCAGCCCCTTCTAACAACATTGATTTATCACTGAGAATGACAGCAATCGCTCTATAATTAACGCCACCAGGAGCTATACGAGCTCTGAAGTGTATATCAACGACGGATTGCCTTGTTAAATCAAGATGTTCCAGCGAAAAGTAATAAATCGGATACAAGTTCTTAAAATCAAGTTGAGATATTTGCAAACCAGTATCAACATTTTGATCACGACCCATATATGACAGCATCCGATGATACACACGTGCTATGTGGTTAGTGTCGTAATCAAGCTGAATATCCTCAGATGGTTCTTGTTGTCCGTTTATTCTCAGTGAAACCTCCTTGACTCCTAACCGATCAAATATCATATGACTGCGTTCTTGGGAGCCTAATCGATCCCGATTCTGCAGCGCTATAAATATATGACGTGGAGCTGAAACGCCTTGTTTTGATGCCAGGTGCCATGTAAATGTATCAGCAACATTATCCTCTTTGGCATCAGTCGTTGTTGTTAGCCAACTTAGCAATGATTTACCACCTGTTTCCATAAATGAGAGCAGCCGCTCTTCCGTGGTAATTGATGGAGTCATTACTGGCATCCATAATACTATTTTACTCAAAACAACTTTACCTTCATCGGCACCAGTACGCCAAATTGCATCATTGTCATTGCCTTTTCGCACTAACGCGATTGTGTGTTTGGCTCCATAGATGACTTTTCTTACATTTCTGCAGAATCCAAATATATGATGGAGTGGAATCGCACATGAAAAATATCGTTGTTGTCCTTGTAACATCGCTACTCGTGTTGCAAACCCTAGATTGAAATTACTATTAACGCCTCCAAGAATATCAAACGCAGCTCCAGGTCTAGCTCGACGTTCTGGATTAGTTGCTTCTCGTTGATTATCAACTGAAGTGTCTTGCGGTGTTAACACTTTAATGTATTGAAGGTGGTCAGCGTTATCAGAGGTATCCTTTGCAAACATCATAGATGGACCAGCCGATCTTGTATAATCATCGGAGTATCTTGCTAGTCCGATTATTGTTGTTGCAACATCAACCTCGCGGTCTATTGATTCAATTTCTTTTCCATCAATGAGATATCTTGCACTTTCAAATAACGCCATTATACCATTGTTGACGAAACCAACTCGGATATTTTGATCATTTGCATATGGGGTATCAGCTGCAACATTTGTTACAAGTTTTCCTTCTACTTCAATAAATGCTTCACATGGCAAAAAGTATTTACTGGTATCTTGAACTTGAAGTTCAATTCGCGATCGTAGGTCGGGTTGTATTGCATGATAGGAATAGTATTGATAATCGCGGACGGAATCATCCTTGCGCACTGGGGCTTCCATATCTAACGCGGGATCAGCTGTTCGTTTAAACATTATAACATTACTAGCGTTTTCAATTGGTGAATTGCAAAGCAATAATTATCGTCGTTGAAAATTCTTCGAATTTCTTTTTTGTTTCAAACCACTTCCTGCTATCGCGTTCATGATAGCGCTATCTGTTACCGGTGGTGACGAAGTCAATTGCGCTAGTTTTTCTTCCACTGCACTATTTATTGCTTTGCTGATTTTTGCAGGCATCACTGTAGTTGATGGCAGCACTACTGACGAAGTCATTCCTGGTTTCTTTCGTACCAATGATGCTATTTTATCTTTCGCGGCAGAAAATGCCTTTCCGGCAAGATTTCCAACGAAATTGATTCCCTTATCACGGATAGCATCAATGGCTTTCATTGATAATTGTTTAGCTAACGGCGCCACCTTGGGAGCCATTCTTGTAAATAACCCCGCAATGGTATTGCCGAAACCATCTCCGTAATATGCTCTATAAACAGGCAATCGTGAGTTCACCACGTAGACGCTTACTGGTTTATCATGGTTGTAGTGTATAATCATCTTGTTATAAAACTAGTAGTTTTTCAATTAGTGATTAATCGCTTACATCCATTGGATTTTCATCATCAATGACGTTGTCATCGTTGTGATTTTCAACTAATTCAGCAATAAGTTCTCGATATACATCAATGTCCATGATACCGCCGGCAAATAATCGTCTACAGATATCAGCTGCTTCATTAATTACTTCCGGTGAATTATTTCCGGCTCGTTTCCCTCCGATGAGAACCTCTAACCTTGATATATCACTTAGAATGTTACCAGGGCATGTCACTGTAGAGTCAAAGACTCCAGCGTTGAAATCATTTGAATTTTTAATCGAATATCCTTTTCCGCTTGTTTTCTCAGTTGTACCAGTTGCGCCCTGACTATCATCAAGTAATTGCCTTTGTCGGCCTCGACTTTGTTTTTCTCGTTCTTGTTGTTTTTGTATACCATAACTATCAACTCCTACTTTAAAAGATCTATACTCAATTGTATCCTTTTTCAAATTACCAGTAATCCCCTTATTCGTTTTATACAACCAATTAACCCATTCATCTCGGCTTATTCTACTGTTTTTATACTCGTCTTTTAAAAAATCCTTTCTAGAATCAAAGCTTTTGGCGGCGAAATCACCAAAAGTCGTATAATCATGGTGTTTCTCCAATTGAGGTCGTTTGATTTGTGTTATAGCTTCGTCGGTGAGTTTGTCTATAAAGGAAACACCTCTTGGGGTGACGACATCAACAGGTTGAGTTTCAGGCGCAGAATCATCAATATCAGCTAGTCGTTCATACTCGCGTTGAGTTTTTATATCACTGGATAGCTGTTGTATTCCTGCGCGTGTTTGTCCGGTCTCTGCTGCTATCTTTTCAAGCACACCAAGAACAGGCACTTCTCGTCGCTTGCCTTCCTTAGGAATATCTC
Source organism: Unio pictorum (assembly GCA_030141615.1). Classification (NCBI taxonomy): domain Eukaryota; kingdom Metazoa; phylum Mollusca; class Bivalvia; order Unionida; family Unionidae; genus Unio; species Unio pictorum. The sequence continues at coordinate 5,365,304 of JARLTB010000175.1, read as the reverse complement.
CGTATATTGCTCGTTCAGTTGCTGTTTTCATATCTTTGGTCGCACTTGTTATCGGAGTAAACAGTTGTTCACTTGACACAGAAAAGTCAGTCTGCGCTTGTTGTCGTTGTTGAAGTTTCTCGCGAAGTCTGTCTCGAACCGGTATAAACTTTTTAATTGCTGCTAGCCGCTCTCGGGCTAATCTAGTTGTAAGCGATTCACCTACCATATATTGTTTATGAACTAATTTTTCAAATGTAAAACCCTTTGGGTTTCCATCACAATTAAATAACTTAGTTATTAAATAATGTACCATCAAGCTAACGTATTCATCTTCGACAGGGTTAAACTGTACGACGCTATCCGTGAATGTTTCAGAAATAACATCGCTGGGGGTTTCAGAATTGTAATATCTGAGAACGGTGATGAACGATTTGTGTTAACGACGCGGCAACAAGAACAACTACGTAAAAATGGAGGCGTCGCGGTGATTACTTGCTACTACGACCAGATCATCCATTATGCACATAACTGCATGGGCAGGTCCAAACTGCTGAGTATCCTTTCAGGAGAAAATCCTATGTAAGTGTTACAAAAAACGCTAAAAAAAAATTTATTTTTAATAAAAATTACTGAAAGCCTATTTTATAGTAACGCTCACGTGGTTAAGATACGGGTTTTTCCTCGTTTAACATTTTTCTAAGATCACGAACCTTAGAACTAATTTCAGCTCGTTTTTGATACTCTTGGCCGAGCTTTTGACGTATTGCTTCAACGGTGCTAAATAGCGTTATGAATACATTAATGTCGTTACCGTACAAACAAGCATTGATGGATTTTTGAATTCCTTTCACGAGCCTGTACATCCTAGGTAAAACATAACGACCCTTACTAGACTGATACTCAATATCTTCATATTCCGAGGTAATCTTGTCAGCGTCGAGACTTTCAGATAATAATACCCCTTTATTTTTTAAAATTGAAATTTCAGCAATTATAGCATTTACATCATTGATATCCATTATTTATATTTATTTATAAATATAGTATACTGTATCTCTAATTATTAAAAAAAAAAAAAACATTACATATACGACAACATATCTTGGAACTCCTTGGGTGCCTTCGCATCCAAGTAAGCCCAAGGGGACCCGAAACATACATCTCCGGCGGGAGGCCTAAGGTGGCAAACGCCATCTTAGACCGCCCAGAAGATATGCTTGGGGTAACGTCACAACATGGACGGCACAATGCCATATATATCTCCGCTCGAGTGTTGCGGCAAATTTTAGGCATAACATGTACTTAATTAACTTAATTAAGGATGGATTATAATTCAATGGAACGATGATGGTATGATGTGGGCGTGGTAAACCAAACCAACATGGCAACCCATGAAATCTAATTCATGGTTGCATGAGTTGGAAAAAACACCAACCCACGCTACCGAGAATGCGATAGCATGAGTTACAATGTTGGTTTGGCTGAGGGGGATCGCCCCTCCCCCCCAATTATTAGAAAAAAACATCTTCCGTTTCGCCATCAAATAATATATCTGCTATGGGGACCGAACACGTAGTTGATAGATCTATGTTTACAAGACAAACACGATATACCATTACACCACGGAGCTGTCATACAGAATAAAGATTTTTTAATATATATATCTTCTGATATACTTAACAATAAGAGATTTTTAAAATAGACAATTTTATGCTGCAACATTTTAGTTGTTAAATAAAACATCGTTTTATATACTCTGTTATAATTCTCTAGATAAAATACATTCATAAAGAGCTGTATACAAGGAATTTTAACCACGCCCACCTACTTCAATGAATAGGAAACACTCGCGTTCCGGCTGAGCGAACATAGGTAATGCGTAGATTATAAAGAATGTCTGTACTGAAAAGAACGAGTTAGCTGTCTGCTTTACTGCTAGTCCACCCACCCCCACACATGAGATATGTAGATAAATAAAAATACAATTATTTAAATAATTCAGTTTTAGCCCACAAGCGACAATAAAAAGTTTTATTCTCGAAACTCATGTTCTCCATTACAGTCACGTGGGCGCGCCTAGTTACAGGTAATATAGCAGGCGACAAATTCCTTTGACGTCATAATACAAGGGAACTTAGTAGGTAAATGTTATAAGTTGTGGCAGATTAATCTATAAAGAATTTATCTCCCTTAGCAGCAGAGAGGGTGGATGACCACATCGTTGTGAGCAAAATCGTAAAATCTCCGTTTTACAAAAATGGAGACTTTTTTTTTGGTTAAATGAGATTTTGTTGGAAGTCTTATATTTTGCTTGAAAACGTAGTGTATAGGCCATTTTTTGCTCGAAAACGTTATCTGGAAGCCTTATTTTTGCTTGAAATCGTGGTCTGTTCACCCTCTCTGCTGCTACACGTGCACAACTCTTTTCAAGATCTATCCATCCCAAGGAGGCAAACAGAGCTTTTGAAGAACGTTTGGGGAAGGAGAGTATGACGAGTTGGATTTTAAACAAAACATAATGGAAAAAGTGCAGGGATGCTGCAGTGTTGCAGATTTCTTTGTTTGTTTGTTTGATTAGGATTTTTAACGTAGCTTTAACAATTCTTCAGTTATATCGATATGATGTCTGCAGTGAGGCAGTTTATAGTGATGTCTAGCACTGGGGCATCATGCCACAGACATGTAGCATGATCATGACCCACCCAGTCACATTATCCTGACACCAGGCCGACCAGTCCTAACACTAACCTTTTAATGCTGAGTGTCAAGTGAGGCAGCTGTTAGTACCATTTTTGTAAGTCATTCTTATGACTCAGTCGGAGATCGAACCCACGACCTCCCGCTTCCGCGACAGTCGCTCTAACCACTAGACCACCGGAGTGGTTCATACAGGTTTCTAGTTATTTATCTAAGATACATTCAACAGCTCTGATATTACCAGGGGTTGTGTCTGTAAACAAATTCACGAGATATATCACATTTACTAGCTTCACTTGGTATTTAATCGCTGAAATGGGCACCTGCTTAATGTCACCACTGACTGCTATTTTTAAGTCCCCTGGACCATTTTGTACTAAGAATAACAAAAGTAATTAATATTGATGCATGGCTACTTCATCAAAATGCCTAAATCTTTCTTCTGCATGTTTGTCAGTCTATTTCTCTATCCTTCTTTGCTTTGTCATTTTGAATCCATTCAGTAATGTCACTTTTGCCTGTATATAAAGAAACCATTTATGTTGTTCTTCAAAGATTTAATTATCAATAATTTAATGTCTGACTGCAGCCTATGTATATTTGGACCTCTCAGCCAATGAAGATGATGATCTTCCTCAAGAAATCAAGGAAAAGTACACAATGACAAAAGTCCTTGGCAGGTAATTCACTTTCAAGTTCATTTGAATGTTTATTGTATTCATAAGCAACTAAATCCACTAAAGTTTTCAAATATCTGGAAGTATTGTAGATTAATATTCAGTTTTTAAAAATATTTTAACACAGCATTTCTGAACATACTGCCCAGTGCAAATTTAAATGTCGTTACGTTGCTTTTATTATTTTAACTGAAGAAAGTTTGAATTTAGTGTAATTACCAAGTAGTTGTTGAAGGCATTCTGGGAAGAAAACAAGCAACATATTGTTCACCTCCCTCCTCCACCCTCATGATCTTTCATAACTATTCAAGAACCTGGTGAAATTAATACATTTCAGAAGCCAACTGTTTTACACATTATTTATCGTACTTTATTTTGTATTAAATTAGAAATCATACATGATCTCTTCCCCAAAATCATATTTTTTTTTTCTTCCCAAAATGCATTGAATGACTTCAGTTTGTGAACTTGCTTTTCCAGAATGGTAAAATATATTATTTTTTTTAATAAAGAAAAGAGGGAAATTAATAACAATTTCATAAGCAAACCCCATACACATGTAAAACCCGAGAACTAAGGGCAATAGGCCTGCAATGGTCACAAGTCACTTTTATAATTGTTTTTAAGCTGAACACATGTACAATTTCATACCTTCTCAATTTCCAGCTAATAAAGCGGACATTATTTACTGGTTGACTGGTTGCATCTAATAACACCACCAAGAAAACATGTTAGCGGCTTTCGTTTTTTGATGTTTATTAAACTGTGGGAAACTTTTATCAAAAACACCGCATTGTCTGCTGCTTGTTTGTGTATTGTTTGAGCAGCGATTGTAACCAGAATTAATTGAAGATAACCATAAAGACCACATAATGTTTATTTTGGCATAACACTTCAAGAACCTGGTGAAATTATTAAATTTCAGAAGCTACGTCACAATCATATTATATTAAAATTCATATGCGAACTCTTCTCCAAATTGATAATAAACATTTTACACACTATTTCTCATACTTTAAATAAAAAATCTCCCAGTGCGAGAAAAATACACATACATATATTTAAAATTTCAGGAACCATGCCACAATCATATTTTATTCGAATTCATAGGTGATCTCTTCTCCATACTCGATCTCTTCCCCAAAATGATATCAAATTCTTAATACACTATTTCACATACTTTGAAGAAGAAAAAAAATCATCTTGTGCAAATAAAGATACAAAATTTCAGCAGTCGCGACCGCGTTATTGCGGGTTGCACTGTGTGTGTGTGTGTATATATATCTTATCTCGGCCTGCATGTGTTCTAGTCTTGGGTTCACATACATCATGCCAACCATTATGCTTTTGGCGTATTCATTACACTTTTTTTCACTAAATTATCCCTGACGTGTAAATGTACATGGATTATGCTTTTCTGATAAATCCACCATTAAAAAAAATCAATTATTTGTTTCCTTGTTTTAATTATCATTCCATTAATCCCATTGACCGTAATTTAGAAAAGATGGCTTCTACGTAACTAAAGTATAAGAGTATGCTTGTCTTGCATGCACTTTCATAATAGTATCATGTTCTATTTTCTAGCATCTATCCTATTACCAAGAAACATTCTGGTTCTACTTTCAAACTTTCAACCTCGTATTCTATTTATAGCAGTTGTATGGCTTAGTGAGGAGAGAACAGACTGGTTTTCTTATATTAATTTGTAGCGCAGATTCTTTGTTTTAATTCATATTTAGTGCAGAACCAGTTTAATTATTTTAGTTGAAGTGTATATGAGAGCAAAAATATCTCATTTCAGATAATTTCACAGATGAATTAGAATAAGGGGAAAAAAATAAAGAAAACAAAAATTAACATAATCCTCCAAATATGAAGACATGAAGGCAGCATCACGTGACATCTGTTACAGGCTGTGAGGAAAGAATTTGAATATTTGGTGCTAAAAGTGCTACATATGAAAACTTGAAGCAGTAAATGATGTTAAAAGACAAGAGTGGCAAATAAATCGTTGTTCATTGAAATTTTAGCATGTTATATGAGGATTACGCTTTTCCTGCCTGGATTCTGCTTTTTTACCACTTGGATTACACTTTTTCCTCATAAGGGGTTGGCATGTATGGGCTGAGTCAATGTGGGTATGTAGGAAAGCTTGTCAGTAGCTTCCTGTGGTTTTCCCAGAGTTCTTCCATCAGATATACTGGCCACCATATATGGCTTTGTCATATGCTGAAAAAATGGCATTCAAATCTACAACATTAAAGCAACAACAGTAAGGGTATGGGTGTTGAAGAGCAAGTTTATTCTTCATATAATTAATTCAAAGGCAAGATAATAATATGTGTTATGGTACAAAAAATTATATATTTGAACTCATTAAAATGATTGTTGTTTTGTACTATACAAGAAAATATATCCACTAATAATGCAAGAAGATAACATATCCATTATGTATTGATTAGAAGATACTTTTTTAAAGAATGATCAAAGAGAAAAAGCCATTGTGATTATGTAAAACAAAATTCATTCCATTGTTTCAGAGGAGCATGTGGGGAAGTGAAGTTGGCCTTTATGAAAGGATCCTGTGAAAAATTTGCTGTTAAAGTTATCTCCAAAAAGAAATTTTCAGTTGGAGGAAAACACCAAGTGGTAAAAAAATTATATTCTTCTGGAGCTTGAAGATAAATAATTTTGTTAACATGTGCATAATATGAAATTGATTAAACAACATCTAAGTCTAATTGACAAAATGAAAATTTAAAAACTTCACATTTATTTTTATCATGTTGCACAAAGTTTACCATTGGTATTAAATATATGTTAGAATTTGAAGGTCATAAGGTAAATTGTTCAACATCGCAGTAGTGATTTGTTGCAAGTTTCCTTTGCAGCCAAATATGTATCCATGGATAGGTATTTAACGTTGGGCTAACTTCATCAGTGTACATGTATTTACTTTTGGGATGACTATTGAATGAGTCAAAGTCACAGGGTGACTAACTTTTTATTTTTCATTGTAGGCATTGGAGATAAAATGATAGGAGTTCAGTGAAGTGATAATTACTTATATTTTGATAAATGTATTGTTTTTAGATCTGACATGTTGAACAGAGGAGATGAAACATGTAAAATTGGGATGGTCAAAATAGTCCAAGGGCATTTAAGGTGACAGGATCATTTTTACATTTTTGTTTCAGTCAGGGCAATAAATAATATTTTTGACACCTTGAAGAAATTTTTTACAGTGATGGGGAGGTAATCAAGTATTAAAATAAAGATTCAATTTGTAAAACTACTGTCTCTTTTGATATAATTGATATATGATAGAGGGAGAGAGATAGAAAATTAAATGTTAGATTGAAATACCCCCAATAAAGTAGTTTTCCTAAACGTTCCTTTTTTAAACCATCATATAAAATGCCCTTGTTTTTGTCAACTTACGCTTCTGTTGGCTGATAATTGTAGGTCATAAATAGTTACTTGTCAATTTTAATTCAATAGTTTCAACTTTGTCATAAAATTGTGTGAAATTTGTGTAGTTACTTAGTCCAGCACTTTTTTGAAAGTCGTGTGATCCTTTCCTGATATACAAATTATGCTGAGAAAAAAGAAATTGTGTGATGTCCTTGAGATGACTATGATATGAGTTAACCAAAATAATTCATCACTTGTTTTTAAAAAAATCTTATTATGGGAAAGAAAATATAGAATTCATATCAGATTGCAGATATTTTCTTTATGGTGCATTTTTTCAGCCAAATAAAAATTGAACTAGACAGGTATTGACATTATTGTTGTTAGTGTTCATCAGCTTTGCAGATGTATTAGTTGATGGACTGTTAATGAGATGTTGCAGGCATCTTTCTTTTCAACCATCAATTGCCACCTTGTGGTTGAACTTACTTAATGGAATGTCCATTCAAGGAAATCATTTTCAGTTGATCATCAGCATTATCTGAAATAATAGCATGTTTGTGACCCGGGGAAGGGGGGGGGTGAGTGGTCTAAAACGCTCTCTGTTATGAATCACTGCCATCAAACCTGTCTGTGTGGGTTTGAGTCTCAGATTCTGCCAATGTGGGTATGTGAGAAAGCTTGCCAGTAGCTTCTCGTGAGTCGGTTTTTCTTTCCTTGGGGGTTTCCCAGGTTCTTCCTCCACCATTAATACTGGCTGCCATGTATAGTCTATCGTGTGCTGAAAAATGGCATACAACCCTACAACAACAACAACCCAGGGTAGGCACTTTCGTGTTGGTGTAGTCAACCATAGATGCAGTTTAGAATTTGATATTAATTCAAATGAACTCTTGAGTAATTTAAATTCTCCAGCATATAATTTTGTAAAATTGTTATCCCTAGTTCTATGTATGTTTGAATGGAAGGACCATTAATCCGGTTTTAACCAAGTTTGGGCTTGAAAACCTGCACTCTTGCTTGACACTTGGAAAAGGCATTACATGTCTGATCAATATAAATAGGCAATACACATCCAATCTGTAAAATCCTTGTTGTGTTTTGAAACTGCATATGCAGAGATGACCAACAAAAGTTTTGTTGTAAATCTGTCATCATCAGTCCCTTCAAGATGTTAAAAACCATGTGTTCAATGATTGTCCACTCTGGTCATAGAGCATCTGGATTAACTGGTGGCTAATTGGCAGTGTCCTCTTTCTTTTCTGCAATGTACATAAGCACTGTTTCTGTTGTTTACATGTCTCTTCCCAAGCTGGGGACATTGTCTAGATAATGTATCAAACATCTTGCTGTTTGGAAAACATTCCACCATATTGATATAGAGAATTATGGCATATTCCCATGCTTTAATTTTCAACTGTCAAGTCACATATGCTGTCACTATCACAAGTTGTATGTAGAAATTTGGATGAGTGTGGTCTGTGTTTTGTATGGTATTGGACTTGGATTGACTGTAGAAGTGTATCAGATATGTCATACATTTGTGCAAATTAATATACATGTACTTGGATTGACTGTAGAAGTATATCAGATATGTCATACATTTGTGCAAATTAATAGACTTGGATTGATTACAGGAGGGTATAAAATATTTCATACATATTGTGTAAAGTAGTAGACCTGTATTGATTACAGGAGGGTATCAAATATTTCATACATTTGTGTGAAGTAGTAGACCTGTATTGATTACAGGAGTGAAATATATCCCATGGATGAAATGTTTTAATTATACAAATATAAATCACAACAATAAAATCATCCACATGTAATTTCAATTGCAACAATGATCACTATGAATGCTGCAACTCCATAAAACATACATGAGTGAACACCTGGTATTTTATACCAATGTGAATTACCATCATTAAATGAACACAGGTCAGTTTCAGGGTTTTATTTATTAACTGGTCTGTACTATTAACACAAAACCAAAGAAAACTTTGCCAACTATCAACATAATAGCCACCGAAACATCAAGCTTTGCACTGATTGGAAAGTTACAATGTTTGTCCAGCCAAAACACAAAACTAAAATTGGTTGATGTTGATCTATATGAGAATTTTTGCCTTTATTATTTACCACTTTTCATGGACATGTAAATTATGCTGGTTATGTGCCTGCACAATTTAAATTAAACATGCATACTTTTAAAAAAAATATTACCTTAATTTGTAGGATTGTTTATATCATTGTAAATGAGTAACTCGGGAGCATGTGATTCAACGTAAATGAAACAGCTATTAAAGACTAGCTGAAATGTTATCTAGAAGAATGCAATTTGGTCAAAAAAATAAATAAAGCAAAATCTGCATCTAATATGTTTGGGAATAAATAAGGGTTTAAGTGACGCTAGGCACACTTTTCACTATGTAAGTACTGTACGTTATAGTTCAGTCTGGTCCCCTGGGTAAATTCAACTCGAATTATGAAGTCTGTATTTTGCATTATTTCATTTCATGTATGAAATAACAGAAAATATGCACATGCAAAAAAACAAAAAAACAATCATAGTACGTTATAACAGTTTAATAATTGTTGGGTCACCAGAAGTTTTTTTTTTTACATGCCTATGTCTAAGGACATGGAAAAAGTTATTGTTTTGTGTCTCAGTATTTACATCCATTACAGTAGCCAACAAAAGGACCTAAAAATTGACAAGTTTAGACATTAGATAAGTGGAATCCCTTCCCTTCTTCCATGCTTTATTGTTTCCTAAATTGTTCAGCTTATACACAAGTATATACGGTATTTCTGAAGAACAAAAATTAAGTCCAGTCAACCATACTACATTACAATAACATGTAATAAAATTAAAAATTTAAAACTAACAAAGAATTAAATTACATATACATTACAAGACTTTTTTAAAAAACAGTTTATGGCACAGATGCATGACAAAATGCTTATTCCAATACAATTATTTGGTCTGTTTTATTTTTCAGAACTTTACTAAGCAGGTTATGAGTGAAGTGAAGATTTTAAAGGCTTTGAAACATGTAAGTTGCAATGAAACCTGGACTTTTTTATTTTCTTTTATTTATGTGCAGTACCATTTGAAAGCAGTTAGGGATATAACAGTTTCACGTCACTTTGTTTTTAATTTTAAGAATTGTAACGTATAGTTTCTCTTTGATTGAGCTGGAGCATAGGAGAACAAGAGTGTTTAAAGTGAGGACACTGTGAAAATAAACCTTCATAAGATATCGAATGTACAGTAACCTAGGTATGAATTTTCTCCATAACTGTTGACTGCATTTATGTACCAAGTCATAGTGTAGCAATTTTAGAAATGTATGTGTGTTAGTAGTGGGAATGTAATTTTTTTAAAATGCTGCTCGGACATAATTTTGGTTTATGTAAACTATGTTTTCACTTCATGACATTTATTCATTTAATCTTGTTTTATAAAGAAAATAAAGCTCTAATATTTAGCTTCAGTGTCTTTTTTCAACCTTTAATCATACATTTAAAAGACCAATTCATATTACAATCATTTTCAAAATTGTCTTCGCCTGATAGACATCGAAAATTCAATTTCGATTTTTCTTTTTGTTGCATAGTATTCAATTGTATCTAGAAATAATGGTATAATGAGAGGCATTTTAATGATTCAAAGATCTATTTCCAAATAAAAAGAAAAATGACAAGTCATATTAATTTTCATAAATAGCCCAGAGTTGGGAGAAAATTTTGATGCATGAAAAACAGTTTATAAATAAATCCATATTTTCTGTTGTGTAAAACAAAGGATATTCAGTTCAAAACTACATGAAAACCTTTTAAATATCTTTCTTACTTATTTTTCATTGACTTGCATACTGTTGCACATCGATAAAAAATATCACTGGCTAAAAAATGGACAAATTCAGTTTAGTTTTTGAGCACAAAATTGGATTATATAATCCTTTCTCAGTGGCAGTCTTGTACATCAATCAAAACATTAGAATGTTAAATGGTTTTGTTGATAAAAAATAACATTTATCTCTTGTACAATTTGTGTGTTTCAGCCTTGCATCATTCGTATAGAAGATGTAATAGACACACCCGATGTCCTATATATAATTCTTGAACTGTAAGTATTATTTATGTGGTTTGAACTTATTCGTCTATAGTAATTGTTTTGCTAATATTCTTTTATGTAAAATCTCAGATGTTGAGAAAGTGTTACATTACTGACTATATATATATAGCAGGTTTCAGATGTAGTTTAGTTAACATTGTTGTAAAGTTTAATGCCATTTTTCAGCACAAGATAGGTTTTACAAGTATAAATGGTGGAGGAAGAACTCAGAAAAATCTTGGAAAGAAAGACAGACCCATGAGAAGCTACTGGCAAGTTTTCTCACATGCCCACAATGGCCAAATCCGAGATTTGAACCCACACAGACAGAGGAGAGATGACAGTGATACGTAATGATGTGCGCATTAGACATTTCATCCACTCGGGGTCCCAGCTAACTTTGTAGTTTTTTTCTTTAAATATGCAACCCCATCGTAATACCTTATGAGAACTACTACTACCACACAAAATCAAAACCTCCCAGTAGAGCTGTACCGATGTCACTTTTTGCCGATTATGCCGATACCGCATATAGCCGATTATCAAAATTGCCGATACCGATTATGAGACCGATTATTTGATTATCATATTATGTACTCAGGTATAAGCCAACAAATTTAGAAAACAATAAAGGCCTGGAATATGTCCAAATAAATTACTACTCTGTTGTCCACAGACCGTGGGGGTGGGCGATTTTTTTTTTTTTTTTGCAAACAGGAAAGTTTCGCGGCACAATAAATATGTTCTAATCACTATGTAAATTGAGGCAATGCTTTTGAGTTTATTGCCGACTTTCTATGAGCAAAGGTCGTCGGCTTGCTTTGACGACAACAAATACTCGTTATTGCTGCGGCAACATCCGATAATTGTAAAACATTGATATAGAATTGTTTTATTTGTTTAGTATATGTCGGTGCTTCAAAGGTACAGTAAAACCTGTTATGACTTATGAGAGACCGCCCCTTCTGCCAGATGGTGGCTTGGTGAAACACTAACAAAAGAAATAAAAAATGATTTTAAAAAATCCGGAAATGATTCTCACCTACTAGTATTAAAGACAATGAGTTCGTTCACCCTCCAGTCCTTACAGATTAACTGAAAGACAGACGACGTACACAAACCTACACTGAAGCCCTTTCAAACAATTTCTCACTGGGACATAAGGACTATCGGTGTTTTGTGAGTTTTCATAAAGATAAAGAAAAAACACAAACCTCAAAATTGACTGTGTATATATCCATCATTACTCCCTTTGATGTTAATCTTACTGGCTATTCACATGACTTTGGCACTACAATGGCGGTTAGCGACATGTACTTTAGTCTGGTTTACTGCAGTTTACAAATGTTACCGGATGCTGGAGTTGAAAATTTTGCACAACTGGCAGCAAGATAAATTCTTTTTAAATACTTTATTAGAGCAATCTCTTTGTTACAAAAGATTAATTGATGGTTCGATGTGTTTATCTCGATATATGGTTATTCGACTATACAGTAGTGTTAGTTAATGAGCAACTTGTTTGCATACTGCATTTATCCCGAGCTCTAGTGTTACAAAGGATTAAGTTACGGTCAGTCAAAACGCGACTGTATATACAACTTTTATCAGGAAATTTGGTTATTTAAAAAAATTATTTGCATCGGCACCGAGTATTTTTGCCGATACCCGATTATACCGATTGTGCTAATAATCAGCCCGATTACGCGTACGGGCAATTAATCGGTACAGCTCTACCTCCCAGATAGAAATTTTAGCTCCTTGTGTTTTGCCTCACCTCATGCAAACAAAGACTATTCTTGTTTTGATTCTCCTTCTTCACTTCTTGGTTGCACATAGTTGCAGGAAGACTCAGTGTTCTGAGGTCCAATTGAAGATATATTTTGTCCTTCTGCCCGCTTTCTACCTTATCAACAACTGGACAGACTTCCAGCATCTGTTGATCTTATCATGAAAAAGGAAGAATTCAGGTTCAAATTAGTTCCACAGTCTGGCCAATTTCAGAATTTTAAACTGTTTAACATCAACAGTTACAAAACCCCGACATCAACCATCTCTTTTTCTCACAAATGCCTTCCATCAAGTTTTTCTTGCAGTCCTACTTTTGCTATACACCAGCCTTTTGGCAACCCCAACAGTTGACCTGGACATTGCAGCTTCGTGATGACAAAACCATACTCTTTATGGATTGAACATCTTTCAGTGACAATTACTGATTGGTCTGCGTATAGTAGCTGTGGTTGCTAATGGGTATCTTCTAATAGGTGGAACAGAGCTCATTAACTCTTGCTCCAAATTTCACAGTATATTCGTGGGAGTCAGTCTCTTGAATGGCCCAGGTATTGATCAGAGCTGCTCAGCATAATTTAATCAGTGATGTCAGAGCAGTTGCAAAATTACAATTGGCAGTATGAGATAAACTGCTTTAAACCTCCACATTCTGTAAAGATCATCATTAGGCCAAGCAGTGATCACAACCATTAACTTCTAATCTACTCTGAACAGCGAGATTGATGAAGTATGCAAGGAGAGTAATCTTTATACCCCACAACCATACAGGCACAATTTGGAAACTAAGAAAAGAACCAATGGACATTGGACATGTACAGAAACATCAGCCCAGTTGTCGTATTGTCGTTCCTCATTTGAAAACCATGGTTCTCACAAACCAAAGTGGACAAAAGTAGCAATTGCTTTCACCAAACTTTCTTTACATAATCACCTCCATCTCTAAAAAAAAAATCTCTAAAAAAAAATGACATTGTCTCCACACTGCCCTTTCTACAGATCATGGTAGGATGAAGGCATCAATTCTCTGCTGCCAAATGGGACAAGATTTGCCACGACAATCACTGGACCTGACTAGTGGTTTTCAAGGGACTCGTTCAAAATAACTCTAACAAGAGAGAGTCTCATCAGCTACAAACATTCCAACAAACCCCACTCAAAACCAAATCTTTGCAGTAATAGTCCTACAGATAAGGGCAGTAAAAATTGTTCAAAATAATAAATTCCCTGGGATTTTATTCCAGACTATTCTTGTTCCCACAGGCATAATGGCACAGTGCCCTGTTGTTGACTTAAGTGCCCTTGGTTCTTTATGGAAACACCACTGCACCTTTTGAATGCTTCTCAAGAATTAGCGTGGATTTAAAAGATGCATTCACTATTCACAATGATTCCAGGAAGTAACTGTGATTGCATACAACAATATTGCTTTTCAATTCCAAGAGCTCTCATTTGAACTCAACAATAGTGCCTGGGTCTTCACTCAGCTGATGAACCATGTTACGTTCTCCAAGGCGGTGTCATCAGGTAAAAAAATATTTGAGTTATATATTAGAACATTGTTACACTGCTTACAATCTTGGTTTCCTCATCAGCAAGGATGAATATAACCGCGTACGATTTGTTCATCTTGGTATGGTATTCAACACACATTTGAAGAGTACAACTCCTTCAGGGATAGGCATTGAAAATCAGGAACAGGGTGGCTTTGTTACTTTTGGGGGAACCTCTCTTTGCACAGAAATTTCTTCACCTTTTAGACTTGCTCAACACAGCAACAGATATTGTCATCCTAGGTTTTCTTTATGTGCCCCTGTTACAAATAATTTCTTTCTTCAAATGAGAAGCCAAAAGTTTGCCCACTGGACCCATCTCTTTTCATTTGCACACATATGAAGTACCATCTGCAGACTTGGAGTGACAAAACTTGGCTCACAGCGGTATATCCCAACAAGTTAAACTGCCAGCAGAGATGCAAGTATATAAAGCTTAGGGGCATACCAACTACCATTTTGGGGGAATCCAATGGAGTCCCAAGACTGTCCTGTAAATATCAATATCCTTGAGATGGTCATTTTGTAAGCCTTCATTGGTGGCAGGAATTTTTTTATTGGAAAGGTCCTCTTTATGACAATTTTAGTGGTGACTCCAGACCTTTGCTTACTGGTGTGGGACTTTTTAAAGTAGTGTCATCAACAACCAATCCAAGTTCATCGTATTTCTGGACATATAAGAGCAGATTCCTTTGTCATGGGACAATCTGCCTATGCAGACAAAATGGTCTCTCCAGCTCTTGGTTTTCATTCAGATATGCATCTGATGGGACTGACCATTGCTTGACAATGTTTGTGACAAGGTGGAATACTAAGATCCCATACTTTATCACACAGTCCCAGATCCCAAATCCTGGGCAGTCCATATGCATCACATAGATTGGAATGGCCTGGATGCATACACATACCCTCTGACACATCTGATGCCTGATTCCAAATGTGATACAAAAGCTAGAGAATCAGAATTATGCCTCATCCTCAATGCACCATTCAAATAGTAGAAGATGTGGATCAACAACTTCATCAAGTGCAAAATGGGAATTCAATGGCAGATAGAGAATTTTCCTCATCTTCTCGAACAACTGCCAATGCAGTTCTTTCACACTCAACCCAGACCTACTGAACTGGCACACCTGGATTATATCAAACAGGCCCTCAGGTGGGACTCTTAATGGAACTGTCTGTGCTAATAATGAAAATTCCAGAAGCATGCTGGATCACTGGAGTCATAGTTATTAACCTTGAAGAAGAAAAGTTCAGAAACATGCTGGTCTACAGTCAGGTGGGGTTTCATTAATGAGGAATGAGGAAAATCTTATGTTTAACAAGCAACCAAAAATGATTATTGTAGCATTGAAAAGTAGATGTGTCCACTCTTCTTAAAACTGAATGTGATTTCCAAAACTGGGTCAAGAACACCAGAACTTAATTAGAACTCTCTAGAAACCACTTCCATATCAAATTTTGATTCAGTTTGGTCATTCAGTAATGGAGATATATTTCCTTCAAGCTAAGGTCCTTGATTTTAAATGAAAGTGCTACCACATGTCCTTGTTGGTTAATTTATGGTTATCAGAATCATGTTTGGAGAACTCTATCAATATTTACTTTCTCAGTGTGACTTACAGTATTTGACCAATGTATCTTTGTTGTTGGAGAAAGATATAAGATGTATAATGACGTGGTTCACCTATGAATAATAGGAACCATTCAGCTCAGTTAACTTCACAAATATTTCCATTTAATGTTTGTGTGTTTTTATCATTTTTGTCCTATATAAGGAACATGATCAGTGAGAGGGTATCATTTTATTTATATATATATATATATATATATATATATACAAGAAGCTGCAAATAATATGTGCATAATATTTTAACTTTTCAAATGAGGTGTTTTTTTATATAAAAAAATGTAACACCAAAATTTGGGATGATTGTGTCTACTAATTGTTATTTTATTTTAGTGAAATTAAAATTTATCATTTGAAAAATTGACCACTGTAACTGAGAAAATTATTTGCTTGATCGAGAATTGATGAAAGATAGTGAACATTATAGTGATAAAAATGGCTCACATTATGTAGTCATATTTTTCTATGCGATGTAGCAGTTTTGTAAAATGTCTGACAGATACTTGTGTGCCAGTCATGTAATACCTTATGCACTACCAGTATTTAGTACTCATCATTAGTCCATTATTGATGACACGTGTTACAGTTTGATGTATGGTGACCTATATACTCACTTATAAGTCGAGTCAAACTGTAAAGATCAGAGATCCTGATCTACCATAGCATGATACACATGCAGATCAGGGTTTATCTGTTTGTTGTACTGATTGCTCATAACAAACTGCATAAACTGAATTGTTTTGATTTAGATTTTTAGAAGTGCTAATTCGAACAAGCAACTTAGACCCAGATATGCCAGGACATTATTCAAAAGCAGATCTGGGTCTGTACAGATTTGCAATTGGACTCAACTTCTCAGTGAGTACATACCATACATAGTAAGACATGTTAAACAGGTAATTGTGAATTTGTGTCTTTGGGACCAGTAATGTTTTACACACCCATACATCTTCTTGCAGGGTTGAGGGAGGGGAGTTGTTTGATAAAGTTGTTGAGCTTGGTCTATATGATGAACCCACTGCAAAGTTGTTATTCTACCAAATGGTGCTTGCTGTCAAGGTAAGTTATTGAACCATTAACCCAGCTTCATGTTGTCATACTTTGTATTCTTATATGATTAATTATATCTAGTGGAAATGATAAAATGCTCATATGTTTTGTTGAGGCCTGGAATCTTAGAATAGTGTTAATTTCGATGTATGTCTGTCCATCCACACCCATGATTGATGCAGTGCTAACTTGGTTTTTAGGTTTTTCTCTGTGTTGAAATGTTTTAATGTTCTAGTTTCTTTGAAAAAGCTGTGGTAAGAAAAAAAAATAGTGAAATAGGTTGACATAAAATGAGAAAAGATGTAAAATTTTCATCATGCAGTTTCATACGAAATGAGGAAAGTGAAAATATTATAGCATCACATGACTTTATAGGACAATTTTTATATTTAAAAAAACCCACTCTAGAATCATATAGTTTCCAGTTTGTATTACATTTTAAAATTACACTTTTACTTTGAGTGATGTTAAGACCTGATATAACGTGTGGTATGGTATTGATATTAAATAATGGAGTTATAAAATGGCATTCAAAAAAGATTGAGATAATTTATCTATTTCATTAGATAATTGCTTGTAGCAATCATCTCAGTTAATGATAAAGGAAAGGATGGTAAAGGAACTTTTTCTGTCAGTCTCCATGTAAATGTAACTTTTATGCCGCTGAAACACACACACGTGTAATAAGTTTATCAATACCATTTTATTCCTCTTTTTTTACAGTATTTACATGACAAAGGTATTACACACAGAGATCTCAAGGTTAGTACAAAAAATGCAATTTTGACTTGAATTTGTATCTGTCATTTCATGTTATAAAATTTCAGTAACAGAATATGTTTGATTTTTGTATATTTGTAAATACAAATTCTTGTTAAATGTTTTGGAATTGAAATTTCATGTATGTCATTTGTTTCTCTATTAGCTCTGTTTAGCATAATCTCTATCAATCAGTTTTGTCTTCACTATTACACAAGGGAGGGGGTGAGATGGTTATTTATTACCGTATATACTCATAAGTCGCATCAATAATTCACTGGCAGAAATCATTTAATCAAGTTTTTTTATGTGATCAGTAGAACAAGCAACATAGATCAGGATCTACCATTGCAATTTGTGTGTCAGATTAGAGTCTATGTTGTTTGCTGCTGGACTCGGCTTGCAAGCAAATAAATATGATAATCATTACACGCCTGTTCCTTAATGACATGAAAGGAGTGGGCTCCATAAGGATTGAAGACAGTCCAGGTTGGCATGAGTGAAGGAAAGGATATTTGGAGTAACAGTTTGGGAAAAGGGACTTTGGGTGCTAGCTGCTATTGTTGATGCATGAGAAATATGATCTCCATTGTTCTGTGTAAATATTTATGTAATGTTTTAATATTTTTGGATGTTAGCTCAGAAGTAGTCTGTTCACTAATTGATGAAAGACTTTTTAGTATAAATTAGGTTTTGTCTATCAGTAATGTAAGAGTTACTTCACTTTAAAAATCAGAATGCATATATTCATCATAAGCAGATACAAATCAACTAACTCTTCAGTGTTAAAATTACAATTATAAAACCACTGGAGACCATGTGGCATTCTAAAAAGTCATTGTTCATATTTTAATATGGAATGCTAAAATTTGTGTTATAAGTTAATATGGCATGCTAAAAAGTCATGTTCATAAGTTATATGGCATGCTAAAAAGTCATGTTCATTAGTTAATGTGGCATGCTAAAAAGTCATGTTCATAATTTAATATGGCATGCTAAAAAGTCATGTTCATAATTTAATATAGCATGCTAAAAAGTCATGTTCATAATTTAATATGGCATGCTAAAAAGTCATGTTCATAAGTTATACGGCATGCTAAAAAGTCATGTTCATACGTTGATATGGCATGCTAAAAAGTAATGTTCATATGTTAATATTGCATGCTAAAAAGTCATGTTCATAATTTAATATGGCATGCTAAAAAGTAATGTTCATAAGTTAATATGGCATGCTAAAATGTCATGTTTATGAGTTAATATGGCATGCTAAAAAGTCATGTTCATAATTTAATATGGCATGCTAAAATGTCATGTTCATAATTTAATATGGCATGCTAAAAAGTCATGTTCATAAGTTAATATGGCATGCTAAAATGTCATGTTCATAATTTAATATGGCATGCTAAAAAGTCATGTTCATACGTTAATATGGCATGCTAAAAAGTCATGTTCATATGTTAATATGGCATGCTAAAAAGTCATGTTCATAATTTAATATGGCATGCTAAAAAGTAATGTTCATAAGTTAATATGGCATGCTAAAATGTCATGTTAATGAGTTAATATGGCATGCTAAAAAGTCATGTTCATAATTTAATATGGCATGCTAAAAAGTCATGTTCATACTTTAATATGGCATGCTAAAAAGTCATGTTCATAAGTTAATATGGCATGCTAAAATGTCATGTTCATAATTTAATATGGCATGCTAAAAAGTCATGTTCATACTTTAATATTGCATGCTAAAAAGTTATGTTCATAATTTAATATGGCATGCTAAAATGTCATGTTCATAATTTAATATGGCATGCTAAAAAGTCATGTTCATAATTTAATATGGCATGCTAAAAAGTCATGTTCATAATTTAATATGGCATGCTAAAAAGTCATGTTCATACGTTAATATGGCATGCTAAAATGTCATGTTTATGAGTTAATATGGCATGCTAAAATGTCATGTTTATGAGTTAATATGGCATGCTAAAAAGTCATGTTCATAATTTAATATGGCATGCTAAAATGTCATGTTCATAATTTAATATGGCATGCTAAAAAGTCATGTTCATAATTTAATATGGCATGCTAAAATGTCATGTTTATGAGTTAATATGGCATGCTAAAAAGTCATGTTCATAAGTTAATATGGCATGCTAAAAAGTCATGTTCATAATTTAATATGGCATGCTAAAATGTCATGTTCATAATTTAATATGGCATGCTAAAAAGTCATGTTCAGAAGTTAATATGGCATGCTAAAATGTCATGTTCATAATTTAATATGGCATGCTAAAAAGTCATGTTCATACGTTAATATGGCATGCTAAAAAGTCATGTTCATATGTTAATATGGCATGCTAAAAAGTCATGTTCATAATTTAATATGGCATGCTAAAAAGTAATGTTCATAAGTTCATATGGCATGCTAAAATGTCATGTTAATGAGTTAATATGGCATGCTAAAAAGTCATGTTCATAATTTAATATGGCATGCTAAAATGTCATGTTCATAATTTAATATGGCATGCTAAAAAGTCATGTTCATAATTTAATATGGCATGCTAAAAAGTCATGTTCATACGTTAATATGGCATGCTAAAATGTCATGTTTATGAGTTAATATGGCATGCTAAAATGTCATGTTTATGAGTTAATATGGCATGCTAAAAAGTCATGTTCATAATTTAATATGGCATGCTAAAATGTCATGTTCATAATTTAATATGGCATGCTAAAATGTCATGTTTATGAGTTAATATGGCATGCTAAAAAGTCATGTTCATAAGTTAATATGGCATGCTAAAAAGTCATGTTCATAATTTAATATGGCATGCTAAAATGTCATGTTCATAAGTTAATATGGCATGCTAAAATGTCATGTTAATGAGTTAATATGGCATGCTAAAAAGTCATGTT
Organism: Unio pictorum; assembly: GCA_030141615.1. NCBI lineage: Eukaryota > Metazoa > Mollusca > Bivalvia > Unionida > Unionidae > Unio > Unio pictorum. The sequence continues at coordinate 5,344,718 of JARLTB010000175.1, read as the reverse complement.
CATAATTTAATATGGCATGCTAAAAAGTCATGTTCATACTTTAATATGGCATGCTAAAAAGTCATGTTCATAAGTTAATATGGCATGCTAAAATGTCATGTTCATAATTTAATATGGCATGCTAAAAAGTAATGTTCATAAGTTAATATGGCATGCTAAAAAGTAATGTTCATAATTTAATATGGCATGCTAAAAAGTCATGTTCATACTTTAATATGGCATGCTAAAATGTCATGTTCATAATTTAATATGGCATGCTAAAATGTCATGTTCATAATTTAATATGGCATGCTAAAAGTCATGTTCATACTTTAATATTGCATGCTAAAAAGTCATGTTCATAAGTTAATATGGCATGCTAAAATGTCATGTTCATAATTTAATATGGCATGCTAAAAAGTCATGTTCATAATTTAATATGGCATGCTAAAAAGTCATGTTCATACGTTAATATGGCATGCTAAAATGTATGAGTTAATATGGCATGCTAAAAGTCATGTTCATAATTTAATATGGCATGCTAAAAAGTCATGTTCATAATTTAATATGGCATGCTAAAATGTCATGTTCATAATTTAATATGGCATGCTAAAAAGTCATGTTCATACGTTAATATGGCATGCTAAAAGTCATGTTCATAATTTAATATGGCATGCTAAAAAGTCATGTTCATACGTTAATATGGCATGCTAAAAGTCATGTTCATAATTTAATATGGCATGCTAAAATGTCTTGTTCATAAGTTGGCATATTAATAAAGTTTTAATAAATTAAAATGGCATGCTAAAATGAATGAGTGGTGTGCTATGAATTTCATGACTAAAAGCATTCTATTCTTTGGGTCCACTCCAGAATTGGTACAAACAGCTGCCTCATTTGACATTCAGCATTAAGATATTAGTGTTAGGACTGGTCGACTTGGTGTTTGGATAATTTGACTAGGTCGGACATCATACTACATATCTACAGCACAATGCCCCAGTTCTAGACGTCACTATAAACTGTCAGACTGCAAACATTCTACCAATATGGATTGACTGAAAAAATTGTTAAAGCTACGTTAAAAATCCAAATCACCACACACACACACACACACACACACACTCCAGTGGCCTAGTGGTTAGAGCATCAGCCTCATATGTGGGAGATCAAGGTTTGGAACCTTATCTGAGTAATACCAAAGACTTATAAAAATGGTACTAACAGCTGACTGGGTGGGACATAATGCTTCATGTCTGCAACATGATGCCCCATTGCTAGACATTACTATAAACTGCCAAACTGCAGACATTGTAGTGATAAGACTGAAAAATTGTTAAAGCTACACTAAATATACAAATCACACACACACATTTAATTCTTTTCTTGGGTATCAATTTTCATTTTCCTATTGTTGGCATTGGAAACTAAATGTTTATATGCTCTTTAAATTCACTGATAACCACAAAAATTCATGAAAATTGGTGACCTATAAAAATAGTGAATTCATAGTATGTAGGGTTTCCCACAGAAGCTCAAAAGGGGCAGGGGAATTTTTTCCTGAAGGCAAGGGCAGAGGGAAAGGTGAAAGAATTTAGAACGACCCGATTCCTTATGCATCTTGCACAGTTCATTTCTTAATATGAAGCTTGTATTGTTTCAGTTGTACCATTGATCCACATGTTAAACAAAGTTTAAAATAATATTTAATAAATACTTATTTCAGATTTTGTAACAGTACTATAGATTCAACAATAGACATGCAAAACTTGCTTGAAAGTTTATGAAATAAAAAAGAATTAATAAAAATTTTATTCAAACATATGTTGTATTGTTTTTGTTTATTTCTTTGTTGCAATCAGTCGTCTGTTTCCTTTTAACATCCATTTATCTATCACTTGAAAGTCAATGTATTTATTGTCCTGAGTTATCATTAGAAATTTATTCATTTTCTCCACCTTTGTTCTGTTTCGAAGAACTGTGATTGTTCGCTTCACTTGTGAAAACATCCTTTCCACTTCAACTGTGCTCAAGGGTAGTACAGCAGCAGCTGATGATATCTTCAGTATATTAGAGTAGATATTGCCTAATGTCTTCTCCATTTTCAGCAATCCCTTTGTTGTTGTAGTAGGGCCAGTCAGAAGGCCCATACTGTTGTCTGCAATTGAGGTCTTGAACAAGTCCCATTGATACAATGTTTCATCTACATCCAGTTTTAAATGTTCTGCCAGATCCATTATTTCATCAATGCCATAAAATCCATTCTTCACCTAATCAGGAATGTTGTTTCTAAATATTGTAAATTTATCAATGACTTCAGTGTTCTGAAGCCTTGTTGTTATATTGGATACAAGCCCATCAATAAACTTCTTCTCTGCAGTGTGAACACTCTCTAATTCATTTGGTTTCCATGTAACATTAATTTTCTTTATTAGCTCAGATGATTTTGTTGTGTTCACTCCCTCCTTTTCTTTGAGCCTACCAAGGGTCATCAGTGTAGATTGTAACTGTGGATGGATGGTGCTAAGTTCCACATCATTTCTTTCAAAGGTAAGTGCTAGCTGGGATACTGGTTTCAATGCATCACAAAGAAAATGAACAACCCTGATGGTTGCTGCATTTTTAAGTTGTTTTAATAAACCAGAAGCTGAAGGACCAGATCCGATTCGCACCTTGTCTGTACCGCTTGCTGTTGCATTTTCAAAGTCTACGAGTACTGACTCGTAAGTGTCTCTTAATGATGTTACAGCATTCAGATGGGATAACCATCGGGTGTGGATTGCATTCTTTATGGTTTTCGTCTCTTCTGCATCATTAAGCAATTTCTGTATCTTCTCTAGACTTTTTGTTCTGACAGCTGAATAATGATAATACTTGAAGACATGAGTTAGTGTGTCATCTACATCTCGGAAGAGTGGTATGTCTTCAAAACCGTTCTTTGCTGCCAGTGCCAATCTATGATTATGGCATTGAATGTTTATAATGTTCGGTTTCAGTTCTTTCAGTCTTGTAGCGACACCACTTTTAGATCCGATCATTGTATTGCATCCGTCACTGCCAAAGGCAACCAAGTTATCTAAACTCAATTTAGTCTGGATAACATCTTTTGTAGCATCGTAAATGGTCTCAGCTTTACCGCCAGGCAATTCTACATCTTTAACAAATTCTGTTTGAAGTTCGCCAGTAACGACATCAATATACTTAGCACTAAAGACTAGGTGTTTTCTGTTTGAAACATCAGTAGACTCGTCTGCCATGATGGAATACGCTGGACTAGATTTAATATTGGTGTAAACAGCATTTTCCACGTGTTCAGCCATTGTGTCGATGAATTCGTCCACCATGCGATGACTTGTGTACTTTGCATTGGATCCTACAGACAGATACTGGAGATCTGGTGCATGCAGTTCATGTGTTGCAAAGTCGATGAATGCTTTGAATATGTCTGTGTATGGTATGTTGTGTTGCAACAAAAAGTTTAGGCACTTGATGGCAGAAGTAATGGCCTTCGCATCTTTGTCTGTGATTGATTCTTGGTTAATCGCATTCTCTATCCCTAACTGTTGTCTGGTTTCCAATTCAAGTGCCTGACGGTGTTGTTCACCCTGCTCATGATCTTTAACCTTGTCCAGACGTTTACAGGCATATCCCACTTTGTTCCATTTGCTGCTTCCATTCAGACCTTTTGTGTTGTGTTTTTGGCACAGGCGGCAATACATCACGTCTAGATCTTCATCTTTACTACAGTACAACCAAGGTCGGTTGTTTTCCCATGTCTTGTCGTACCCCGTTGTATTATGCTTTGATTTTTTAGGGTCTGCTTTCTTTGTAGGAGTGTCGTTTTCTTTTGATTCGTCGCTTGAAGGTCTAAAAATTAATAATAATAAACATAAATTGCGGCAGTTTACAATTATTTCATTCGTAAGTTTACAGTTCCGGTTAAATTCGTAAGTGCCACCAGGATTCAACTGTTGTCGCATTACAAAAATATTTTGCCAAATTACGGACGTTTAAACATTTTCTCATTCAGTAGTTTAATTTCGTTCTCACAAGTCGGTACCGTAAGAATTGAGGCATATAGAAATAATTTATATTTACTATAAATAATGCATTATTTGTAAAATATTAGTTTCCATTTTTAAAAAAATTGTTTACGTAAAAACTTTAAACTGTGTATATATAGTCAAATTAATATTACAGCAGTTTAAGCATATTTAAATTCAGAAGTTTAATTCCCTGGTTAAATGTCGGTGCCGTAATTAGCGGGGCAAATAAAAAAAAAAATTATTATAAATATCGCATTTTTTTAAAATATTAATTTCACATTATTAAACAAATTAAATTTAACGTAAAAACTAAACTGTATAAAAAAAATTGTAAATTAAATGCAGAGACCTAAAACTAATTGTAATATTTCGGTGGATATAATCGTTTTCGATCCCAAAAATCGTAAATTTTTGACGTGCTATCCAATGATTAACACTCACGAACTTTGAAATGATTTTTTTTACGGACATTAAAAAACATAATGATGACCGGAATCCTTTCAAGCAGTGATCCATAATGGACAGCACTTTAGACCACGCGGTGACGCAGGGCCCCCATTGTATCTTGAGTGATTTCTCATAATTGCCTATGTACTGTATCTTGAATGACTTCTCATACTTGCCTATGTAATTATGTGTACAGTCATTCCCAGTTTAAATAATGCTTAACCTAATGTAATAATCACAGCTAATTAACTGTACAATCTGCATTATTTTAACTTTCAAATAATAGATAAATACCTTGACGGACTCTGGTCACCACCGAAGAAACTTGTGATGGATTTGTTTGTTCTGGCTATCTTGCTATTTTCTCGTTGTAATTGTTCAAGGTGACATTTCTGTGAATGCATTTTAATGGGTAGAACTTTTGGGAATGATTTACCAGAAACATTGTCCCGACTTTTTATTTCGTAAATTGGAATAAACAATAAAAATGTCGTATATTATCACGAATTCAAGACATTTGATTTATTTAGGAGATTGTCATATTTATTAGCGAGTAAACGTGTCATGTACCGTTAAAGACGTGCAGGATATGCACACCTGTTGATTGATAAATGTAGACTCGTAATGTCATTTTTGACAAAATACACACGTAGTAACGTTGACCAAAGCACGGCACATGACATGTTAGAAGATTTCATCATTACACATGCTTGAGTGCACTCCGGGAATCGATCGATATGGACATGTCAATTAGGGTATGACGCAATTATATCCTGTACCAAAAGTCACACGCTTGCAACAGTCACAAAGTATGAGGCAACGGTAGGGTTACTTTTTAACTTTTGATGGTAAGAGGCAAAAGGGTGCATTTTTCATTTGTTAATACTTTTCAAAGGCAGACGGGCGGTGGCAAAAGGCGGCAGGGCGGCCCGCCCCTTCAAAACGGTTTAAGGGAAAGGCTAGTATGATGTCTAGTTGACTTAATTAATTTTTGAGTGATCACTCTCATTGTTTATTTTTATGACTTTCCACTTTGATCAGTTATGATTGGATAAAATTGCCAGAAACTCTCTTTGCTGAAATATTACATAACTTTCACATTAGCACATGAGGTTGATGTAAAACTGCAGATGCTAAACACATGAATTCTGTTTAGGCTATGCAGTCTTTCATCAAATGCTTGCATATATATCATCATCGCATATTGCTCTTAAGTGAATGTGTCTAAATATCTTTGTTTATCTTTTTAGCATTGTGCTTGTACTTTATTTTGATGATATTTAAGCATGTAAAGCTATGGAGAGAAAAGTAAGGCTTCCCTTCTGAACATTCACTATTTGATATATTTGTTTTCATTAATATATACATGATTCTAATGTTACATAATGAGTTAATTTCAGTCATTTATATTTGTGATCAGTCAGCCTAGTTTTGTTCTATATGGCACAGTTACATCTTGACTGTTATATCATACTACTGCAAATAGAGTAAACTCACTTGCCCAAGGACACATGGCAGCTGACCTGAGCCAGTCTGATTCGGATCATCCTTAGAGTACTAGTCAAACAAGTTTACCACTAAGCTGCCATGGCGCGTAATCAGTCAGACTTACTAAAGAGCAAATTATCTGTAAAAATTTCACAAGAAGCTATACATTAAAAAAATAGCAGTGAGATTATTATGTCAGGTTGACAGCAGACAAATTAGAATCCATGTGAAAACATCACAAGATTGAAAGCATGGAGTTTTAGCTACATGGAGTGAGTGTGTGATTAGGATTTTTATTGTAGCTTTAACAATTTTCCAGTCATATCACTATGACGTCTGCAGTGAGGCAGTTTATAGTGATGTCTGCCAAGGATCGACCCCATGACCTCTTGCTTCTGCGGTGGATGCTCTAACCACTAGGCCATTGGAGCGGTTGTAGCTGCATGGAATTAATTATTATAATTAATGAACTAAAATGCCTACTTCATTGAACTCTTGCAGTGGGTGTTTTTTCTTGCATGCATATCAGACTTGATTTAGTGTTATATTAGATTTTTAAAAATTCCTGTAATTGTTGGCAGCAACAGTTAGTCTCCTTTTAGCCAGTGCAGTCTTAATTTTTGGCTTATCCAGACCAATATCATTTCCACCTGACATTGTTTATACACAGTCAAACTTGTTTATACACAGTCAAACTTGTCTTAAAGGTATATTCATGGCACCACACAAATTGGTCCATTAGTGTCCGGTATTCTTTAAGGGCAGGCATTCTAATGGACATTTGTGTTTTTTTCATGAGCAGGTGATGTTTTGAACAGGTGTTATTTGTGGATACACATCTTTTGTATTTAGTTTTGAACAGTTTTAAATTTGGAACAGGTTTTTATTTGTATCCTTAGGACAATCTCTCATCTGTCTCTTTGAGATCTCTACAATATGAGGATCTGGTTAAATACTTAATTGATTTCTGTTGCCAAAACACTTCATTGATCTATATTACCAATTGATGGCACTTTGGTAAACATTTTTGAGGTCAAAATAACATTGACATTCTTCAAAATTTATCTTCACAAGCTGTAAGCAACAAGATAAATTTGTAAGCTCTAAAGGAAATTATTAAAGATTTTAACACACCTGATGCAAGAGGTGTGAGTCAGTCAGCCAATGAAACCATAATTTGTTCAATCTTTAAAAAAATTGAATTTGAGGAATTTACCTGAAAACAACTGAATTTCAACCCCAAAAAATTTTTTACCTTAAAAAGTCTTTAATTTGAATAAAACTTTTCTTGAATTTTGTTTCCCTTCTTTAAATTTATGAAGCAGCATCATTTATTAAATTTCAACATTTTCCACACATAATAGATTTTAAAAAATGAAGAAACTACCTTCCTGCAAAACATGCTATTGTTATGATTATGTGGTCTTAACTAAGTAACAGAAAAGAGCAAAATTCAACAAATGGTTTATTACCCTAGAGTACAAAATGAAATTATAATTTTTTAAGAGTGTTGTGAATTAAATTCCAATTAGTCCAAAATGTTCCATCACCAGTCAGATTCAAGTAGTGGTCCAAAAAACCTTAAATTCTGTATTGATTTGTCTTTAGTGGTCTGTGATGTTGAGATGTGCCAACAGTCTTTTGATAAATCAAAATAATATAATCCAAGATGTCCTTGTCTGAATTCACTATACTTCCAAATTATTGTTTCTGTCTAAAAATAGTACAGATGAGAACTGTGAATAATAATTTAAATAAATAATTCCACCCAAATCAAATACTTAAAACAAGAATGATTATTCTAAAGATGTTAATGCAGCAGTTCATTTTGTTCAAAATTTTAAGTTTTCAGCAAGATAAAAACTGTTACTAAAATTATAATAAAGATTGTGTTAAATAACATGTTCATCCATTTGGGAATACCAATAAAATTGACTTAGACTAAGATAATTAGCCTAACATTTAACATACACTCACATAGATATATAAGTTATGTATTATCTTGTTTACAGAATGAATGACTCAAGTAAGTTATGCAATAAACTTGATTTTGGACAAGGTCAATTACAAATTACATTTATACATAGAATGATTTAGAAACTAACAAACAATACAAATTAAATACATCTTATATAGCATTGACATATTACATCACCTCATCTCATCAGCTTATCATAACAGTGACATATTATATCTTGTCATATAATTAGCTTATGATATATGACATCACCTCATTGCATCAGCTTATCATGACTTATGACATCACCTCATCTCATCAGCTTATCATAACAGTGACATATTATATCATGTCATATAATCAGCTTATCATAACAGTGACATATTATATCATGTCATATAATCAGCTTATCATAACAGTGACATATTATATCATGTCATATAATCAGCTATCATAACAGTGTCATATTATATCATGTCATATAATCAGCTATGATATATTATATCACCTCATCTCATCACCTTATCATGACTTATGACATCACCTCATCTCATCAGCTTATCATAACAGATACATTTAAGCAAAACGTCTGTATTGTCATATAATCAGATGATGATATTGATCTATTACACCATTGCATCTCATCAGCTTATCATAATAAAAATGAGGACATTGTATAGCGCCTAATCTTTAAAAGTTCGAAGTGCATTACAACATCTATAATGATTTGACTACAAAAAACAAACACAGTGAATTTTGAAAAAATGCTCAAAATATTTAAGGCTGGTGTCTACACATGGGTGAGGCAAAATAAGTATGTTGGACTGGTGACCATCAGCGTAATGTAACACTGAGAACAAATTTTGTGTTTGATTCTGTATCAAATGGATAGCCAGTGTAGGGTACAGAGCATCGGGGAGGTGTACTCTGACCATGGTACTCTAAGGATGATCCGAGCAGCTGTATTTTGAAGTTTCTGGAGTAGATATTGAGATGAACCAGACAGAATTAAGTTATAATAGTGACATCTTACATGAACATCACCTAATATCATCAGCTAATCATAACAGTGACATTAAATCAACTTGTCTCATCGACTTATCATTACAGTGACATTAAATCAACTTGTCTCATCGATTTATCATAACAGTGACATTAAATCAATTCGTCTCATTGACTTATCATAACAGTAACATTAAATCAGCTTGTCTCATTGACTTATCATAACAGTGACATTAAATCAACTTGTCTCATCGACTTATCATAACAGTGACATTAAATCAATTCGTCTCATTGACTTATCATTACAGTGACATTAAATCAACTTGTCTCATCGACTTATCATAACAGTGACATTAAATCAATTCGTCTCATTGACTTATCATTACAGTGACATTAAATCAACTTGTCTCATCGACTTATCATAACAGTGACATTAAATCAATTCGTCTCATTGACTTATCATTACAGTGACATTAAATCAACTTGTCTCATCGACTTATCATAACAGTGACATTAAATCAATTAGTCTCATTGACTTATCATTACAGTGACATTAAATCAACTTGTCTCATCGATTTATCATAACAGTGACATTAAATCAATTCGTCTCATTGACTTATCATAACAGTAACATTAAATCAGCTTGTCTCATTGACTTATCATAACAGTGACATTAAATCAACTTGTCTCATCGACTTATCATAACAGTGACATTAAATCAATTCGTCTCATTGACTTATCATTACAGTGACATTAAATCAACTTGTCTCATCGACTTATCATAACAGTGACATTAAATCAATTAGTCTCATTGACTTATCATTACAGTGACATTAAATCAACTTGTCTCATCGACTTATCATAACAGTGACATTAAATCAACTTGTCTCATCGACTTATCATAACAGTGACATTAAATCAATTAGTCTCATTGACTTATCATAACAGTGACATTAAATCAGCTTGTCTCATTGACTTATCATAACAGTGACATTAAATCAACTTGTCTCATCGACTTATCATAACAGTGACATTAAATCAATTCGTCTCATTGACTTATCATAACAGTGACATTAAATCAACTTGTCTCATCGACTTATCATAACAGTGACATTAAATCAATTAGTCTCATTGACTTATCATTACAGTGACATTAAATCAACTTGTCTCATCGACTTATCATAACAGTGACATTAAATCAATTCGTCTCATTGACTTATCATAACAGTGACATTAAATCAATTCGTCTCATTGACTTATCATAACAGTGACATTAAATCAATTAGTCTCATTGACTTATCATTACAGTGACATTAAATCAACTTGTCTCATCGACTTATCATAACAGTGACATTAAATCAATTCGTCTCATTGACTTATCATTACAGTGACATTAAATCAACTTGTCTCATCGACTTATCATAACAGTGACATTAAATCAATTAGTCTCATTGACTTATCATTACAGTGACATTAAATCAACTTGTCTCATCGACTTATCATAACAGTGACATTAAATCAATTCGTCTCATTGACTTATCATTACAGTGACATTAAATCAACTTGTCTCATCGACTTATCATTACAGTGACATTAAATCAACTTGTCTCATTGACTTATCATTACAGTGACATTAAATCAACTTGTCTCATCGACTTATCATAACAGTGACATTAAATCAATTAGTCTCATTGACTTATCATTACAGTGACATTAAATCAACTTGTCTCATCGACTTATCATAACAGTGACATTAAATCAATTAGTCTCATTGACTTATCATAACAGTGACATTAAATCAACTTGTCTCATCGACTTATCATAACAGTGACATTAAATCAATTAGTCTCATTGACTTATCATTACAGTGACATTAAATCAACTTGTCTCATCGACTTATCATAACAGTGACATTAAATCAATTAGTCTCATTGACTTATCATTACAGTGACATTAAATCAACTTGTCTCATCGACTTATCATAACAGTGACATATTACATCACCTTATCTTATCAGCTAATGAAATCTTTTGCCAGATTTTGTGAATGCCATTCTCTCTTGATACAAGGAAGACTTAGTGTTTAAACTGATTGAATGAGACTCGCATTCCTATTGTGATGTCCTGAATGAACAGTTTTTTTCAGTATGAAGGTTTAACTGTATTTGTACACAGGAGTTGCATCGGTATTGAACAAACCTTGAATTTGTTATGTTTTGTCTTGAAAACCCTTGACAGTTACAAAAAGTGAAGAAAACCCTGTGGAAAGTTGTTAAATTTGCTTTGAGAACCCATAAAAGTCTTGCATCATGTAACATTTACAATATATTGTTTCATTTTTTTCTCAGTTTATTTATTTTGTGTGAAAATTGAATTCAAAATTTTATCACATATTTATTTGCATGCATGTTGTTGTTGTTGTAAGAGTTTAACGCCATAATTCAGCACCAGATAAGATATATAAAGCCTCCAGTATATTTGGTGGAGGAAGAACCCGTGAAAAGCCCTGGAAAGAACCACCAACCCAAGACTAAAGTTACTGGCAAGCTTTCTCACATACCCACATTGGCCAAATCTGAGACTCAAACCCATGCAGACAGAGGTGAGATGGCAGTGATAAGGAATGATGAGTGCTTAGACCACTAGGCTACTTGTGGCCACTACTTGTATATATACATACATATATACATGCGAATTATAAAGAGTTGAAATGCAGACAGTTTTAAGAGCAAAAGCAGACATGTAAACAGGGATTGGTAGGAGAGAGAGGGAAGAGAGAGAGATTTCTGTATGAACAATAAGTCCATCTGACAACTTGGAGATAAAAATTTGACTGTATTTATATAAATGCTTCAGTGGCCTAGTGGGTAGGATGTCTGACTCGGATGTGGGAGTTCATGGGTTCGATCCCTGGCCAAGTCATACCAAGAACTTACAAAAATGGTTATAACAGCTGCCTCACTTGGCTCTCTGCATTAAGAGGTTAGTGTTGTGGACTGGTAGACCTAGTGTCAGGATAATGTTACTGGGTGGGGCATCATGCTACATATCTGTGACATGATGACACAGTAGCGATATGACTGAAACGTTGATAAAGGTACATTAAAAATCTAAGTCACACATACACACACACTCACTATTTATAGCACACTGATTCACATGGCATCTTACCATATTTATGCTGTTATAAGCCTATGCTTGATAAGTCCACGAGTTGCCATATGTCTCCTGGTATAAGCCCATGCTTGAGAAGTCCACATGAGTTACCATATTTCCCCTGTTATAAGTCCCTGCTTGATGAGAAAGTCCACTCCTCAAATTTGTCAGAGATTTGCCAATGATATCTTTGTTTGATACTAATCTACCTTCACCAAATTTTAAAGTTTTAACATATTCATTAAACATGTCCTCAGCTCTTATCATGGAAGTAATACTTTAACTTGATTATTGTGTTTTTTCAGCCAGAAAATATTCTGTTACATACAGACTCTAAAGAAACTCTCATCAAAGTGACAGACTTTGGTTTGTCTAAATTTGTGGATGCTGGGTCTATTATGAAAACATTCTGTGGAACACCAACATACTTGGCTCCAGAAATCCTGAAGACTGCTGGTACTGGTTCATATACCAAGGCTATTGACTGCTGGAGTTTAGGGGTTATACTTTATATTTGGTAAGAAGCTTGCAAAGATTGTATGATGATATAGTTAAAAAATACATAATGGGACAAAATGCTACACCTTACAGAGCAAGAACAATTTTCATTTATCCCAGTTACTTTGCTTGGCAAATAACATGGAACTCCTACTCATCCTGAATAAATTATACTGATCCTGTGTATAATTTTAAATTTGGAAACTTCATCTTGATATTGTTTGAATGATTTGGCAATGTTGTAACATTAAGGCATTTCTAATACTTTATCATGTGCTTCACACTTCATCATGAAATTTCAGGGATTCTTTCCTAAATGCATCCCATACTCAATTAAAAATGATTTTGAGTCTGGTCGTGATGAATATTTGCAACAAACTTTACAAAATTTAACAATGAACTCCAGATCTTTCTTCACCTAAACTAGCCAGAAATTTGATTGGTTCTCACACATTTTGAAGAATAATACTCTATTTTTCTTCAGTTTTATTTTTTTGCTTTTATTTTAGTCTTCCTTTTTATTTTATCTCCCTGCCTCAATTTTGACTATTTAGACATGCCTTTTTCCAGGTGATTACTGATGACTTACCCATTGATTTCTCTGGATGAATGTATTTGAAAATAAACTTTTGCAACTGATAGAAATAACCACTTTGCACACCAATTCATACCATGAATTTTCACTGTTTGATTTCTCAGTGACTAACTGCACTAAATGTACAGTTGTTGATAATCATTTGATGAATTCAGAATACTTCTGCTCTACATGTAGGATATGATGGTGTATTCCTGGTTAATGGAATATTTATGTGAATCTGATTTATCTGAATTGATGTCAACTAATTAAAGTTTTAATTACAGAATAATTAGTATGCTTCTGGTAAAGTGAGACTTATAAGAATTGAACCAAACAGCAATATTGTTATTTCTGCCAATTGTGCTGGAAAATTCTAAATAAAGGTCAACATTGATGAGGGAAAACATAATTTTCCTCCTCATTTATTTGATACTTTGCTTAAAATGTCACTCATCTAGTAAGGCAAGCATCTCAAAAAGTTGTTTGCTCTTCCTTGCATATAATTTGTAAATAATTGAGTGGAATTTTGTTAGCCTTACTTTAGATGATGGATTGTATTCGTATATTCTGATGAATAAATATACATGTAACCTTTTAATATTAATTTCATTATTGGGTTTTAAGTAGGTATGTCTTTTTCTATTTAATGGCTTTGGTCTTAAATAGATGTGCTGTCCTAGTAATTTCATGTATTGGGTCATAAATAAATGTACCCTTCTATTAGTTTCATTTATTGGGTTATAAATAAATGTGCCCTCCTATTAGTTTCATGTTCTCAGTCTTAGATTGATTTGCTCTCGGGTAATTTCATATCTTTGGTCTTAAATAGATGTACCTTCCTCTATTACATTTTTTTGGGTCTTAAATAGATGTACCCTTTTATTAATTTCATGCTTTCAGTCTTAAATAGATATGCCTGCTTATTAATTTCATGTATTTGGTCTTAAATGAATTAGCTCTTATCTATTTCATGCCTTGAGTTATAAATAGATGTGATCTGTTAACAGATGTTCCATCTGCTATTCATTTCATGTACTCAACAACAATAATATTTGCATGGACAGATTTATATATGTATGTGGAAACAATATTCAACAAAAAATATGATGTATTTTCTTCAGTTTATTTTAAAGTACCATTACTTTAAAAAAAAAAGAATTGTTATCCATAGTTTGTTAGTCTTTATTTAAAATACTGTTAGTTTTCTATTTTTTTTCCATATATTATCAATTTTAGAAAAATGTGTAGTTGCTACAGACCTTGATTTATAGACCAAGTGAAAAATTATCCAGCTGTCAATGACACCTGTTGTATCCACTCATAAAAATATTATTTGTTCAAAATTAACAAATGTGATGCACCTGAAATACTCACAGTAGTTGAATCTTTTCATTATTGTAGCCTAGTTGGTTATCCCCCTTTTACTGATGAGAGAAAAGATCTGGAGTTGCCCAAACAAATCCTTGGAGGTCATTACACCTTCCCAAAGCAGTATTGGAAAGATATATCAGATGATGGTAGGTTCTTTTGCCAAATTTTTAAAATTAAAATTTCTTAATTCATATATCACCAGTTCAGATGTATGAACAAGATTTATGTGATTAATTCTGAGCAATTTTGTATACAATTCATTGTATGTTTAAGCATGACATAGTTGTACTTTAGAATAGATATGACTTATTACAAAAATAGTCCATATTACTTTTACCGATTACACAAAGATAACAGTAGAATAACATGCTGTTATATGTACATAAGCATTCTTTATAAATAGCAGTATAGGGACATGTTATACCATATATAAGCATTCTTTATAAATAGCAGTATAGGGACATGTTATACCATATATAAGCATTCTTTATAAATAGCAGTATAGGGACATGTTATACCATACATAAGCATTCTTTATAAATAGCAGTATAGGGACATGTTATACCATATATAAGCATTCTTTATAAATAGCAGTATAGGGACATGTTATACCATACATAAGCATTCTTTATAAATAGCAGTATATGGACATGTTATACCATATATAAGCATTCTTTATAAATAGCAGTATAGGGACATGTTATACCATACATAAGCATTCTTTATAAATAGCAGTATATGGACATGTTATACCATATATAAGCATTCTTTATAAATAGCAGTATAGGGACATGTTATACCATACATAAGCATTCTTTATAAATAGCAGTATAGGGACATGTTATACCATACATAAGCATTCTTTATAAATAGCAGTATAGGGACATGTTATACCATACATAAGCATTCTTTATAAATAGCAGTATAGGGACATGTTATACCATATATAAGCATTTTTTTAAAAATAGTATAGGGTCATGATGTTATGCCATGTATAGGCATTCTGTAAAAATAGTATAGGGTCATGATGTTATGCCATGTATAGGCATTCTGTAAAAATAGTATATGGTCATGATGTTATGCCATGTATAGGCATTCTGTAAAAATAACAGCACAGGGACATGCTGTTATACCATGGAGTTTACCTAAACATCCCTACTTCTGATGGCACATGTGACTGTCTGACCTTTTGGTTTGCCTTTCTTGAACTTTATATGCATGGAAAACTATCTGAAGATAGAACCAGTCTAAAATTCAATGATAACATTGTAACAGATAATGACGAACAAGAATAATGGGTGATTTCCATTAACCTGATGTCATAATAATTATACTCTGGTTTTTTAACATACCAGGCAATAACAAGGATTTTATCCAAAATTAGTTTAAATTAAGTCTGTGTAGTTCTATGTAATTCTTCTTTATACAGTTTTCATCAGATTATTAAAACTAGAGGATTTAATGAATGAATATTGAAAAGTACATTTTCTGTACATGTAATGTAAATGTTTACAGATTTGAAGTTCTGCAGCCTTGTATATTATTGTCACTGTTAAATGTATGTTATGTCCCTGTCATGAGGGGCATGCCTATATCTCACTGTTAAATGTATGTTATGTCCCTGTCATGAGGGGCATGCCTATATCTCACTGTTAAATGTATGTTATGTCCCTGTCATGAGATGCATGCCTATATCTCACTGTTAAATGTATGTTATGTCCCTGTCATGAAGGGCATGCCTATATCTCACTGTTAAATGTATGTTATGTCCCTGTCATGAGGGGCATGCCTATATCTCACTGTTAAATGTATGTTATGTCCCTGTCATGAGGGGCATGCCTATATCTCACTGTTAAATGTATGTTATGTCCCTGTCGTGAGGGGCATGCCTATATCTCACTGTTAAATGTATGTTATGTCCCTGTCATGAGGGGCATGCCTATATCTCCAGTACCATAAATTAGTTTGCCACTACACAATAACTTTCGAAAAACTTCATGGATTCAAATACAATTTTTGGAAGGCTTTATATGAAGAAAATCAGGGACAAGTTAAGTTTTTGCATTTTTCTGGAAACATATGAAGTCATATGCATGTTTGGGTTAGAAAGTTTCCTTTCAATTTCATTTTCTCTCAGTAACTGGTCAAGGGCTTAATGGATTGAAATCAAATTTGGTGTGATACTTTTCATTGAAGACATAAAGTTTGAGTCTCACCATATCCTGGAAAGATTTTACACAATAGAACTTTGTTTCCACTATATAATTTTTGAAGAATTTCATAGATTTGAAGGAAAATAAATGGCATGAGACTTTACATTTAGACAACCTAGCTCAAAATTTATCACATGGCAGATTTATGGAGTTATAGTCCTTGTTTCACTTGGAATTGTTCCCTTCCTTTTTTTTCTTTGCATAATAGCTTTTGAAGGACTTAATGGCTCGAAATAAAATTGTATGGAGTAATGGTTCCAATTTAACATGGAACATTTCCATTCAGGTTTGTGTCTGATAATTTATTTTTGAGGGACTTCATTGACTGCGATCAAATTTAGTATGGGTTTTACCTGAAGAAGATCATTTGATTTGCACCATTTTCTGGCAAACTTTTTGTAGAGTTATGTTTTTTAGTGTGATGCAGTATATTTGGGAAGAGATAGGGCAGGTTTTATTGTTACTGTTTTCCTGGCGTAATTGTATAGCGTTATGGCCCACTTGATGTAGACTTGTACTGTAATTTCATCATATTGGCAGGAACATCTGTAGCATAACATTTCTTGTCCTTTATTTTCCATCTGTTGTTCTACAGCTATTGACCTTGTAAAGAAGCTGTTAACAGTTGATCCAGAGAAGAGAATTACACTGTCTGCAGCATTAAATCACCCATGGTTAAAGGTAAATTATGCTTCTTCCAGCAGCTTTAATTGACCAATTGTTAAAGGTTAATTTTTATTATATGCCATTTGTACAGTAAACTCTGACTTGAACATTACCCTCTGTGGGCTTGTGCACTCACCTGATATATCTTCCCACATGTCACATCAGGTGACTGCTAGAGGCAGAAAATTTGTTTATTGTGCCGGATAAATTGCCAGAAAGATGTGAATCCTACCATTGAATCTTCCTAAGTTGATTACCGGGATGCGATTTTGGACAAGGCACTTCAGCTGCCTTAGAAATAACTAGCATACCTGTGTTACTATGCTGTAAAATACCAAACCAAATCAAGCATTAAGTGGTCAGTGTTATGATTGGTCAGCCGTATTCAGAATAATGTGACTGGGTGGGGCATGATGCTAAAAGTCTGCAGCATAATGCCCCAGTGCTAGACATCACTTGAACCTGCCACACTGCAGACATCATAGCAATATGACTGAAATTTTTTAAAAGCTAAGTTAAAAATCCAAATCACACCCTCTTTCTCTCTCAGTCTGTCTGTCTGTCTGTCTGTCTCCTTTATATATATATATATATATATATATATATATATATATATATATATATATATATATATATATATATATATATATATTTGTGTGTGCATGCGTGCGTGCTGAACATGCTACAGATTATCAATTAATTACAGATTTGTTTCTAAAAGAATTGAAGAAAATTGACTCTCTTTCAGTAAATGTTTGGTATGTGTGCTGTATTTGTGTTGTATTTTGTGTTCATCATTTGCTTTTATCTGCTGTATTTAGGTCTGATTGTCACTGATATCCAGCTTAATTAATTTCTCATGTCTTTAAATTGTAACAAATGCATCATTGCTCATTATATCATTAAATTTCCACAGAAACACATTTATTCATTACATCATTAAATTTCCACCTGTCAGAAACATATTTATTCATCACATCTTTAGTTTTCCACAGAAGCCTTATCGTTCATTGTTTGTTTAAACTTCAATAAAAGTGTCATTGTTCATTGTGTCTTTAAATGTTACTAGAAGTGTTGTTCATGTTTTTAGATTTCAATAGCAGTGTCATTGTTTATTGTGTCTTTAAATTTCAATAGAAATGTCATTGTTCATTGTGCCTTTAAACATCAATAGAAGTGTCATTGTTCATTGTCTTTAAATTTTAATAGAAGTGTCGTTGTTCATTGTGTCTTTAAACTTTAATAGAAGTGTCATTGTTCATTGTGTCTTTAAATTTTAATAGAAGTGTCGTTGTTCATTGTACATGTATCTTTAAATGTTACTAGAAGTGTCGTTCATGTTTTTAAATTTCAGTAGCAGTGTCGTTGTTCATTGTGTCTTTAAATTTCAACAGAAGTGTCATAGTTCATTTTGTCTTTAAACTTCAATAGAAGTGTCATAGTTCATTTTGTCTTTAAATTTTAATAGTATTTCATTGTTCATTGTGTCCTTAAAATTCATTCTTTATAGTAACCAAAAAGAACAGTGAATTTACTTTTGATGAATTTTCTTTTTATTTGTAGGATGATGACATGAAAAGCAAAGCCAATGCTTTAATGTATCCTGACAAGGAGGGAATGGCTCCACCAAGTGCTATGGTAAAGTTTAGCATTGATTTCTTGGCTTCTGAGTTCTTAAAACTTTTTTATGAGCAGGAAACTCCAGCTCAATCTCAAAACCCCAAATCAGTGTGTCATGTAAATCTGTTTGAGAGACTGAACTTAAGTAAAAATTTCTTTTTTTTATACAAGTGTGGAAAAGGTTTGGTGGGTGTGTATGCATTTGTTTTGAAATTTGTATTTATTTTATCAGTTAGACTTGTCATGATTAGTTTCAGTTGTTGAACTGATGCATTTGGAATGGTTATATATATATATATATATATATATATATATATATATATATATATATATATATATATATATATATATATATATATATATATACAGTAGTCCCCCTCTTATACATCCACCCCTGCTGCACCGGGAAAGTGGCCTTATAAGGGTGGCTGTTTCAGAGGGGGGTTAAATTATTATGAGAAGTACATGTATATGTAGTAAGAAAGCTACATACTTCAAAACATGTAATATCTTTGTCTAAATGAAACATTAATCATTAAAAGTTTTTTTTTGTTATAATAACAAATTTATTTCAACTGAATATATGTTACTATTTTTTCTTTCTTGGTGTAAGTGTGATATGCGAGCGGGTATTGTTGTCATGCAGATTGCAAATGGATTCAAAAACGTAATTTACATCTTGGTACATACATAATTGTTTCCATTTGCTCCATTTTCCCACTGTTGCTGAATAACCTTCTTATCGGTTATGACTTTGTTTATTCAAATTATTTCAACCTAAACTTTTTTTTCCGAGTCTTTTCTACATAAATTTGTTCGGCATACCCCCCCCCCTTCCACGATGTCGTCGAGTAGAATAACAGACTTTATTCTAAAAAATTATGACATTTTAATGTTTGGTAATGATTTATTCGGTTTTTGCTGACTGTATGCGATTTAATTATGCAGACAAAACTTGAGTCGAGTGTGCAAAATACAGTCTTTGTAAAAGAAGCCATAATGTGTGGTCAGGTGATTTTTCCAGTCTTTGTTTGGTACCCTGTTGTTTTTTTCTAAGGTTCTCTGTGTGTGCCAATGTACAAAATCTATTTTAGCCTATGCTGACCCTGTTATGATTATAACAATTACGTCGGGTTATAATCATCAAAGAGAAGAACTCGACATAGGTGTTAAACCCCAAACTCTATCATAACATTATTGAGCCCATTTCCTGTAAACATCAACTTTTATAGATAATGATATACTATAAATCTTTAGTCGACAAATTTAACGACGACTTGACACTCGGAGACGTGTATCTACGATAGAGATAATCAAAATTGCTGACCTTACGTCAAGATTTGAATTAATTATTGGTTCAGGATACATTTGAAGAAACAAAAGTGGCCGTTCATGAGGGGGACATTTTTCATTTTTTGTACTAAAATGCTGGCCGCTGGTCGCGTTAGAGGGGTGGTTGCTCTTGAGGGGTACTTTTGAATACAAACCCGTCTGTGCCAAGGGATTCTGGCTGTAAGAAGCAGGTGGCCGCTGGTCAGGGGGGCCGTTCTAGAGGGGGGACTGCTGTATGTGTGTATATATATATTGTAAGAGAGAGAGAGAGTCATGACTAACAGCAAACCTCAAACCTATTTAATTGATCAGTGCTTGGATAAAAGCCAGTCTTTCATCTGGCTCTGTATTCTGAAAACTTTTTGATTTACCAGTGCTTGAAAGTCAGAAAGAGTCTGGTTCTGAGATTGGATTTGGTTCATGCTCAAAAATATTTAAAGAATACAGATTGGGAATCATCATGCTTTTGAATCATTCTGGTGATGAAATAGATTGTACCATACTAAACTTGTACCATATTTCCACCTTACCACTAGATGTAGAATATTACATTAACAGAGGTTAAAAATAAAACTTGAAAATCTCTGTTGGTGAGATAATTTACTAATCACTCACCCATGTGCTGAATTTTGGTTGACCAGTTTTCTTCTTTGAATATGTTCCCCAATCACATCCATAGCTTGGCAAATGTAGGTATATGAAAAAGCTCTCCTGTAGCTTCTTATGGGTTGGATATTCTTCTTGGGATTTTCCTGGATTCTTCATCCACCAGTTATACTGGTTGCCATGTATAGCCTATCTTGTGCTGAAAAAATGGAATTATAACCAACAACAAAAACAAGACAGTAATTTTTCTTCTTCACTGCTAGCAATGTAGTCTTTATCAGTAATCACATTTTGTCTGCTGGGATGATTCCACCAATAACATCTTGAGTTACTCATCCCATTTTTTTTGTGGAATTTTTAATACTTCTGCTTATGGTTCTTATCCCTCATCACTCAGGATTTTTGTTGTAATTTATTTTGTGATGTAATTTTGTATCAGTTTAAAAATTAATATTTTACACCAAATTGAGTTGCATAATATTGTTGTTTTGTAGTGAAGTTAACTTTGTAAATAGTGTCATTAAATGTTGCTGCTGTTGTTTTGTTCTTGGTATAAAACAGCTCCTGGTGTAATATAAATTGAGGCTGCATGATAAAAATTGTGTCCTTTGCCTCATATTGAGAAACCTGACTCATGTTAGCAAAATAGATTGGCATGGTTTGATGCAACACAGTTAGATTATTTAGTACTGAGGCAATCAGTGTTGAATGCTCTGCCTGTGACACAATGGAGTAGATGACCCAAATTTCACAGCAGTAGGATTCGAACCAGCACAAGTACAGCAAAACAATCAATGAGCCATGAGAGCTCCTCAACAAGCAAGAATGTTTAATACCATTCAAAACTATGTTCCATTTTCAATTTTATATAAAGCATGTAATAGACTGTCATAAAAAAGAATTTGGTACTTTAGAAGTGGTCAGAAAGTGATTTAGCTTTCATTCTAGACCATATGACTTCTCAGGCTGTTTTGAGTTTTAAGAAATTCAAAGCACAAACTGTGTATATTGACTACTTCCAATATATGTTATCCACTGTCTAAAGAGCTGGTAAAAAAAGAAATACATATCTATTGATTTGAAAATGGGTTGCTTTGTGTTCAGTTGTTACTTTTTCGACATTGGTCAATGATAATGGTGCAAGAGGTGAAAATCCACCTTAGAATTGACATTTCACATAAATAAGTCCAAAAAGTAAAATTTGCTTTGCCTTGTATTTATTTTCATTTTGACTTTGTTAACACTTGGAGTATACTCCTGCTACCTCCTGAATCCTTCTATACTGAAAGATGTAAATTCATCTTTTCCATCTGTTATAGATAAAGGGTAATAACTCTTTATTACCCTCTCTTGCCACAACTAGGTGTCACCAGTTTTTAAGCTTCATTGTATTACATTCAATATCATACAAGAAACCTTGCTTCAAACCTAAGCCAACATTGATGTGAATTGTAACCATCCATCAGGAAATTTGTATTTATATTGTGTATTTATCATTCCTCTACATTGTTTTTTTTTTAAATTTGTCTAATATTTGTATCACTTACCTATTTATACTGCATGGTGCAATACAATATTGTTGATGCATGTTGTACTTCATAGTTTCATAGTCATTCTCTCCACTTAATACTGTTTTCTCACCCAATTAGTATTAAATGTTGTTTTAGTGGTAACGATGATGACCATACTCCCTGCAAACCAAACATCTTTACTGGTATGACACATTCAACTGGCAAAGCAGACTTGCTATATGCCCTTGGTGTACCCACAGGGAAGATACTGTAACTGCTGATGACATTGGGATGGTTTATCCAGATAAAGAAGTAGAACCAGAACAGGATACAACACACAATGAATGTAAAGATACTCCAGAATAACAGCCTTAGTCAGGGAGTGGATTGAGTTAAGCTTAAAGACTGCCATTGAAGAGATATATTGGATGTTGATGCTTTCAGAATACTCTCAACACCACACCACCATACGTGACTGTAAAGCTTTAGTAGATATTGATTATGGGGAAGCAGACATGGTACTTCCATTTACTTTCCCAGTCAGTGAAGATCCAGGACATTAATGACTGTCTTGAAGAGTCTGTAATCTGTGGAAGGCTAAGACTTTCTATTCTGAAAGCCAAGCACCAGCAATGTTCTCATTGTGCTTGTACAAAACACTCTAATGCCTTCAATACTGATTGCCTGGCTGAGGACAAATATTTAGCAGTTGTTGATATATCTGTCCCACATTTTATAAAATTGACAAAAGTGTGTTTCAAAGTTGATTCAAATCATTGTCACCACATCTTTGATGTTGGATTTAGCCATGTTGGTGATTACCCAACCAACACCACAAGGAATTGACCGCCTGCATTGCTCAGGTCATTAACAAAGCTGTTCAGAATTAAATGGTGAATGCCTCGCCTGTCTCTGCCAGTCATTGACTGATTCATTAGGACATGTATTTTTCCTCCTTTTCTCTAAAGCCACATCATCTCTAACTTTTAAGGATGACTCCATTTGGCTTGGGGTTAAATATAGAAGAAGTTCAGAGGACTGCAGCTCGAGAACTACCATTCCTAATTACTGCCCCACTTGCATCATTTATTTCCCTATCACACATAGGTAAACCAAACAAAAAGAATCATTTTTGTTTTTAGTGCAGTTCATATTTCATCTCTGCCTCATGCCAGCCGACAACAGCTGAACCCGTATGTGAGGTCCCCTTACAGTACATGTTAGAAACAAAGTTTCTCAACCTTCACGCTTCTTGTCTCCCACCACAGACAGTCTTCTAGTGGGCGCCAAGGCCCTTGCAATTCCATTCACATTAAATTAGCCTGTATTTGCAAACAAGTAGGCGATCTAAGTTGTATCAGAAAGTCTTTGGATTTCATGTAGCCCAACCCTGTCTTTCTTCCACTCTGTTTTACATGGATGTTTCATCAGATCAGGGGTACCAAAGATATTCTTCTGCATGAAACACAATAATTCATTGCCAGACAGGCAGCGGTGCCCATTCCCATGTCCGAAGTGCTTAGGATATCTTCAGTGGATGTGGGAGGTAGCGGGTTTGACCCCTGGATGAGTCATACCAAAGATGTATAAAAATTATACTTACAGCTGCCTTGTTTTGTGCTCAGCATTAAGAGGTTAATGTTGGGATTGGTCTGCCTTGTGTCAGGACATTCTGACTGTGGGGGACATCATGTTACATGTCTGTGTCATCATGCCCCAGTGCTTGACATCATTATAAACTGTTACACTGCAGACATCATAGCAATATGAGTGATTTTTTTTATATAAAGCTTCCTTAAAAATCCAAATCACACACACATAGAGGCAGTGGAGACTGTGTGAAACTACAATCTATAAGTTTTATTATAATTTTACAAAAGAGACCAATCATAGATTTGATCTCAGTGAATTCATTCTTCTACCGAGGTTCAAGATGGATATTGCAAGATCTATACGACTTTCCATCTGCAGGAATGAGTATTCCATCAGTCTTGATTGCACTGATGCCTTCTTTCATATTCTTGTTCACTCTGTATTTCTTTAGTTTGCTTACCACAACAAAGTTGACCAATTTCAAGTTCTTTCATTTGGTCTGAATGATAGTCCTTGGGTCTTTACAAAATTATTGTCATCACCCTGTTTCAGTCAACATCCTCTACAGCAATGGCTTTATATCTGTACCATCTCCATCAAGAACATTTGGTAAGTTCTGTTCTTCTTAAGGGAAGAAATTATCTTCTACTCTTTTGAATCATCTAGGTTTTCATGTGAACTGGGAAAAGTGAGACCAGCACCCATTATAGTGTTATGTCCACCTCAATATGGAGTTTAAAACCAATCTTGATCTGGTATTGTCTCCCTCATGTCCATGTCATCTGGCTCATCAAACACTGTCCGTTTCCCGCATAATGTGCATTTCAGTGAGAGAGTTCATGCAACTCTTCATGCTTATGCAATGCAGTAGCAGATATGATCCTGCTGTGTGTCTTGATGTGCATCCATTAGATATGACTTTGCTGGTTCATTGGTGACCTTTCTACAGTTCACCAAAAGGACAATATGAGATATGAAGTATGATTATTCTTGTGTCATTGTCACAAACATGGTTGGCTCATAGCAGGAATTCTTATGGAGAAGGTCAGACTGGAAATATTGGTATGTACAGCTTCCAGTACATGCAGTTGTGGTGTCCACTTGTTGCCAGACTTTGATACAGTCATTTACAAATAGGTACCAAAAGAACTGAATAGTCACTTCAGCCCACATAAAATTAATACAATTATAAATGTCTTTCATTTCTGGAAGGTAAGACTATTGTGGTAGTCAGTCCTGATTATGTCTGACAACTCTATGTCGGTGACATACCTCCTTGGAAAGGGTAGTATCTGATTGCCTTACCAAATCAGTAAGTATTTCAGGCAGACTCAATGTTTTGGCTGACATTTCTCAAGAAAGGGTCATGTTATTTAGATGGAATAGTCCCTTCATCCATTAGTTTAATCAGATGTATGCATTTTGGGAGCATCTGATGACTGAGGTTTTGGGGAAAATGTGGAACTTGGTCTCACTGGTTCCAGACACAAGGCATGGTTGTGGATGCAATTTGGTTTGGAAGGGTTATGAGCATTTGCCTACTCACCCATGATCTTAGTACTAAACCTAATACAGAAAATACAGGTTCAGAAGTGCTGGACATTTCTGATAAGCCCTCCGAGATGGGTTACATCCTGGGTCAGCTGTCTTCTTGACCTAGTAATAGACTTACAAGGAAGATTATGGCCAAATTTTATTCCAGATCTTGTTAGGACGGCTTTGCAAAAGAAGAATTTAGACCTTCAGTTTTGGAGAGAATCTCTGGACCAAGAAAGTCATCCACTCTGAAAGCTAATGAGGGAAAGTGGCATGTTTTCAGAGTCAGTAAAATCGCTCTGTTGAGTGCCTCCATTCCTCAACTGATCAAATATTTTTCTCAATGAGAAGAAAAGATGGCACCAGTTGCCAACTTCATGATACAGGACACATTCAGGCATTAGGGCAGAAATGTCAGTCATGAGAAAGATCTATTAGACCAACTAGCAAATTTTGATTTAAAAATACCAAAATTCCAGCATGTGTCCATACTTGAATCAATTATCTGTCTTAACATGGTTCAATGCAGATAAAATTCAGCCTTGAGCCCCATCTTCACTGAAGCTGTTATCTTTTAAAAAAAAAACTTTCCTGTTAATTCTAGTTTTTGAGTTAGTTACCTGCCCATTCATTTGACCTGAATTATCATCATTTCAGATCAGATCTTCCTTATGACACAACCATGTATTGTAGTCGAGAACCATTTACCACCAGTGGACAGTCAGAGTACCCATACACTTCCTCTCATCTACCAATGAGTTGAGAACAGTGTCCATACAAGAAAGTCGTGGCAATAGCAAAAGACTTTTTTTTTTTTCTTTTCCATGAAAGCAGGATACTACCTCTCAAACCCTAGCTTTATCACTGAAATGGGTTGTATGTTCAGGAAACTCATAAATAATAAATGATCCGAGTTGCCTCATGATGATTTCCACCCATCAAATTTTAGTAATCTCTGCATGCCTTACATTCAGATGCAAGGTTTTGATCATAGAATCTGCTGGTTGACATAAAGAGTTAGCCTTCTTGGGTTTTTGTCTAAGGAATTTGGCTCAGCAGAAACAACCTGATCTGATGGGTCCTTTGTCTGCAGGCCCAGTTAAACCAAGACAAACTCATAGCTTTGCTGAATTCACCAATGGTTTTAACCAGATATAGTGGCCATAGGCTGTGTTGGTTTAAGTAGAAGAGTGGGTTATCACTCACATAGAGAATTCACTCTTATCTCCCCTAGAAGGATACTTGAGGTATATGTAGAATACTCACAATTCCCTCTTTCTATTTCCAATTCTGCTAATGTTAATGTGATCATGAAATAGGTTTCTCCAATAATACTTACCTATTCACATTCTATGCAAGCATCATCATCTATTCACATTCTATGCCAGCATCATCATTAGTATTTTCCTCAGCTTGAAAACTTGTAATTAGTAGCAAAGGGAGGTAATGAGCAAGAGTTTTTGCCTTTTGTGTATAAGATATACAAAGAAAAGATGATTATTTTTTTAAAAATCTTTTAGTTAGGTTGAAGGCTAATATTCCTAATGTGAGTGTGGGTGTGATTTGGATTTGAATGCAGCTTTAATACATTTTTTAGTCTTATCGCTATGATATCTGCAGTATGTCAATTTATAGTGATGACTATCATTGGGGCATCATGTCGAAGACATGTAGAATGATGTCCCACCCAGTCCCAACCTTCTGCATCCAAGGTGGATAATCTAACCACTAGGCCACCAGAGCAGTTATTCCTTATGTGAATGTGTTTGTTCCCAGAGAAACATAGTTGACTGAAAGCTTTACTTTTACGATATTAGCTAAACCCCATTTTGTTTATGTAGGGTACAGTACATACATAATTAATGTAAAACATTGCCAATCATGTTATATCTCTCATGAAAGAGTAAGGTGGAAAGATACAAAAGAAAGTCTTATGTTCGGTAGTCAATTTTGGTGCTACTTTTTTTTATCATAAATACCAGAAATGACATAGCTATGAACAGAATTCCTATAAAATATTCACACATAATCTTTGAAAAAACGACTTTTAGAAGTCCCGTTTGAAGACAGTAAAGACTTTTTGGACATATTTAAATCCATTACAGATAAAAGTTATCATTGTATCCAGTGTTTCATCACCTAGCCATGCAAAAAGTAGACCTGCTACAGAAGCTTTTGATTTTGAACTGTGATCTTTCTCCTTTGAATACGTTCCCCGATCACATTACTTTAGGGATATAAGCCTGCTACCTCGCGAATCCAGCCCTACCAAAAGACGAAAATTCGTCTTTTCTGTCTATGTCATATATACAAAGGGCAATAACTCTTGCCCCTTACCTCCCCTTGCCACCCACTAGGTGTCGCCAGTTTTAAGCTTCGCTGTACGGTGGAAACACGTACAATTAGACCTCCAATGAATCCAAGCCATCTTAGTGTAAATTCGAACCATCCGAAGTTAAATTTGGAATTACTGTGTTGGATAATCATTCCTCTACAGGTTGTATACATTATTTTACAATATTTTCCAAATATGAGTGACTTTGTCACCTTTCTAGACTTCAGACCAGGTCGCAACGTGGTCGGAGCACGTATGGCGGTACTAGCATGTAATACACGCGGCACTATATAATTTCGCTTATTCCGTATGTAACGGTTATGATATTAGCGAATTAATAACTTGCTGCATTGATATTTTGTGCTTGTTTTATCTTCTTTGTCGTTTCAGTAGACTTCGTCTTTGAACGACCAAGTTGTGACTATTTAATGGCGGACTTCGTGTTGTCGTTACGAGTTCACGTGACACTAAATCATTTCGCTTCCTCCATTAGTAACGGTTATGGTAATAGTGAATTAATAGCGTGCTGAATTGCTAATTTGGGCTTTGTTTTATCTTCTTTGTCGTTTCAGTAGACTTAGTCTTGAACGACCCGTTGCAACATGCTCATGGCGGTAACTAGTGTTGTCATTACGAGTTAACATAGCACGGAATAATTTGCCTACTCCATTAGTAACGGTTATAGTATTATCGATTTAATAATATGCTGAATTGTTAATTTGTGCTTTGTTCTCTTCTTTTGTCGTTTCAGTAGCAAAGTCGACAACGAAGGCATGAACGGAAAAAATGGGTGTTGGCAATGTGGCAATGGAGGAAAATTATGTTGACATGGTACAACAGTCCGCCTTTGAACAGATGCGTAGTTGGGTATATTTGGGGAGTGTTCCCCCAATTTTAGGCTGCCCAGTGGGCGTAAGTCCCCCCGCAAGTCCGTGCATGGCTTTCGGGCCTGTAAGTCAGGACGCAAGGGTTTTTACAGGCTCTATCGCATCCATTTAATTATGCAGTCTTGCCGTCACCGACCAGCCGGCCGTCAAGCCGTCCCTTTGTATTGTAACACGGTCTGACCAACTATGATTTACGGGGATTTTAGTGCCAAATCTGCCCGTCAAGCTGTACCGCAGGCAACATGCCAATATTATGACGGAGATTTTCATGAGAAATCTATCCGTCCAGCCAAGCCATGACAGCGGCTGGTACTGGTGATAGCCGGACCGTCACCGACATTCCGGCGGACCACATGACAGGCAAACCAGCCGGCCGTCCAACCGGCATCAACTGGCTCCGGCCGTCCAGCAGGCTCCGGTCGTCCAGCCGACCTTCCAACCGGCTCCGGCAGTACAGCCCAGCCGGCACCGGACGTCCAGCTGACCTTACAGCCTGCACCGGCAGCCCAGCCCTTCTGGCTTCGGCCGTCCAGCCGACCTTCCAGCCGGCACCGGACGTTCATCCGGCTCCGGCCGTCCAGCCGGCACCGGCCGTCCAGCCCAGCCGGCTCCGGCCGTCCAGCCGGCTCCGGCCGTCCAGCCGGCACCGGACATTCATCCGGCACCGGCCGTCCAGCCGACCTTCCAGCCGGCACCGGACGTTCATCCGGCTCCGGCCGTCCAGCCCAGCTGGCACCGGCCGTCCAGCCCAGCAGGCACCGGCCGTACAACCGTCATCGGCCATACAACCGTCCGGAGATTCTTAGTGACATATCTGTCCATCCGGCTGTACCAACACGGGAACTTTTATCATACCGCAATCCGACCAGATCAGATTTACGGAGATTATAGTTTATCCGTCCGTCAATCTGTACTACCGGTTACATATCACTACCAGGACAGAGATGTTATAGATGAATCTCTCCGTCCAACCAGACCATTCAAGACGCAGGCATCGGTCATAGCCGGACCGTTGCCGATGCCAGTCAAATCAGTCGGCATTGCCGGCCGTTCATCGGTTCACTGCTTATCCACAAGGGAGAGTTTGTGACCTTATCAGAGATGACTGAATTGAGTTAACTAAGCCACCTGGTATGCACTACCCAGATATGGCAACTTTACTAGAACAGGACTTTCAGGCTGTCCATTCGCCAGACAAATCAGCTGGCAGTGCTGGTCGTCCTTATGTTCATGGCTTCTCCACAAGGGAGATTTAGTGAAAGTGTCAATTATGACGGAATTGCGTCATCTATGTCACCTGGTATGCTATACAGATATGCAAGCTGTACCAGAACAAACGTCCCCTCTGAGCGAATGGTAGATGTGCGCGCAGTGCTCGCTACACTACACAAGCATTACGGAGAAGATTTATATAAGAAAAATTTATAGGTTGTTGGGACCTTCAGAATGCCAACCACCTCCTACTGCCATTCAGGACTACACAGTTCAGGCATCTGTAGATCTTGAATGGGAGGAAGAGACGATGTCCTTCCTGCTTCTTTCCCAGTTGGTAAAAATTCAGGAAGCTAACTTCCAGCGACGTTCAAGTGTAGCTGGTATGAAAACTCCATCAGACGCCTTCGGTACTGATCTCCAATGCCACGTCAAAGCTAGTCCGAAACGTAGTCAATACGTATTCATTGTTAGACTTGGCTTCACGTCATTTTTTTTCCCCAACTCCCTAGGCAAATCCAGCCATGACCACGCTTGTGAAGTGACGGCCTGGCTTGCTAGAGTTGTTAACAGGGCAGCTCACCATTCCATAAGACCAATGCGTTGACTGCTTCTGCTAACTTCGCCCTGATATGACGTGACGCCTGTAGGTGGTCCACGTCGCTCAGGCCCCATCCTACTCGGATTTTTCGGATGTCTCCGTTTGGGTCACCTTTATACTTTGGGGGAAAATTGAAAAAGTTTGGAGGCAGGCAGCTCAAGAACTGCCCCTCCAACTCGTCGCCCAACTTTTGCAAGCGTTTTGAAACAATCATCCGCAGACACAGCGGAGGGATGATGGGCGGACCAGGGAAAAGGGATCCTTACAATCAAATGTGTAATATAGATCCCAACCCAATGCTGTGAGCCAACAGTCTAATCAAGCTAGTCGGCAACCATACATAGGCAACAATAACCTAAGTTTCTCCGCCTTCACGCCTACTAACTCTAGACGTTGACATACCCTGGCCACCGCCAGCAGACTGCCTACCTGTGGGCAGCCGCCTCCTACAATTTCAGGACCGCTGGACCACTTTATTACCTCAGAACATTCGGGTGATTCAGGTCATCTCGGAGTGACTTTGGACTTCATTTCTCCATCCCTGTCCTCTCCCTTCTTCATGGATGTATCGTCAGTTGGGGAGAAGGATGCCTTTATATATTTATTCATTTCTCCCTGATCTTAAAGAACCTGCAATAGCTGGGATTTTATTTATGGCTGTTTCTTATCCAGAGGCCGTTCATCGACCTGAGCCGCCTCAACCACCCTGAAATTCAATGTGGCGATGGCGTGATCAGGCCATCCGACGGGTATGCTCTCCGTCTAGTTATGACCGACGCACACTTTCACGTCCCTATCCCACGAGTCGCGGACATTTCTAAGTTGTGCATGTCGGGACTTGATTTATCAGTTCCAGGTCATACCTTTTGGCCTCAACTTCAGCCCTTGGGCTTGTACCCAGGTTATGGATTACGTCGTCACCCTGTTCCGCTCAACTTCATCTATAGCGTCGGCAGTATACTTGGACGACATCCTCCAGAAACATGTTAAGGTCTACTCTGCTCAAAGGCAGAAACGATCACTTTGCATCATATAGGCTTTATCGTGAACTGGATACAGTCCCATCTCTGTCCAGAGTTTTGATCCATCTGGGTGTGGAGTTTCTCCCTGATCTGAATCTGGTAAGGCTTCCTCGAGTTTGTGATCATCCAGATAATCTCACTCGTAGAGTCCGTTTCCCTCAGGATGCGCATTTCAGCGAGAGTTCTTGCAACTCCTCAGATTATTCAGTGCGGCAGCGGACTTGATCCCGCTCAGCCGTCTTTTTTAATGCGCCCTTTACAAAGGATGTCGCTAGCGTAATGGTGCCTTTTTTAAGTCCCTTCGATCACACCCTCATGCTCACGACAGAGATATGATCATTCTTGAATCAGTGGCACAACCCCTGCGGGCTGTCCACAGGGATTACTCTGGAGATACCCCAGACAGAGATAACGGTATGTTCCGCCGCTAGTACCAGGGGCAAACCATCTCCACATCAACCTTTCAGAAATAAAGGCTGTCATCAATGCCTTTCATTTCTGGCAGGATCAGCTCTTATTGCAATCTGTCCTCCTGATGTCAGACAACTTTGTGGTGGTGTCTTGCCTCCTCAAAACAAGGGGGCACCTATCACCAGACATGTGCAATCTGATCGGGCAGTTTCTACATTGATGCGACAATCTCCACCTCAATATACAAATCAGACACATTCCTGGCAGACTCAATGTCTTGGCTGACACTCTATCTAGTCATTCACACGGAATGGTCACTCCATCAATCGGGCTTTCTTTCAATCGACACACTTTGGGGACGTCCGATGATCGATCTTTTGCAACAAGGTGGAATCGCAAGTTGTCCACCTTCGTATCACAGGTTCCAGACCCAGAGCTTGGGTCGTAGATGCTCGGTCAATCAGCTGGGAAGGGTTGTGGTCATTCTCCTACCTTCCCATGGTCTTGGTACTGAAAATAATCCAGAAGTTAAGGGATCAGAACTGTCAGATGGTTCTGATTGTCCCTCTCAGATGGAACAACTCCTGGGTCTCCGATCTACTCGATCTGGCGATAGATCTACCCAGGAAGATTAGTCAGCCCAAGTCTTCTCAAGCAACCATGGCCGGGGATGTTCCACCCCTGTCCGGACCGTCTTTATCTTCATGCTTGGCTCTTGTCCAGACAGCCTTGCAAGACAATTTAAATCTTCGATTATGGAGAGAATCTCTAGATCAAGAAGGCCCTCTACTCTGAAGGCTTACGGGTGCAAGTGGCATGTTTTCAGGGACTGGTACCAAATCATTCAGATTGTTCCTCTGAGTGTCACAATCCCTCAACTGGCCGACTTTTCTCTGGCTTTTCGAGGAGAAACAGCTGGCCCCAATTATTATCAAATTCTACTGCTCCATGATATCAGACACATTCCGCCATTAGGGTACATGTGCTATCAGCTATGACAAAGATCTGTCAGATCTTTTAGCCGCTTTAGAGTTCAATCGACTAATATCCCTCACCCTGTTTCCAAATGGAATCTGTCCTGGGTTTTAACATGACTCAATTCAGACAGTATTGAGTCTTTAACCCACAATTCGTTAAAGCTACTATCATACAATTGGGTTTCTTGATAGTCTTAGATTCAACATGCAGGGTGAGTGAGTTATACAGGTCCTTTCTAGTGACCCGAACTATCTTCTGTTCAGATCAGACGGTTCGGTGGTCATCGTGACGCAGCCAGGCTTCGTAACAAAAAAACAAAAAACAAAAAAAAATTACCATCCATTGGCAATGAACGAGTCGTCATTAGCTCGCTTTCCTTGATAGATCAGGATCAGCAGACATGCAAGATCCTGTTTGTGCATGCTAGCACCATTTAAATGCATAGAGGTGAGTCACGTCACATACAAGCACCTTTATTCTTCTGGTGATAGCTGGGACATGAGATATCACCATTCAAGCCATTGCTTCATGGCTGAAGTGGGTTATACACTCTGTGTACTCTGAGGATCCACAAGATCAGAGTCATCTCATAGAAGCTGTTGGCTGGCATGCAGAGTCAACCTTCTCCAGTTTATCTTAAAGATTTGTCCTTGCAGAGGCAAACCTTGATTCTAGTAGGTCAGGTGTTGGCAGCCCAGATAACCACCAGACCCATGTGCAACAATCAGCACTGCCTATTAGCTTCGCTGGATTCGCCAGATAATTTTTTGTAGGTAAGAAGATTTCACTATCTTCTTAACCGTATAAAGGGGTCACATATCATGTGACCCTGGGCTGTGTTGCTGATTAAAATTAGGAGAATGCAATCTCTTAAAGAATGTTGAGGTATTCCCTTCCATTTGCTGCTGTGGTGTAGTCACCCCTGGTCCCTGCCCAATTTAGTTATCCTTGTAACTTGTATGAGGGAAATGTTCTGGTTGGCACATTGGTTCAGCTGATCACCGTATCATGTTAGTGTCAGGTTTATATACCTCCTAGCAACCAGCAGAGCAGCAATTTTGGCTGTCTGACAAAAGCACTGCTGGTTGGTAGTAGGCAAACATATAACAAACCAAGTATTTGTGGCTGGTGCACTTGGATTGAAAGATGTTTTTAATTAAGCCAGGATTTGATTGTTATTAATGATAAAGAAGAGGTGGCCAAATAAATTTGATTTTTTTAAAAATAACATGTATTCTTTTAGTGGCTTGTGCAGTGCCATTGCTACAACAATGGAGTGACATTGTGCTAATTTATTTAAGTCTTACAAAGTGATGTTGGTTATGTTACAGTCTTAGCATCTCAAAGAGTCATGGGGTTTTGACATCTAGGTTCTTGCGGCTACATTTGACTGGAGTACAGTAACCAACAAAATCTGCAGAGTTAATTGTGTAGATAAACTAGGAACTTAAGATTGAAAATGGAAGATGGAATCAAATGAATTCTAAGACTATTATGCATAACAGAATTAAAAGCTCCTCATTAATTGTAATTTATATTGTGAGAAAAGAATATCTGTTGATATCCTTCATGGTGAAAAGATGGCCTTAAGTAGATTTTCATGAGGGGAAAAAATGCTAAAAATGTAAAACATAAGGTGCCTGTTAAGGTGGCATCTGTTTAAAATCAGTTATTACTATAATTACAGGTATGCCAAATACTTTCTTATTAAGAGATTTTACATTTATGTTTCAAATTTTGCACACAGCCAAAGAAACGAACACTTGAAGAGAGTGAAGAACCTACGTTAAAGAGGAAAGGATCATCTGACACAAACTCGCCTGTACCATCGCCATCATCAAAGTAATGCCGCGGTCAGCTGTTCTTCATCACAAGCATGGTTGTTTTAGGATGTTTATATGTGTGTGTGAATACATGTGCATATGGGTCTGCTATAGGCAAGCATTTAGATGTGTTCATGTTTATGTTTGCACACATACACGCTTAGGACCAACCTTTTTATTGATTAACTTGTCCATTTTACAAAGAGAGCATAGGCATGTATGTCATAGTAATGACTTTATTTAAAGAGGGTAACACAATTAGCTAAGAACTAATCTACCTTGAGGCCCTCAAGAATAAGAATAAGTGTGAATGTATAAGACCTTCGTGTGAGTTTTGTATTTATTTATGTTTCCTATTACAATTATTTTCAGATGTATGAAATGTTTTATTTTTCATATTGGTTTTGCTTGTTATTAGTTCATAAAGAACATATCACATTAGATTGTACAGCTAAGAATGCAACATTTTTATTGGTATAGTTTGTTACATTTTAAAGAAGCACAGACCAATGTTTTTTGACTTAGAGGGATTTTATCGCTCAGATGATTGAAAAAGAATAGCTTGTTGTCTGCTGTTACAAAAAAAAGCTTGTGTTTCTAATAAGGCACTGTCTAAATATAGAAATATTTAGCTTTTCTGACCTTTTGACTCGGTAAAGACATTCAAAATATGTAAAAGGGACATAACTAAACTTTTAATCCTGATAGAAAATGTGTGAGAATGGTTACCTCTTTTTGTATAATTTTGACAGCTTCTACATAAGCAGTTAATAAAATACGGAATCATTTTGCATTATTTTATATCTCACTTAGGATAGCTCTTTCAAGTTGATGGGGATATAAGTGACATGGCATTGTTGTAATATGAGAAACATTTTCTAGTGTTCCCTCACTTTACAGTGATTTATTTGAGTGGACTGAATTTATAGGCAAGGTTTCATTGTAAGTGAGACCATGTTATGCAGTGGTCACTTATTTAGGGTGACTTCTTTAAGTAGAATGGGTTAGAAGTCAAACTGCATTGCAAGTGACACCACAGTATTCTGAAGTAGTCTCACAATTGTGTTCATATTATGATAGTACTGGAAGGCAACTGAGTCATTCCTATGGAGGACATTATGATAAGATGGCAGGTAACTGATAGTCATTCGTACGAGTCAACTGACCATCATTCCAATGAGGGACATTAAGACAGATGGCAGGCAACTGACAGTCATTCCCATGGGGTACATTATGACAAGATGGCAGGCAGGCAACTGACAGTCATTCCTATGGGGGTCATTATGACGATGGTAGGCAACTGACAGTCATTTCCATGGGGGACATGACAAGATTGTAGGCAACTGACAGTCATGCCCATGGGGGACATGATAAGATGGTAGGCAACTGACAGTCATTCCCATGGGGGACATGACAAGATGGTAGGCAACTGACAGTCATTCCCATGGGGGATATGACAAGATGGTAGGCAACTGACAGTCATTTCCATGGGGGACATGATAAGATGGTAGGCAACTGACAGTCATTCCCATGGGGGACATGACAAGATGGTAGGCATCTGACAGTCATTCCATGGGGAACATGACAAGATGGTAGGCAACTGACAGTCATTCCCATGGGGGACATGACAAGATTGTAGGCAACTGACAGTCATGCCCATGGGGGACATGATAAGATGGTAGGCAACTGACAGTCATTCCCATGGGGGACATGACAAGATGGTAGGCAATTGACAGTCATTCCCATGGGGGACATGACAAGATGGTAGGCAACTGACAGTCATTTCCATGGGGGACATGACAAGATTGTAGGCAACTGACAGTCATGCCCATGGGGGACATGATAAGATGGTAGGCAACTGACAGTCATTCCCATGGGGGACATGACAAGATGGTAGGCAACTGACAGTCATTTCCATGGGGGACATGATAAGATGGTAGGCAACTGACAGTCATTCCCATGGGGGACATGACAAGATGGTAGGCAACTGACAGTCATTCCATGGGGAACATGACAAGATGGTAGGCAACTGACAGTCATGCCCATGGGGGACATGACAAGATGGTAGGCAACTGACAGTCATTCCATGGGGAACATGACAAGATGGTAGGCAACTGACAGTCATTTCCATGGGGGACATGATAAGATGGTAGGCAACTGACAGTCATTCCCATGGGGGACATGACAAGATGGTAGGCAACTGACAGTCATTCCATGGGGAACATGACAAGATGGTAGGCAACTGACAGTCATGCCCATGGGGGACATGACAAGATGATAGGCAACTGACAGTCATTCCATGGGGAACATGACAAGATGGTAGGCAACTGACAGTCATGCCCATGGGGGACATGATAAGATGGTAGGCAACTGACAGTCATTCCCAAGATGGACATTATGCCAGAATGGCAGACAACTGTCATTCTATGATGGATAATATGAAAAGATTGCAGGTAAAAAAACAGTCATTCCCATGGAGGACATTATGAGAACAGATAACTGTAAGGCATTCTTTTAAGTTCCTGTAGTATTACGAATTCTAGAAGAGTTGTTTCCTTCAGATTCTTTGGTTACATTTGATAATTAAAATGTACTACAAAATGAGAGATGGCACATTCATTTTTTTAAAATATATTTTGTCAATGGGCATTATTCCATTAAACAAAATGGTGATATTAATAGTTGAGCATTTTAATACAACTGAGCATGAGTGTGAGTTTGTATTTCCAATATCAGCCAATCAGATAAAAGTTTTCAAAAGTAATATTTATTGAGGTTGGACAAAACATCAGCTCAAACTCAGGAGCTGTACGATTTTTTTCCAGACCTGGTCTTCCAGTGAAAGATGAGATCAGGACCATCACTTTATATGTTTAGCTAACATAAACTGCTTCATTTCATTAATACTCATTGGATATATGCTATAATACAAGTCTGATAATTTGATTAAACAAGCAAAAAAGAGCAATATATTTTTAGGCAGGATTAAGTATATTCACAAGTACTCAACGAGTTTAGAGCAAGTTTTGAATTATAATATAATTTACAAAATGCTTTTTGATCTTAAAGATGATGAGAAGATTGTAAATATTCTTGTACTGTCATTTTTCCAAATTATTTTTTAAAGTAATAAATACAGCAGACCAGATACACCGCTCCCTCGTTAACTCGCGCACAACGGGGTCCAAAAACATCGACCGCACTATAAGCGAGGGCGCGAGTTACCGAGGGACCTATTAAAAAAAACTAATAAAGAGATGGGACATCGACAGAGATGCGAAAGGGGGGAGGTGCTTTGTTAAATACTTGTTTTATAATCGTGCTGAAAAAAAACTGTGAATAAATATTTCTTTATAAAGGTGTTGTTCATTTTTCTTTATAAATTACCTTTAATTTCTGGATAAAATATCTTGAAAAGATCGTAAAAACAAACATTATTCCACGAGGTATCAGTACTCTTAACATGTGTATCGCTAAACACATTGTGTATTACGTCACTGCTTTTTGTGTTGATTTGGATACATTCTAGTTTTATTGTTTCTTCAAAATGAATCAAGATTTATTTTATCAAAAAAGATAACATTCATATCGAAAAATGATAACGTCGAAACTTGTGTTGATCTAAAACATAAAATTCTGCTATCACTAAATAGATACATAGATAGATTGATTAGATAGATAGAGTAAAATGTAAAAAAAATTTACAAAGATAAACCATTACCAACCATGAATTTAATGGATCTAAATGTCAGACATGTAAACAAAAAATATATGTATAAATATTTAAATCATCCGATAGCATAGACCAGCCTCATCACAATTATAAACTTGGTAGTCTGTATATCCATCACGGGTCAGTATCTCTCGGAGTTGGTTGGGATAACTAGATGCGGCCTCCTGATTTGCTGAGCGTATCTCTCCCGACAAAGAATTTTGTTTTATTCCATGCCGGCGCTGGAATCTCCAAAACCACCCATGGCTTGCCATGAAATCTGATTTAGAATCCATAGTTTTTGCCATTTTCTCTCCCTGGACCTTGAGAATTATTCCCGAAATCTGAACACTTTGTTCACGTTGTTGTGTGAACCAAGTGTACACAGCATCATCTAATTATGTGTCGTTTGCAGTGCGTGCCCGTTTCCGTTTAAATCCATCATCAGAATCAACTTCATGCAAATAATCCCGAAATTTCTGCTCATCCTTGAGCCAACCTCTGAGTGTCGACTCGGCAAGTTTAAGTTCACTACAAAATTTTGATCTTGATTCACTATTACGAACCCTCTCTATGACAGTAAGCTTTTCATTCACCGAGTACGCCTTACGCTCGATTCCCTTGCTCTCCATGATCACATTTACAAATGATTAGGATAAATTACTTATTAATATATACTTTAATGACAATAAGTACATACTATTTGAAACCATGTTCGATTGGTTCAACTAATTTGATTGATGTTGAGACACGATATTGACCACAACAGTTTATGCATGTAGGATTTGCATTCCTTTGAACTTTTGTATTGTACGTCTTTTACCTGATTTGATACAAAAGACCGCCTTATGAAACAAAGCAGGTCTATTTTAATTCAGTTT
Organism: Unio pictorum; assembly: GCA_030141615.1. NCBI lineage: Eukaryota > Metazoa > Mollusca > Bivalvia > Unionida > Unionidae > Unio > Unio pictorum. Next base: position 5,305,259 of record JARLTB010000175.1, on the reverse strand, counting down.
TACAATGCAACAAACACTTCCCCAAGTCGTCGATCAAAACGCAGCCAGCAGTTAATTAGGTTCTCACAGATGTGCTCGCGGGCATCGATGTGACGGTCAATTGACTCTTTTCATGTTTGAATAGAAGAGGACATGCAAAGATTATACTGCTTACACTGCAACACAATGAAAAGATTAAAACACTAATTTCCCCTATACATATACAGTATTATTATTTACAGTGAACTGAGAAGATATTTTTTCCGATAAAATCTAACAAGATATGTGATTCCTTATTAAAACCTGAAAATGTCACGATGTTGATTCTAACTTTTCGGGCACTAACCGTCATTTTCGACGATAAAACGGGCGATATATCAAGGTTTCATTCACCATTTCTGATCACGATTTTCTTTATTTTTAAAAAATATTTCCTTTATAAAAAAAAAACGGGATCCACGCCGGACACCGCGTTATAAGCGGGTTCGCGAGTTATCAGGGCGCGAGTTATCGAGGGAGCGGTGTAAAAAGATCTGCTATATTACAAGTCACATGGGTCATTTTTGCACATTTACTCATTTTAAATTAAATATAAATTGTTCATTTAAAATGCTACACTAATTTTCTTTTTAAGCGCAGTCTATTCAGTCAATCCTGATTATTGAATGCTCTGCACCAACAAACTTTAAGATGAAAGATATATATCGTTATCGACTTTTACAATAGTGGCCATGTACTAAGTTTGGGTCAAAATAAGAGCACATAGAGTAAAATCATTACAATCGAGGGTAGTAAGAATTTTTCAATATGCTTAGCTTTCATTGTGACATTACAGTGCACAACATTCAATCCGGATAGTACTGGATCACACCTTTAGGTTCATTTCATCTAAAAATGTCTACATACTTTAACATAGATTTTTCCAAATGTACCTCACATGGCATCTAAATAATGACCTTCCAAAGGAATATGGATGTATACGAATCCAAATGAAGTTAATACTTGCCACTTAAAGGTATGTAGAATCAAATTCTAAAATTGGAGACCCATTACTGAAATAGTTGATGTTGAATATGCCTGCATGACTCGGGTGATTTGTACTATAGGGAGACATGGTGGCTCTCTGGTTGGCATGCAGACTTGAATCCTACTGCCAAAAACTTATTGTGGTATTGAGCTGTTCATGAATGAAAATGATGCTTCTCTGACAACATATGGCCGTCTTGTTATCACTAGTTCTCCTGAGCATATCAATACAGTGTTTTCACCTTAAGACCTAATAATATGGTGCTGATTACAGCCAATATGATAAGAACAGTTCCCAGTTTTTGAAAGGCTTGTCATTACTCGTTAAACAGATAGTTTCAATTATTTTTTTAGCCAGTAGTGTCTGTCCCATGTATGAATTTTTGTTTTCAAAAGATTCATTTTGTTTGATACTTTGTGTTGTGAATTGTGCTAATGTGTCCTGTTGTTTGTATGGAATGATCATAGTTTTTTGTGTCTCAAGTTATGGCTTGTAGTGACCACAAAATAGACAAAATTTGGTAGTCTCTGAAAAATACCAGATTCATAAATTTATAAAACAAATGAATTGCAAATTCAGTTTAATTTAGAAGATAACTGCTTCTTTAGTGGGTATCATTTCTTAATCTCCAGTTAGCTAAATTTCATATCAACCATTGAAAAGATGTGTGGATTGTACACAAAATTCGAGATTCAAAGAGTATGTTCTTAAAACGAGGGAAGCCAGGGATCAAGTCTGATATTGCAAGAGAGAGTTTGTTAAGCATCTTTCTGGACTTGTATGGTAGCCTTATAAAGTGAACCTTGAAATTTTAATCAACTAGTTACAAGACATTGAGATTAGCCATGTTTAAAATTGAAACTCACACACAACATGCAAAACAATGTTTTAAAATAATATGATTATTTTAGTTAGTCCAGTTTATATCTTGTTTTATCAGCATTTCATCATAATTTAAGATTTTTGGAGGTATCTTTATGCCTGTTGAATTTTACTTACTCTATTTAAAAATTTCACTGGCTTTTACCAATTTTTAGTATCATCAACATTTAGCATCTAGTTATATTCAATCAGCTTTTGAAATAGTTAAATCTTTGTGTCTTTAGAGTTCACCTTTTATACAAATAGTAAATGATAAATTTACTGTATTTTCTTGATTGATGAGAGTATAACAAACAGTTTTGTATGCTATATTGAATGCTACACAAGGCACTCTGCATAAATAAACTGTATCAATATTGACAATAAAATGTCAACACATTAAAAAATATCTAAAATATTTTAATGAAACTATTGCTTTTTCAAGCATTTATTTATGCTTTTGACAAGGCATGATCATCATGTTGAACAGACAGTTACTATTTCAAAGACTGTCAAACAGATTTTTTTTTTTATGGATCTGTCAAAATAAATGTGAATGTAACCTTTAGTTTCTTAAGTATAGTGCATATATTTGTTTTCAAATTTGGGTATGTTTAAAATGCTAAAAGATATTAAATGCAGCTGTGCTGAAGTGTACTTTAAATTTTTAACAGACTGTACTCAGCTATATTGCAATGTATTTTAAATTTTTAACAGACTGTACTCAGCTATATTGCAGTGCATTTGAAATGTGACAAGACTGGTTCAGTGTATATTATAACTGGAAACCCCCACAAACACAGCTGTGCTGCAGTGTATTTTTTAAATTGATATTAATGTTTTACATGCAATTTTTCAATGTTTGCAGATTTTTAATTATGCAACAGAAACACTATTTTATGTACTGGTAGAAAAACTACAAGTTCTAACCATGTTGGTGTTTGGAAGCTGGACATAACTGTTACTTTGATGTCTGTGTGCATATCCATCCACATGTCTAAACCCTTGATTAAGCTGGTGTTTTTTTTAATACTTTGTACAGAAATAAAAGATTGTCTAAAATGCAAGGGAATCATTTCTCTTATACATTAGTATGAGTTATCTTGCATGCATTGTCTTAAGATTTGTATTTTTTGATAATGTAGGGTGATGGATACAAGAACTTGATTAAATTGCTCAATCAGTATACATTTTACACCCAGGAACAGCCTCATTTGAGTGACATTAATAGGACAGTTCAGAAATAATAGCTGGGGGGAAGGGTTGGATTTGGAAGGTATGTCACAACTTGAATTTTTATATAGAGAAAACAGTGAGACAAGGATTGCGTTATGTGGTTAGGCTCTTATTAACAGTAACAAAGAAAGAGTGAAACTAACAAGCTTTGTCAAATTTGACAAATAATTTATTTCCCTAGAAAAAGACTGTAAAAGTGGAAAGTAGTTTTAAGAATCAAATCCAAGAATAATCCACAAATTAAATTTCAAAAGTCCTAGTAATGAGCCCTGTTGGAAAATCCAAGATGGAAGACAACATATGCTGAAATCTGTTTTGTGTTTATCTATATAGTTCATTGTTGAATCGCAAGATTTAACACTCTGGTGTGGGAAATCCAAAAACGAGTTTTGTCCAAGAATTTCATTTGAGCATATAAAATATTTCCAGAGATATGAATGAATTCTTTGAAATCCAAATGAACTGAAGAATTGTTAACATAGATTCAAAAACTTGCTTCAGCAAAATTGCAAAATCACGAATGCCGAAGGGGGGGGAGTCACATGATCATTTATATCACAAACTCGTGACGTTGACGAGAACCAGTCATTTTTAATTTAAGAATAAAAAGTTGTTTACTTCTTCACTAGTACCACCTTGACAACAACCAATCAATTTAAAATATATAAAAAAATGAAACCTGTCTAGGTGTTTGCCACTAACCTTGAATCAAGGACCGGATCTAGGTCAACATTACTGGTTTACCAAAGAAAAAACTGATTTTCTGAAAAAACATCATCTCAAGTGAGTAAATTTACATTACAATAACATGTTGATGTAAAATTTTAAAACTGACAATTCTTATTAAATTAAAACATAAATCAGATATACATAACACAAGCATGATACCATCCATCAGCAATAACTTAAGCGCACTGTTTAAGTCTTTGTCCTTGCCATTGTTTATGCTTTTTTGCAAACCAATAGCTCAGTAAGAGGCTGGATCTGTACATGTATCATTTGGCTGAAGCCATGTCTAAATCGGAAATGAATATCAGAACATGAAAATGTGATGGCTTTTTCTGTGCTATCAGAACTTCTGTGATCTGTAACTTTAAATCATAAATTCATTTCTCCATGAGAGTCAAATACAACCTACTATTAACACATTAACCCCTGGCACTGCATTTATGGGGCAGGAGGTAGTAACCTACTGCCAAGCTCTGTAGTGTCAAGGTTATGTAAGACACACTAAAGTGGGTGGTATTATAGAAAGGTAGACAGATTTAGCTCTACAATGATACCAAATAATCTGAATATTTTAGTTGCACTACACAATACAGAAGGAAAAACTAAATGTTTTGGACCCTTGTTTTTTGCACCTGAAATTTGCTTGTGGTTAGAATCTGATTTGTGTCCAGATTTTAGACTTTTGGGCCTCTGAGAGCTAAATATGTTTTGAAGAAAGAAAAAACACAACTTGTCCTCTTCTGCTGATGCGCAAGCAAAATAACCAATGAAAAGCAATACTTTTAACACAACTAGGCATTAAGCTAATGGAAAATTCCTTGGAAGTTGGTGTATTAGGATGTATTCAGAAATAGCCTCCAAAATGTGTTTCCTACTTGGATTTCATGCAAAAACCTCCAGGGGTTAATATGTTAACAAGTACATTTTCATGACATCACCAAATTTAAATATTCCTTGTGCATTTAATCACTTGTGCATTGACAATGCACATAAATTTACAAATTTAGCCATTCCATGACAATTTTCAAAAAAATTCAAAATTCTTGATAACACATTAACACCTGGCACCGCATTTATGGGGCAAGAGGTAGTAGCCTACTGTCAAGGTCATGTATGTTTGTAATACAGAAAGGTAGACAGATTTAGCTCTACAATGATAATCTGGACATTTTAGTTTCACTACAAAATACAGAGGGAAAAAACATTGTTTGGACCCATGTAAAATTTTTCACCAAAAATTCGCTTCTAGTCAGAATCCAGATTTTGTGTCCAGATTTGAGATTTTTTGGCCGCAGACTAGTCTGAACTGCACACAGATAAGTGAACCTGTGCAAAAAGTAAGATGTGGTGGGTTTTTTAATAAAGAGTGGTCTCCATATGAAAATTATGGGTCCATTAAAAAAAATTTAAAAATATTTAAAAAACTCCAACTTTCTCCTTCTGCTCATGTGCGAGTAAAATAACCAATGAAAACCAATGTTTTTAACACAGCAAAGGCATTAAGCTAATGGAAAATTCCTTGAAAGTCAGTGTATTAGGATGTATTCAGAAATAGCCTCCAAAATGTGTTTCCTACATGTATTTCATGCAAAAACCTCCAGGGGTTAATGTTTTAATATGACTATAAGAAACTTCTGAATTGCATTTTATCTTTACTTTGATGGGGACATGTTTTTATAAAAATTTAATTGAAAGTTTTGATTCTATCTGAAATGATGACATTTTTGCACAAGGAATGACAAAAGGCAAAGTTTGTCAAAATACTTATTTGTTTTAGACTTCCTTGTTTGTTTTTTGTGTTTACTTCCAAGCAAAACAAACACCAAGGTACTTTCTTAAAACTAAGTTGTCACTATTTGTGGTTGTTGATGTCAGTGTTTAGCTTTGGTATTTATGACATTTTGTTGAAGACCGAATTTTTATTTCATTGATTGTGCTTGTTTGTCAGGAGTGACAATAAGTTCTATATAGAATACATCAAGAAATATTGTATGCACCGAATGATTATACAAACAGAAAGTGAAACTAAACTGAACATGATCAATTAAACAAACAAAAGTAATGGACATCTCTTCTTTGTGAAATGGAATTATTTCATTCTACCTTCTACTTTTCAGAAAACAATTAAAATTCAGCCACATGGTCAACTTCATTTCCAAACTTGAAATAAATAACAAGTGACAGTTAAATTTGATTTTTATTGTACCATAGATACCATGCAAAAAACAAAACAAATCTACAGTTATCTTTGATAAGTGTGATTAAGTCAAACACAGTTGGGTAATTTTCATAACTCCATTCAGATGTTATCATTTATTTGATGAAAAAGATTTTAACTTTTTCATTTTTGCTATGGATGTTGATAATTTGATGCATGGTAGTTTTTTGTCCACTTCATCTGTAATCGAATTACTGCCCATTACCAGATATACTATTTTTACAATTCCCTCCCAAGAATGTGGGCATATAACCCTTGTTGATCAAATTTGGCTCAAGTTTTGAATTTTAGCTCTATATTTTGTTTTTTTTTTCCAGAATCTTTCCTTGGCCTGTAGTTGTGTCTTTGTGAGACCAGCCACACTATACCAAAATCAAGTCGCTATGACCTCTATTTAACGGATTAATGCAAATTTTAAGATGAATTTAAAATACTGGGCAAAGAATCAGTTACATATCTTTTTTGTATAGATTCTTTCCTCTCTCATCACTACAGTTCAATCAATATTAGTATTTGAAACTAAGTACAGAAGTATTTCACAAAGGCCAACTGCTCATTTACAACAAAAGGACTTATTGATTACATTTCACTCAGGTGAAATCATATAATCTTATATTGAATTCAATTTCTCCTATTGGCTGCATACACATACATTGTGCAGAGATGCAAGGTTGCACAAGTACATGAATCCTTATAAAATTTGTACAAATTCCTGCACTTGGAGAGCAGTGATGCATGAGAACTCCTGCAAATTAGTACACATAAATATCTACTTAATAATAATAATAATAATAATAATAATGAGGACTTTGTATAGCGCCTAATCTTTCAAAGCTCTAAGCGCTTTACATCATCAATAATGATGTGACTACACTACAGAAAAACAAATGAAAAAAACAATGAAATTGGAAAACAAAAAAAACATGCTGAAAACATATAGGATACAAAACATGATTAGGTCTCTTAAGTTTGTCCCTGCAGTCGAAACAAGTGAGTGTTAAGAGCACTCTTAAAAGGGACCACTGTGTCTTTGTCTAATTTCAATGGGCAATTCATTCCACGTCGCCGGGCCTGGTATGTAAAAGAACGTTGTCCATATGACTTTGTTTTCACTGTGGGAACAATGAGTATATGATTGTCACAAGTAGAGCGCAAGTATCTAGCTGATGTATACACATGGGTGAGGCTGGATAGGTATGTTGGACTGGAGTCTGTCATTGAAACATAGCACAGAGAACTTTGTGGAGTATGCAATTTTTATTTAACTAAGGGGCCTGTCAGGACAGTTTTGCTCCTAGTGGAATTCTCACAGTGCTTGTTGCAACATGTCTTTGTTCATGTAGGCAATTGTTTACATAGCTGGGTACTTTAGTTAAACTAAATTTGATTGGCATATTAGGCACTGGAACAAGCATTTTGTCATAGTTTTAACCATACATTCCTCAGAAGTTTTACAAATGCATGTTTAAAATGCAGGCTACCTACAAAACCCCAACATGGTTCATCTTCTGATGATGATTTCATCTTACAAATACTGGCTGATGATAGCTATGATGACAATGATTTTTAAAGTGTTGAAGTAAATATTATTGGAGCTGGAAATATGTTACTAGAAATACCACGGAGTAATTTTGACCCCACAAATGTTGCTGTATGCGAGTCCGATAACAAGGGCTTGTATTCTTAATTACAGTTTACATATATAGTACTTGTATGATTTATACGGATGAGTGTGTGTGTGATATGGATATGTAGCATTTTAAAAAATTCAATCACATTGTTATGATGTCTGCAGTGTGACATTTTATAGTGATATCAAGCACTGGATCATCATGCCACCAACATGTTGCAAATGTTCCACCCAATCACATTATCTGACACCAGGCTGATTAGTCCTAACACTAACCCCTTATTGCTGAGTGCCAAGCGTGGCAGCTGTTAGTACCTTATTTATGTGTCTTTGGTGTGACTCGTCCATGGTTCGATCCTGCAACCTCCATCATCCGTGGCAGATGCTTTAACCACTAGGCCACTGAAGCGATCTGATTTATAGGCACATGGAAAACAACAACGAGCACAATGTGGTCTGATGTACATGCAGGATAAACACAAAAAGTATGCCAATTTCAGCGGTGTTTTAAAATTAAATGTAGAGTTAAATCCGAATATCAAGCTTAATTAAAATATAGGCAATTTGAAAGCAGAGAGCAATTTTCATTTAATTTTTAAAACAATTCAGCACAGAGATAGCTTGTGCCAAAAATTCTCAAGAAAAAATAAATAAAAATAGAAATAGAAATCATAAAGAATATTCATTTGATCACATTTGATCACAATACCTCTGTTGAACAAGCAGACTATGACAGTGATGGTCTTAAAACCCTTTTACAACAGCATCATGGAACAAGCAGACAATGATAGTGATGGTCTTAAAACCCTTTTACAACAGCATCATGGAACAAGCAGACTATGACAGTGATGATCTTAAAACCCTTTTACAAAAGCATCATGGAACAAGCAGACTATGACAGTGATGGTCTTAAAAGCCTTTTACAACAGCATCATGGAACAAGCAGACAATGATAGTGATGGTCTTAAAACCCTTTTACAACAGCAACATGGAACAAGCAGACTATGATAGTGATGGTCTTGAAATCCTTTTACAACAGCATCATGGAACAAGCAGACAGTGATAGTCTTAAAACCCTTTTACAACAGCATCATGGAACAAGCAGACTATGACAGTGATGGTCTTGAAATCCTTTTACAACAGCATCATGGAACAAGCAGACAATGATAGTGATGGTCTTAAAACCCTTTTACAACAGCAACATGGAACAAGCAGACAGTGATGGTCTTAAAACCCTTTTACAACAGCATCATGGAACAAGCAGACTATGACAGTGATGGTCTTAAAACCCTTTTACAACAGCATTATGGAACAAGCAGACTATGACAGTGATGGTCTTAAAACCCTTTTACAACATCATCATGGAACAAGCAGACTATGACAGTGATGATCTTAAAACCCTTTTATAACAGCATTATGGAACAAGCAGACTGTGACAGTGATGGTCTTAAAACCCTATTACAACAGCATCATGGAACCAGCAGACTATGACAGTGATGGTCTTAAAACCCTTTTACAACAGCATTATGGAACAAGCAGACTATGACAGTGATGATCTTAAAACTCTTTTACAACAGAATCATGGAACAAACAGACTATGACAGTGATGGTCTTAAAACCCTTTTACAACAGCAACATGGAACAAGCAGACAGTGATGGTCTTAAAACCCTTTTACAACAGCATCATGGAACAAGCAGACTATGACAGTGATGGTCTTAAAACCCTTTTACAACAGCAACATGGAACAAGCAGGCTATGACAGTGATGGTCTTAAAACCCTTTTACAACAGCATTATGGAACAAGCAGACTATGACAGTGATGATCTTAAAACTCTTTTACAACAGAATCATGGAACAAACAGACTATGACAGTGATGGTCTTAAAACCCTTTTACAAAAGCATCATGGAACAAGCAGACTGACAGTGATGATCTTAAAAACTTTTTACAACAGCATTATGGAACAAGCAGACTATGATGACAGTGATGGTCTTAAAACCCTTTTACAACAGCATTATGGAACAAGTAGACGATGACAGTGATGGTCTTAAAATCCTTTTACAACAGCATTATGGAACAAGCAGACTATGACAGTGATGGTCTTAAAACCATTTTACAACAGCATCATGGAACAAGCAGACAATGATAGTGATGGTCTTAAAACCCTTTTACAACAGCAACATGGAACAAGCAGACAGTGATGGTCTTAAAACCCTTTTACAACAGCATCATGGAACAAGCAGACTATGACAGTGATGGTCTTAAAACCCTTTTACAACAGCAACATGGAACAAGCAGGCTATGACAGTGATGGTCTTAAAACCCTTTTACAACAGCATTATGGAACAAGCAGACTATGACAGTGATGATCTTAAAACTCTTTTACAACAGAATCATGGAACAAACAGACTATGACAGTGATGGTCTTAAAACCCTTTTACAAAAGCATCATGGAACAAGCAGACTGACAGTGATGATCTTAAAAACTTTTTACAACAGCATTATGGAACAAGCAGACTATGATGACAGTGATGGTCTTAAAACCCTTTTACAACAGTGTCACAGAATTAGGCGAAAATTGAACTAATTTTTGTTCTACTTGAATTGCAAACGAAACTCACCATTTTCTTGATTTCGTCGTACACGCATTACCTGGGGTGATTAAGTGGCGTGTAACGATTTGCATGTGCCAATTTGTAATTTACATGAAATCCGAAATACTCGTTGTACGTGGTGCACGTCAAGCTCGATGTGATTTATGTTCACCTATTGAGAGTATATAAGGCGATGGATTTCTCATTATTATTTACGGGAACTAAAATATCTAATCAAAGGATAGATAACCTCGTCTTGCAAATCTCCAGCCAAAGGGGTGAGTGTTAAATTTACATTTCGTTTTATTGTGAATTTTATTCAGATTATCATTTCGTATAATGATGCCTTTATTGCAATGAACGTGGAATATTTGGAATTACTAGTCACTTTTAGACTTTAAATGAAATATCGTAATCTACAGCTTAGATTATTTTTGAGACAACTATTATTAGTCTGGTTTTGTTTATTATAGTTGATTCCGGAGATCTAATAACATCGTTGATTCCGTAGATCTGATAACATCTGACAATCACTGATTCAGTCTGATTCCAGCTGATTCCGTCGTTGATACCGTAGAAGTTCATCACTGATAGCGCATCTAATAACATCGTTGATACCGTCTCTGATACCGTAGCTGCTAACATAGTTGTTACATTGTTTCTGGTACCGTAGCTGCTAATAACATCGTTGATACCGTAGCTGCTAATAGCATCGTTGATACCGTAGCTGCTAATAACATCGTTGATACCGTAGCTGTTAAACACATCTGATACCATCTTTTGATAAACGTCTTTGATATCGTTTGATTTGTTGTGGGACATCTATTGTTTGTTCTGGAACATCTCTGTATAAATATCTGAATGTGCTTGTGCCGTTAATTTGTGCAAACGGAATTGAAGTATCTGTCTGTGTGTCGAACTGTCTGTTCGTCAACATCTGTGTAACGTGTAAATATCCGGAAAGCTAGAAGTCCGAGTGTCGGAGCTGTCTTTGAGTTGTAAAACGTCCGGGTCGACATCTAGGGGAGTGAGGAACCGTTGGTTCGGGTAGATGTTGTATGCTGTCTGAACGTATAACTGTGGTGGATCCGTGTAGGGAAACGTCCGATAATAGTATTGGTCAACCCTCGGTTCTCGGGGAAACTGGGAGACGATTCAACTGTTGCTGAATCGTGCGGTTATACAGGGGAGACACATAGGTGTATTGAAATTGTAATATAATTTAATACATTGTTGTATTTGCATGCTTATGTCAGATCGCAATAATATTTCAAGTGATCACATAGATATCAATAAAAGCTAGCAACTTGATTCAATACAAGTATATGATCGTGCTAGTTATCGCAATCCATCGTGCGATAGATAGTTTGTCGTTTGTGTTTATTTTTTTCGTAAATCATTCTTGCATTTATTTAACTTTCGTAAAGGATTCTTGGATCTGTGTATAATCCAAGAGATCCCTTTACATCTGAGATTCCTTTTGTATTGTTATTTAATTTATTCATGTATTGTGAATGGTTGTGAGTGTAATTGTGGGTTGAGTGCATGAATTATTGTGTTGTTACATCTGTATTTTTTTTCATTTACAATTTATTACATAAATTTATATTTTCTTTCACAAATTGTGTTTGTATTGTTCATTTAATCCACCCTCCTCTCGGTAACAATTCTGTTACAATGGTGTCAGAAGTGGGATCGTTGGATTAAGTGAACTGTCAATCATTTTTGTGAAGGTATACATTTAATGTTTATATTTGAGCGTGACCTTCTGTTAAGATAATACTCTAGTTGGAGTTTATTTTTGTTTAGTTTACCTAGGTCCGTGTGTCCAGTATAAACGTGTTTAAAACATTGGTTTGGTTACCTATCTATATTCGTATTACATTTGTCATGTCATCCCTTAAGGACTTGGTTGCCTTAGGCAAAGAATTCGGTTATGAAGGTGAAAGTTTGAGGAAATTTATTCAGGAAGAACAAGCCCGGGAAAGGGAAGAAATGGCAAGGTCAAGGGAATTAGAAAGGGAATCCGAAGAAAGGAAACGGGAATTAGATAGGGAATTCGAAAGGGAAAAAGGGGAAGCCGATGAAAGGAAATGGGCCTTTGAGAGGGAAAAGAAGAATTTGAGAAGGATAAGATAGAATTAGAGAAGCAGGCCCAAAGGGAAAAGATAGAATTAGAGAAGGAAAAGATAGAATTAGAGAAGCAGGCCGAAAAGGACAGGATAGGATGGGAAATGGAAGCGGAGGGAAGGCGATTAGAGTTAGATAAACTAGCAAAAGTAGAAATGTTAGAGTTAGAAGAAAGAGCAAAGCAACGGGATCATGAGCGTAAGGTAGAATTAGCGACATCTGGAAGAGAACACGATTCTGCCACTAGCAAATTAAGGGGCCCCAAATTACCTCCCTTTGACGATGAAAAAGATAACATAGATAGTTATCTTCATCGGTTTGAGCGGTATGCCGAAAACCAGAAGTGGAGTCAAAATGACTGGGCGCTGCATCTGAGTGCTTTATTAAAAGGTAAAGCACTGGATGTATACTCGCGACTTCCTAGGGACGATGTGTTTAAGTACGACGTCCTAAAGGAAGCACTTCTCAAAAGGTACGAGCTCACTGAACAAGGTTTTCGAAAAAAGTTCAGGTATAGCAAGCCCGATAAGGGAGAAACCTTTGGTCAGTTCACCGTCAGAATTGCGAACTATTTTGAGCGGTGGATTGAATGCGGCAAAGCGGTGAAAACGTTTGAAGGGTTGACTGATTTCTTGCTCAGAGATCAATTATTTAATACAGTTGGGCGAGAATTAGATCAATTTCTGAAGGAGAAAGTCTTCACAAACGTAAAAGATATGGCTAAGCAAGCCGATTTATTTGCCGAAGCTCATGGGGGAACCCAGAACGTGGTTTTGAAAGATTTTAAGTCTGGAAACCAGTCTGTAAGACCTATGCCTAGGGAGCCTGTAAAATCAGCTGAGGTAAAAGGTCAGTTGGGAATCCAGTTTTTCAGCGTGTGCGGTGTTTCTTGTGTAATGCATTGGGTCATGTTCAAAAAGACTGTCCTAAAAGAAAGGCACTTATACATAAGGTAGCAGTGGCTATACAAAGTAAAGGTATAACTGATAACATCGTACAGGTAGAACCTTGTATTCATTCGCTTGGCACGTGTTTATTTCCTGAAGCGCGTGTACCAACCGCGAGAGGGTTTGTCAACGGTCGAGAAGTCGTGGTATTGCGTGACACTGGTTGTACGGGCGTAGTGATCAAACGTAGTCTCGTGCAGGATAACCAAATGCTCGGGTGGGAATCCCCATGTATGTTACTTGATCAGACGATGGGTCGCATTCCCGTAGCAAGGATAACAGTAAAAACACCTTTCTTAACGGGAACTGTTGATGCCCTTTGTATGGACAATCCTATTTACGATCTGACGATCGGTAATGTTGAAGGTTCCCGTCTTCCAACCATGGCCGATTTTAAAATACCTTTGGCCCAGGCAGTCGAAACGCGAGCGCAAACACGGCGAGAGAAAACCGCGTTTCATAAATTAATAGTCCCTGAATCGATCTCAGGAATTTCCCGTGATGATTTCAAACAAGAGCAAGATCGTGATGAATCCATCAGAACAATTGTTGAGAAAATCACGTCCGGCGCGATTAAACATTGCAAGCGTGGGGGTAGCTCTAGATTCGTACGCAAGAACGGATTAATTCATAGGGAGTTTAGCGCTCGGGAGGGTAAGAAGTATTGGCAAGTGGTCGTACCCCAGAGATATAGATCTCAAGTACTTAGGGTGGCGCATGAGTCAAGCATGGCAGGACACCTAGGTAAGGCTAAGACCACTAGCAGGGTAGTCGCTGAATTCTACTGGCCAGGTGTTAATGGCGATGTCACACGGTTCTGTAGGTCGTGCGACGTATGTCAGAAAACCGTCTGTAAGGGAAGGGTCACAAGGGTGCCCTTGGGACAGATGCCATTAATAGATACACCGTTTAAAAGAGTGGCAGTAGATATTGTAGGACCAATACACCCGGTTACCGAAAGAAAGAATCGGTATATACTTACTCTGGTTGACTACGCAACCAGATACCCTGAAGCCGTAGCGTTACCAACTATTGAAACGGAAAGGGTAGCTGAAGCATTAGTTGATATCTTCAGTAGGGTAGGGGTGCCAGAGGAAATCCTCACTGATTGTGGTGCCCAATTCACCTCTGACCTCATGGGTGAAATAAGTAGGCTGTTATCCATCAAACAGCTAAACACTACCCCATACCATCCGATGTGCAATGGACTGGTAGAGAAGTTTAATGGTACCCTGAAAAGCATGCTGAGAAAGATGTGCGCGGAACGTCCGCAAGACTGGGACCGTTATTTAAACGCTGTTCTGTTCGCGTACCGTGAAGTACCGCAGGAAAGTTTAGGGTTTTCACCCTTCGAACTGTTGTACGGTAGGACAGTTCGAGGCCCGATGCGGATACTACGCGAACTATGGACTGGTGATGTTGCGAACGAGGAAATAAAAACGACTTACCAGTACGTGTTAGATCTAAGAAATAAACTTGAGAGTACATGCCAGATGGCACGTGACGAATTGATTAAATCCGGGCGCAGATATGCCAAGTATTACAACCGCAGAGCGCGTGATAGGAAATTTCTTGTGGGAGATCAGGTGCTATTGCTTCTTCCAACGAGTTCGAATAAGTTATTAGTCCAGTGGAAAGGTCCATATGAAGTTAAAGAAGTAAAAGGTGACATGGACTATAAAATTGACATGGACGGTAATGTAAAAACATTTCATGCGAACATGCTCAAGTTATACATCAAGAGACAGAGCGACAATGTCAATAAGGGGAGTTGAAAATGTAGGCGCAGACTACTTGAGTAGGGCATGATGGGAAATTTGTATGAATTTGCCCAGTAATAAAATCCAGTTTGTAGTATAACCAGTGTAAATGTTGTAAGATATCATCAGTAGTTATTTTTCTTCTATTCTGTGTTAGTTTTAAAAATGTGTACATTTTTATTCTTAGGGGGGAGGTATTGTCACAGAATTAGGCGAAAATTGAACTAATTTTTGTTCTACTTGAATTGCAAACGAAACTCACCATTTTCTTGATTTCGTCGTACACGCATTACCTGGGGTGATTAAGTGGCGTGTAACGATTTGCATGTGCCAATTTGTAATTTACATGAAATCCGAAATACTCGTTGTACGTGGTGCACGTCAAGCTCGATGTGATTTATGTTCACCTATTGAGAGTATATAAGGCGATGGATTTCTCATTATTATTTACGGGAACTAAAATATCTAATCAAAGGATAGATAACCTCGTCTTGCAAATCTCCAGCCAAAGGGGTGAGTGTTAAATTTACATTTCGTTTTATTGTGAATTTTATTCAGATTATCATTTCGTATAATGATGCCTTTATTGCAATGAACGTGGAATATTTGGAATTACTAGTCACTTTTAGACTTTAAATGAAATATCGTAATCTACAGCTTAGATTATTTTTGAGACAACTATTATTAGTCTGGTTTTGTTTATTATAGTTGATTCCGGAGATCTAATAACATCGTTGATTCCGTAGATCTGATAACATCTGACAATCACTGATTCAGTCTGATTCCAGCTGATTCCGTCGTTGATACCGTAGAAGTTCATCACTGATAGCGCATCTAATAACATCGTTGATACCGTCTCTGATACCGTAGCTGCTAACATAGTTGTTACATTGTTTCTGGTACCGTAGCTGCTAATAACATCGTTGATACCGTAGCTGCTAATAGCATCGTTGATACCGTAGCTGCTAATAACATCGTTGATACCGTAGCTGTTAAACACATCTGATACCATCTTTTGATAAACGTCTTTGATATCGTTTGATTTGTTGTGGGACATCTATTGTTTGTTCTGGAACATCTCTGTATAAATATCTGAATGTGCTTGTGCCGTTAATTTGTGCAAACGGAATTGAAGTATCTGTCTGTGTGTCGAACTGTCTGTTCGTCAACATCTGTGTAACGTGTAAATATCCGGAAAGCTAGAAGTCCGAGTGTCGGAGCTGTCTTTGAGTTGTAAAACGTCCGGGTCGACATCTAGGGGAGTGAGGAACCGTTGGTTCGGGTAGATGTTGTATGCTGTCTGAACGTATAACTGTGGTGGATCCGTGTAGGGAAACGTCCGATAATAGTATTGGTCAACCCTCGGTTCTCGGGGAAACTGGGAGACGATTCAACTGTTGCTGAATCGTGCGGTTATACAGGGGAGACACATAGGTGTATTGAAATTGTAATATAATTTAATACATTGTTGTATTTGCATGCTTATGTCAGATCGCAATAATATTTCAAGTGATCACATAGATATCAATAAAAGCTAGCAACTTGATTCAATACAAGTATATGATCGTGCTAGTTATCGCAATCCATCGTGCGATAGATAGTTTGTCGTTTGTGTTTATTTTTTTCGTAAATCATTCTTGCATTTATTTAACTTTCGTAAAGGATTCTTGGATCTGTGTATAATCCAAGAGATCCCTTTACATCTGAGATTCCTTTTGTATTGTTATTTAATTTATTCATGTATTGTGAATGGTTGTGAGTGTAATTGTGGGTTGAGTGCATGAATTATTGTGTTGTTACATCTGTATTTTTTTTCATTTACAATTTATTACATAAATTTATATTTTCTTTCACAAATTGTGTTTGTATTGTTCATTTAATCCACCCTCCTCTCGGTAACAATTCTGTTACAATGGTGTCAGAAGTGGGATCGTTGGATTAAGTGAACTGTCAATCATTTTTGTGAAGGTATACATTTAATGTTTATATTTGAGCGTGACCTTCTGTTAAGATAATACTCTAGTTGGAGTTTATTTTTGTTTAGTTTACCTAGGTCCGTGTGTCCAGTATAAACGTGTTTAAAACATTGGTTTGGTTACCTATCTATATTCGTATTACATTTGTCATGTCATCCCTTAAGGACTTGGTTGCCTTAGGCAAAGAATTCGGTTATGAAGGTGAAAGTTTGAGGAAATTTATTCAGGAAGAACAAGCCCGGGAAAGGGAAGAAATGGCAAGGTCAAGGGAATTAGAAAGGGAATCCGAAGAAAGGAAACGGGAATTAGATAGGGAATTCGAAAGGGAAAAAGGGGAAGCCGATGAAAGGAAATGGGCCTTTGAGAGGGAAAAGATAGAATTTGAGAAGGATAAGATAGAATTAGAGAAGCAGGCCCAAAGGGAAAAGATAGAATTAGAGAAGGAAAAGATAGAATTAGAGAAGCAGGCCGAAAAGGACAGGATAGGATGGGAAATGGAAGCGGAGGGAAGGCGATTAGAGTTAGATAAACTAGCAAAAGTAGAAATGTTAGAGTTAGAAGAAAGAGCAAAGCAACGGGATCATGAGCGTAAGGTAGAATTAGCGACATCTGGAAGAGAACACGATTCTGCCACTAGCAAATTAAGGGGCCCCAAATTACCTCCCTTTGACGATGAAAAAGATAACATAGATAGTTATCTTCATCGGTTTGAGCGGTATGCCGAAAACCAGAAGTGGAGTCAAAATGACTGGGCGCTGCATCTGAGTGCTTTATTAAAAGGTAAAGCACTGGATGTATACTCGCGACTTCCTAGGGACGATGTGTTTAAGTACGACGTCCTAAAGGAAGCACTTCTCAAAAGGTACGAGCTCACTGAACAAGGTTTTCGAAAAAAGTTCAGGTATAGCAAGCCCGATAAGGGAGAAACCTTTGGTCAGTTCACCGTCAGAATTGCGAACTATTTTGAGCGGTGGATTGAATGCGGCAAAGCGGTGAAAACGTTTGAAGGGTTGACTGATTTCTTGCTCAGAGATCAATTATTTAATACAGTTGGGCGAGAATTAGATCAATTTCTGAAGGAGAAAGTCTTCACAAACGTAAAAGATATGGCTAAGCAAGCCGATTTATTTGCCGAAGCTCATGGGGGAACCCAGAACGTGGTTTTGAAAGATTTTAAGTCTGGAAACCAGTCTGTAAGACCTATGCCTAGGGAGCCTGTAAAATCAGCTGAGGTAAAAAGGTCAGTTGGGAATCCAGTTTTTCAGCGTGTGCGGTGTTTCTTGTGTAATGCATTGGGTCATGTTCAAAAAGACTGTCCTAAAAGAAAGGCACTTATACATAAGGTAGCAGTGGCTATACAAAGTAAAGGTATAACTGATAACATCGTACAGGTAGAACCTTGTATTCATTCGCTTGGCACGTGTTTATTTCCTGAAGCGCGTGTACCAACCGCGAGAGGGTTTGTCAACGGTCGAGAAGTCGTGGTATTGCGTGACACTGGTTGTACGGGCGTAGTGATCAAACGTAGTCTCGTGCAGGATAACCAAATGCTCGGGTGGGAATCCCCATGTATGTTACTTGATCAGACGATGGGTCGCATTCCCGTAGCAAGGATAACAGTAAAAACACCTTTCTTAACGGGAACTGTTGATGCCCTTTGTATGGACAATCCTATTTACGATCTGACGATCGGTAATGTTGAAGGTTCCCGTCTTCCAACCATGGCCGATTTTAAAATACCTTTGGCCCAGGCAGTCGAAACGCGAGCGCAAACACGGCGAGAGAAAACCGCGTTTCATAAATTAATAGTCCCTGAATCGATCTCAGGAATTTCCCGTGATGATTTCAAACAAGAGCAAGATCGTGATGAATCCATCAGAACAATTGTTGAGAAAATCACGTCCGGCGCGATTAAACATTGCAAGCGTGGGGGTAGCTCTAGATTCGTACGCAAGAACGGATTAATTCATAGGGAGTTTAGCGCTCGGGAGGGTAAGAAGTATTGGCAAGTGGTCGTACCCCAGAGATATAGATCTCAAGTACTTAGGGTGGCGCATGAGTCAAGCATGGCAGGACACCTAGGTAAGGCTAAGACCACTAGCAGGGTAGTCGCTGAATTCTACTGGCCAGGTGTTAATGGCGATGTCACACGGTTCTGTAGGTCGTGCGACGTATGTCAGAAAACCGTCTGTAAGGGAAGGGTCACAAGGGTGCCCTTGGGACAGATGCCATTAATAGATACACCGTTTAAAAGAGTGGCAGTAGATATTGTAGGACCAATACACCCGGTTACCGAAAGAAAGAATCGGTATATACTTACTCTGGTTGACTACGCAACCAGATACCCTGAAGCCGTAGCGTTACCAACTATTGAAACGGAAAGGGTAGCTGAAGCATTAGTTGATATCTTCAGTAGGGTAGGGGTGCCAGAGGAAATCCTCACTGATTGTGGTGCCCAATTCACCTCTGACCTCATGGGTGAAATAAGTAGGCTGTTATCCATCAAACAGCTAAACACTACCCCATACCATCCGATGTGCAATGGACTGGTAGAGAAGTTTAATGGTACCCTGAAAAGCATGCTGAGAAAGATGTGCGCGGAACGTCCGCAAGACTGGGACCGTTATTTAAACGCTGTTCTGTTCGCGTACCGTGAAGTACCGCAGGAAAGTTTAGGGTTTTCACCCTTCGAACTGTTGTACGGTAGGACAGTTCGAGGCCCGATGCGGATACTACGCGAACTATGGACTGGTGATGTCGCGAACGAGGAAATAAAAACGACTTACCAGTACGTGTTAGATCTAAGAAATAAACTTGAGAGTACATGCCAGATGGCACGTGACGAATTGATTAAATCCGGGCGCAGATATGCCAAGTATTACAACCGCAGAGCGCGTGATAGGAAATTTCTTGTGGGAGATCAGGTGCTATTGCTTCTTCCAACGAGTTCGAATAAGTTATTAGTCCAGTGGAAAGGTCCATATGAAGTTAAAGAAGTAAAAGGTGACATGGACTATAAAATTGACATGGACGGTAATGTAAAAACATTTCATGCGAACATGCTCAAGTTATACATCAAGAGACAGAGCGACAATGTCAATAAGGGGAGTTGAAAATGTAGGCGCAGACTACTTGAGTAGGGCATGATGGGAAATTTGTATGAATTTGCCCAGTAATAAAATCCAGTTTGTAGTATAACCAGTGTAAATGTTGTAAGATATCATCAGTAGTTATTTTTCTTCTATTCTGTGTTAGTTTTAAAAATGTGTACATTTTTATTCTTAGGGGGGAGGTATTGTCACAGAATTAGGCGAAAATTGAACTAATTTTTGTTCTACTTGAATTGCAAACGAAACTCACCATTTTCTTGATTTCGTCGTACACGCATTACCTGGGGTGATTAAGTGGCGTGTAACGATTTGCATGTGCCAATTTGTAATTTACATGAAATCCGAAATACTCGTTGTACGTGGTGCACGTCAAGCTCGATGTGATTTATGTTCACCTATTGAGAGTATATAAGGCGATGGATTTCTCATTATTATTTACGGGAACTAAAATATCTAATCAAAGGATAGATAACCTCGTCTTGCAAATCTCCAGCCAAAGGGGTGAGTGTTAAATTTACATTTCGTTTTATTGTGAATTTTATTCAGATTATCATTTCGTATAATGATGCCTTTATTGCAATGAACGTGGAATATTTGGAATTACTAGTCACTTTTAGACTTTAAATGAAATAAATGAAATATCGTAATCTACAGCTTAGATTATTTTTGAGACAACTATTATTAGTCTGGTTTTGTTTATTATAGTTGATTCCGGAGATCTAATAACATCGTTGATTCCGTAGATCTGATAACATCTGACAATCACTGATTCAGTCTGATTCCAGCTGATTCCGTCGTTGATACCGTAGAAGTTCATCACTGATAGCGCATCTAATAACATCGTTGATACCGTCTCTGATACCGTAGCTGCTAACATAGTTGTTACATTGTTTCTGGTACCGTAGCTGCTAATAACATCGTTGATACCGTAGCTGCTAATAGCATCGTTGATACCGTAGCTGCTAATAACATCGTTGATACCGTAGCTGTTAAACACATCTGATACCATCTTTTGATAAACGTCTTTGATATCGTTTGATTTGTTGTGGGACATCTATTGTTTGTTCTGGAACATCTCTGTATAAATATCTGAATGTGCTTGTGCCGTTAATTTGTGCAAACGGAATTGAAGTATCTGTCTGTGTGTCGAACTGTCTGTTCGTCAACATCTGTGTAACGTGTAAATATCCGGAAAGCTAGAAGTCCGAGTGTCGGAGCTGTCTTTGAGTTGTAAAACGTCCGGGTCGACATCTAGGGGAGTGAGGAACCGTTGGTTCGGGTAGATGTTGTATGCTGTCTGAACGTATAACTGTGGTGGATCCGTGTAGGGAAACGTCTGATAATAGTATTGGTCAACCCTCGGTTCTCGGGGAAACTGGGAGACGATTCAACTGTTGCTGAATCGTGCGGTTATACAGGGGAGACACATAGGTGTATTGAAATTGTAATATAATTTAATACATTGTTGTATTTGCATGCTTATGTCAGATCGCAATAATATTTCAAGTGATCACATAGATATCAATAAAAGCTAGCAACTTGATTCAATACAAGTATATGATCGTGCTAGTTATCGCAATCCATCGTGCGATAGATAGTTTGTCGTTTGTGTTTATTTTTTTCGTAAATCATTCTTGCATTTATTTAACTTTCGTAAAGGATTCTTGGATCTGTGTATAATCCAAGAGATCCCTTTACATCTGAGATTCCTTTTGTATTGTTATTTAATTTATTCATGTATTGTGAATGGTTGTGAGTGTAATTGTGGGTTGAGTGCATGAATTATTGTGTTGTTACATCTGTATTTTTTTTCATTTACAATTTATTACATAAATTTATATTTTCTTTCACAAATTGTGTTTGTATTGTTCATTTAATCCACCCTCCTCTCGGTAACAATTCTGTTACAAACAGCATTATGGAACAAGTAGACGATGACAGTGATGGTCTTAAAATCCTTTTACAACAGCATTATGGAACAAGCAGACTATGACAGTGATGGTCTTAAAACCATTTTACAACAGCAACATGGAACAAGCAGACAATGATAGTGATGGTCTTAAAACCCTTTTACAACAGCAACATGGAACAAGCAGACAGTGATGGTCTTAAAACCCTTTTACAACAGCATCATGGAACCAGCAGACTATGACAGTGATGGTCTTAAAACCCTTTTACAACAGCAACATGGAACAAGCAGGCTATGACAGTGATGGTCTTAAAACCCTTTTACAACAGCATTATGAAACAAGCAGATGATGACAGTGATGGTCATAAAACCATTTTACAACAGCATCATGGAACCAGCAGACTGTGACAGTGATGGTCTTAAAACCCTTTTACAACAGCAACATGGAACCAGCAGACTGTGACAGTGATGGTCATAAAACCCTTTTACAACAGCAACATGGAACCAGCAGATTGTGACAGTGATGGTCTTAAAACCCTTTTACAAAAGCATCATGGAACAAGCAGAATGAGAGTGATGGTCTTGAAATCCTTTTACAACAGCATCATGGAACAAGCAGACTATGACAGTGATGGTCTTAAAACCTTTTTACAACAGCATTATGGAACAAGCAGACTATGACAGTGATGATCTTAAAACCCTTTTACAACAGCATCATGGAACAAACAGACTATGACAGTGATGATCTTAAAACCCTTTTACAACATCATCATGGAACAAACAGACTATGACAGTGATGGTCTTAAAACCCTTTTACAAAAGCATCATGGAACAAGCAGACTGACAGTGATGGTCTTAAAACCCTTTTACAACAGCATCATGGAACAAGCAGACTATGACAGAGATGGTCTTAAAATCCTTTCACAACAGCATCATGGAACAAGCAGACAGTGATGGTCTTAAAACCATTTTACAACAGTGTTATGGAACAAGCAGACTATGATGACAGTGATGGTCTTAAAACCCTTTTACAACAGCGTTATGGAACAAGCAGACGATGACAATGATGGTCTTAAAATCCTTGTACAACAGCATTATGGAACAAGCAGACGTTGACAGTGATGGTCTTAAAACCCTTTTACAACAGCATTATGGAACAAGCAGACGTTGACAGTGATGGTCTTAAAACCCTTTTACAACAGCATTATGGAACAAGCAGACTATGACAGTGATGGTCTTAAAACCATTTTACAACAGCATCATGGAACAAGCAGACTATGACAGTGATGGTCTTAAAACCATTTTACAACAGCATTATGGAACAAGCAGACTATGACAGTGATGATCTTAAAACCCTTTTACAACAGCATTATGGAACAAGCAGACTATGACAGTGATGGTCTTAAAACCCTTTTACAACAGCATTATGGAACAAGAAGACTATGACAGTGATGATCTTAAAACCCTTTTACAACAGCATTATAGAATAAACAGACTATGACAGTGATGGTCTTAAAACCATTTTACAACAGCATTATGGAACAAGCAGACTATGACAGTGATGGTCTTAAAACCCTTTTACAACAGCATTATGGAACAAGCAGACGTTGACAGTGATGGTCTTAAAACCCTTTTACAACAGCATTATGGAACAAGCAGACGTTGACAGTGATGGTCTTAAAACCCTTTTACAACAGCATTATGGAACAAGCAGACTATGACAGTGATGGTCTTAAAACCATTTTACAACAGCATTATGGAACAAGCAGACTATGACAGTGATGGTCTTAAAACCCTTTTACAACAGCATTATGGAACAAGCAGACTATGACAGTGATGGTCTTAAAACCATTTTACAACAGCATTATGGAACAAGCAGACTATGACAGTGATGGTCTTAAAACCCTTTTACAACAGCATTATGTAACAAGCAGACTATGACAGTGATGGTCTTAAAACCCTTTTACAACAGCATTATGGAACAAGCAGACTATGACAGTGATGGTCTTAAAACCCTTTTACAACAGCATTATGTAACAAGCAGACTGTGACAGTGATGGTCTTAAAACCCTTTTACAACAGCATCATGGAACAGAAAAACTCAGGCAAAGTAGTCATTAAAGCACTGATTCAAGAAAGTTTATGCTAATAAAAAAAACCATCTTACTTAGAGACAGAGATATTCAAGAGACAATACCTATGATCTGTGGAAAATTGCACATACGAACAGCTCCCCAACTTGTGCATATTCCACAAAGAACAATATTTATAGATAAGCAACAGATTAACCTCTGTAACCATCAACAGATTCATGGTCAAAGAACCACAGAAGATAGATTTTGAGAATTTTTATAAAGCTTTAACAGAATGGAACAGGCAGAATGAGATAAGGATATTTGGGGGTTAACTAAGAATTGAACAAAGACTGTTTGCTCCCCCCTTTTGAAAAAACATCCTCTGCATGTGTACCTTCTTCGACTTCATTTCATGTAGCCAAATTTAATATAGTGCATGTCTTTTTAGATATGAAGCCGCTTTTAAAATGTTATCAACAAGTCATGGTCGAATACATACTATGTACCCAGCCTAAATATATGTAAGAAAATTTTCAACCATGAAAAGAAAAATGATTACAGTTACGAAGACCAGTGATGTTTATTTTTCAATCACCTTCTAAAATAGTTATGCTCAAATGAAAATCAAGTCCATAAGAAGTTAATCTGATTGAACTGCTTATATTCTACACCTAAACTGCTGTAAAATTATTATTTTCTGTCTCGACACTTACATTTGATATTTACCTCACAGCTTGGCTCTCTGCTCTATTATTAGTGAGAACTGAGATGTTCTGAAAATGTTTAACATGTTGGAACTATAAATTTGTATTTGTATAACAGTTCAGTTAACTTTTCTCTCTGAGCTTCTTGTGGTACTATGCAATTTTCTAGCCAAGCAAGTTATACTGCCTTCCATAACATTGGACCACATCAACAATTTATGCAAAGACCCAATGGAGCTCATTCGCAACTTGACCACTGCTGAATTACTGTATCCTCCAAAGAAGGCATCAGAGCTCAAGTTCAGGAGAGCAGACGATTGTACTCAGATATAAGTTGGGATTTTTTGACTGCATCCCATGTCCTGGCTGCATAGTGAAACCTACAGGAGAGAAGAAATAATAAATATTGCAACTTCAATAGCTCACATAAAAAATATGCATACTGTTGGACAACAGATTCCAACTCTTTTACAAACTGAAACAAACTTGTAACACCCACACAGCCATATCCCAAACATAGTGACCCATTAATCATGATACAAATCTATCACACAATAACGCATCTTCCAGCCATAACTGCATTTATGAAGTTTGGTCAATAAGTATTTAAAAATTTCATTGTAATTTATGTTTTAGTACATTTTACCTTTGATTTCCTCCCCGAAAAACTGGTGGCTAAAGCTAAGTACAACAGCATCTCACAGACAGTTACCACTGGGGCAGTGTAATTACAAAGTTTTCTGAATTTCCCAATGCTTCTTAATGAACACAGAGAAAGTATTGCAATATTCCAAACACTTTTTAAAACAGTGTGGGAATAAAAATAGTAATAATACAGCTGATGTCCATTTGTCCAAACTCCAATATCTGAACCATTCTTTTGACATACAAAAACTCTTAACGTTCACTTTTTATAGATGATTTCTGAAATAATAGTAATAATAATAATATAATAATAATAAGAATGAGGACTTTGTATAGTGTCTAATCTTTAGAACCTCTAAGTGCTTTACAACATCTTTAATGATATGACTACACTACAGAAAAACAAATAACAAAAACTATGAAATTGGAAAACATAAAAACATGTTTGTTCCTGCAGTCGAAAAAGGTGAGTTTTAAGAGCACTCATAAAAGGGAACATTGTGTCTTTGTGTCTAATTTCAATGGGCAATTCATTCCACATTGCCGGGCCCTGGTATGCAAAAGAACATTGTCCATATGACTTCATTTTCATAGTGGGAACAATGAGTATACGATTGTCAGAAGAGGAGTGTAAGTATCTTGCTGGTGTATACACATGGGTGAGGCCGGATAGGTATGTTGGACTGTGAATTATAGCATAGAGAACAAATTTTGTGTTTGATTCTGTACTGAATTGATAGCCAGTGTAGAATACATAGCAGTGGTGAGGTGTGCTCTGATCTGGTGAGACACTTGGTGATTGATCTATGACACTTGAGAGTGGTTGAGTGTATTGAATGAAGAGAACAGGTCCAAGAACAGGCCCCTGTGGAACACCACAACATAGTTCAACTGGACTGGAATGTATTCCATTTGCATATACAAGTTGTGTCCTGTTGACTAAGTAGGACTTTAACCACTGTAAGGCTATATTCTAAATGCAAAATACATGCTGGAAACGGTGAAGTAATATATCATGGTCTATTGTGTCAATGCTGCAGACAAATCAAGGAGAGTGAAGATTGTAATCTTTCCACTATCCAAAGCAGAGACAATGTCATTAAATACTTTCAGAAGAGTATTTTCAACACTGTGGCAAGGGCGATATGCAGACTGTACACTGCTAAGAATTGGTTTGAATTCAAATGAGATACAAGTTGGGTTAGAACAACTTTTTCTAAGATTTTTTTATATGAATGGGAGAATAGAAACTAGGCGGTAGTTCTTTAAATCATTATGGGCAAGTATTGGTTTCTTCAGCAAAGGCTTTACAATGGCAGTTTTGAAAAATGATGGGAATTCCCCTGATGAGAGAGATATTAATAGCATCAGTTAGTGAAGGTAATATTGGGTCTAAGCACTCATGCAGCAGTGATGTTGGAATTGAAGAGTTGCATACCCTTATCTGACTTCAGTTACCTTTGTCAACAAATCCAGGACAAACAAACAGTGGCTGTTTTTGTCTAGATCTGAGACTTGCATTTAGGCAGGAAATGGGCCATTTTTGTAGGTGCATGTCACAGGCATATGGACTGCTGATTAATGTAGTAAATACAGGTTATTTTATTTAATTTTAATTTTATCAATTTATAGGAGACTGGCACAATGCACTGAAGTCATCTGCACACCTCCCCATTCTTTGATCCTTTACAAAGTAACCCATATTGTATTAAAAAAGAGACTGTTAAGTGACAAAATTACTTATAACTGCATGAAAAATGAGATAATAATTATTTGCAGTGAAAACTGCAACATATAAAATAATATCCTTTGATGATAATACCTTAAATAAACGCAATTTAAAAGAACATGTGTGATTCTTGCAGTGTTGCACTATTTGTTGTTAATGGCAGAGAAAGGGCTCTGACACCAATGACTTCTAAGAATCTACTTTTAATAAATGCATGAACTTTCTTTCACCTTGCCTATTTCTGCAAAACAAAATTAAGCTTCCGATACATCAGCATTGTAATTTGTAGAAACAGCATTCAATTAAATCACTGTAAATTTCTTTTGTTTAAAAACATTCTATTTGGATCAACTTGGCTATTTCTATGACTGGAACGACCATATGATTATCCGAGGAGTTGTTAATGAAAAATTGTTACATAATAGCTGAGGTGGTCCAAATGGCAGCTATAGGCATACATTCAAGGTAAGATCTAAAGGATTAATCATAAAGTTGTGAATGACATGAACTTATGAGCCAGGAGCTGGGATGGGGTGGGAGGAAATTATCATTGGTACAGTTATATTGCAGTTCCTGTTTAAATCAGATGAGTTGTCACTAATATAAAGATAAGTTAGCAGCCAAAGTCGACTGAAAGTGAAAACTAACATCTGTTATGCTGGTGCAGTTGCCATATAAAAATGGTATTCACTACAGGTGTGATAGTTTTGGGATTACACTGTTCCTATGGCTTACCAGTTCTTTTCGGAGAGCTGTGTATGTGTTAGTTGGTCTCTAGGAATGCCTAATACCTGACTCCGCAGAGAATTTATATGATTTAGGAAGCTGGGGTACCCTCTGTAATCTGGTAGAAGTGTCAAAATTGCATCTGAAATTAGAGCAAAACTTTGTTAAAATCCTCTCAAGTTGACAGTTAGTTTAAAAAGACCATTTCCCAAAATAAAAAAGATACTTCTGCACTCAAAATCAACTCACAAATCTGACAACATTAGTAAACATGAGGTCTAACTGGCTAGTAAATGGATATTAGTTAACCAGATGCATAATTTGTTAGTTACTTGACATTACTTAACCAGATGTCAAACTGGTTGGTGATCTAAGATGACCCTGGGAAGAATCACTGACCCACAAGAAGCTACTGCCAGGTTTCTCATGTACCCACATTAGCCAAGCCTGAGATTCAAACCCATGAAGATTCACTCCGATTCTAATTTAAAGGTGAGTTATGTGGTGACAAATCTGGATCTACACTGTTTACCTTGACTCTAGTCCAATGATAAATTATATGATGTATGATCTGGTTCTACACTGTTTACCTTGACTCTAGTCCAATGATAAATTATATGATGTATGATCTGGTTTTACACTGTTTACCTTGACTCTAGTCCAATGATAAATTATATGATGTATGATCTGGTTCTACACTGTTTACCTTGACTCTAGTCCAATGATAAATTATATGATGTATGATCTGGTTCTACACTGTTTACCTTGACTCTAGTCCAATGATAAATTATATGATGTATGATCTGGTTCTACACTGTTTACCTTGACTCTAGTCCAATGATAAATTATATGATGTATGATCTGGTTCTACACTGTTTACCTTGACTCTAGTCCAATGATAAATTATATGATGTATGATCTGGTTCTACACTGTTTACCTTGACTCTAGTCCAATGATAAATTATATGATGTATGATCTGGTTCTACACTGTTTACCTTGACTCTAGTCCAATGATAAATTATATGATGTATGATCTGGTTCTACACTGTTTACAGTTGGTTGTGGCTAATACAGGTCAATATTGAATGCAAGTAAGTAATATTAAATACAAATAACACCTTACCTTGCTGGTTCTCTAATTTAGGTGCATCAGTTGGAGGCAACAAGAAGAGATTGATGTCATTAGATGAACTTCTATTTCCAGTGCTTAGGGCAGGAATGAGCTTTCCCACTGCCATGGAAACGAAACCTAAAGAAGTAAGCAATTGGAATATAGTCCACCTACTGAAAATTTCATACAAAGTAATGAACCTACAAGGGGACATAACCTGTTAAACGGAGGCAATAAGAACATTAAAATGATGCATGTGAATAATGTCAGAAAGTTGACCAAAAGTTACAGCTAAATATCACTAATAATTGCTTGAGCTGGGTACCATGAAAACTTCTGCACCTTGGTATTTCTGAACATTCCTTGATACAAACCATGGCATACCGCAATTATGTTGGGGACCATTAATTTATTGTTCTGGGGCAGTAGCCTGACAATTTTTTGTGGTGAAATTTTTTGTCTGTCAATAGCTAAAGAACACATTTTGCTCCGATTTCTAACAAAATAACACCATATTGGTTTCATTATATTACATGGAGAAAACAAAGCTGTAATCCAAAACCTGTACCTAAATTTGAATGATTAAGCTTACACTATTGACGACACAAAAACAATCATATGCACTGACATCATAGAGCATCTTGGTAAAAATGTGAAGTGTTGACACTGAATCCTGCAATTAACTAGCCATGATATTAATAGGAAGGAAACTTTTGAAAGGGATGCCAACACCCAAGCAAGATATTTATCAGAGAGGACCAGCAAACATAAAACAAATTCAAGAAACAACACATTATTATTTGGACTTGAGAAATAATGTAAAATATCAAATAGAAATCAACTGCTCTTCTGAAAATCTTAGAAACATTCAGTCTTATACACGAATGCATGTACTAAACACATTAAAATATGCAAGTAAATAACCAAAATCATGACATGTTTGAGTTTGTTTCAGTCTAAATGTTTGGCAATGTTGGATTTTGACTGAATATCTTTTCAAAATGTGCCGTTTAGCTACCTCATGTCTAACATGTGATTAAAGGATCATAAAAATAATCATAATTATATTCATAATATTCAAACTTAATTTAGGCCAAATACTACTGTTTTGTGAAGGAAAAAAATGTTTTATCATGACAAATGAAAACATGCTGAATATTTACAATCCTTACAAATGCTCCTGAGCTATGTAAAATCAATATCAATTATGATACACCCAATTGGGTGGTTTTACCAAAAATGGAAAGAACAAGTTCTCTAATGATATAAAATAATAGACTTTCTACTTGCATTTAAAAAAAAAATAGAATACTGAGTTTGTATCCAGAGCTTAGACATTTTGGCCTTAGAAAAAAATCAGACCAGTCTGAACTGTACACATACAAAAGAACCTTGCAACGAATAGGATAGGTTTCGGACTTGAGAATAAAATGGGGGCCAGGACAAAAAAAAATCATAAGACCAATACACCACCCTGACCCCCATCCAATTCTGACCCTTCTGCACAAGTGCAGCTGGAATAGTCATTTAAAAAAGCCTTTTATACACATAAGCATCCGGTTCCAGGAAAATCACTCAGAAACAGATATGTTGGGATCCAATAAGAAGCAACTCCTAAAATGCTTTAACTAACCCCATTTCAGGCAAACAGACTTTACATTAGCAACGATTTAAAAGGCATATATATACTGAATAAATACATACATTAAACAGCACACAAGTGCATTTGTTTTTGCTGTTGGTTTCAAGCAACTACCAGAAATGTATTATTGGAATGCAAATGGCAAAATATTGTAAACTCAACATAAAATTTAACTATAATCAAAATATGTCCCTTCCACACACATGATAGGGAGTAAAAATGGGCCATAGCAGAGAAGCATGTCATATCAAAGTGTATACTCCATATCTGTATTTCAAAAAGACATGGAAACATAAATAAAAGACATGGATAAAAACATATAGCTGGGCAAGAGAAGCAGTAGGCTGAAAATCTGTGATCAAACTGCATCAACAACAAAAAAAAAATACCAAAATATTTGGTTGCAGAACATTTAACACAAATAAAGTGCTACCTTTGTTCATAAAACGTGTATAATCACATAGTGGATTTAAAGTCATAAGTCATAAAAAAAATTTAAAAATTGATTGAAGAATTTAAAATTGTAGTAATGGTTTGAAAAAAAAAACAACAGGTGATTTACTTACGATCACGATCAAATGTGTAAAATGAATGGCTCTAAGCTGATTATTTAAGTACTAATGCACTAAAACTAAAACATATTAAAGTCTGAATATGGAGGTAAGGCTACTGAGACTTAGAGATATGATGAAGAGCAGAAAAATGATACGTCCCTTTTATAACACTGCAATGAAAGCACAGAAACGGCTAAACCCATCTGCTCAGTAATTACATGCAAATAACATAGACTTGGCTAGTATATTTCATAACACTTTTAATGTTATGCAACACTGGTTAAATTCATAAACAAATTTTGTAAAGTATACAGAGGAAGAAGCCACAACATGCCTGTGTTTAAAGCTGTACCGATGTCACTTTTTGCCGATTATGCTGATACCGCGTATAGTCGATTATTAAAATTGCCAATACCGATTATGAGACCGATTATTTCATTTTCACAGTATATACTCTCGTATAAGCTGAATAATTTTGGAAAAAAATAAATGCCTGGAATAAGGGGGGAGGTGCTTATTTGCGGACCAATGTCTAAACTTTACTGCTTTTACATCTTTTTGTTGACTACTGTAACGGATGTAAATCTTGGGACATGAAACAATAATTTTGTCCGTGTCCTAAGACAGGCATGTTAAAAAAGTAACTTTTGGTGACCTGACAATTATTAAACTGTTATAAAGTACTATCATTGATTTAAAAGAAAAAAGTTAATATTCGTCTGCAAAGGGTGATCCGTCGTCAGCGAGTAGCATTTACACTTTGAGAAAAAAAAAAATGGAAGTTTTGAGTACATGAAGACAGAATCAGTGTGAAATACACTTGTATATTGACAAATTACATTCTGGTTACCTTTGTGTAATAAAATCCACAATAAAATATTGCATTGATCACATTATGATACAAAAAATGGTACGATATTCAATATCTTCATTAGCACGTGGTTGGATAGTTGTTATTTACATGCTTCATGTACATGTAATTAAATTGGCCTTGATTTTGGTCAGTCTCTTCCCATCTTATTGAGGTTACCAAGGGGATAGTGCTATTCACAGGGAAATGAAAAGCTGTCAACAGTACATGTATTCTCCACAAATACTTTTGTATCAGATGCTATGACGAACATTAAAGTGACTGAACCAACCACTTGTTGCAGTGAAGTTCTCCACACTAAGTTTTTTTTTTGCAAATGTTTCATTTAACCATTTTGTGGCTTCCTTTACATCTTCAAATGTAGCAGTCTTTTGCTTCTTCATTTGGGGAGCACAGTTACCTTCAACATAGTCTTTTATAAACCCAGCAGCTTTAATCCATCCTGAACGTGTGTTATTTTTAAGCGAAAAAATTTCACAGACCTCTTTGCTAGATGTTCAGCCATCAACTTCCTTAACAGCCAGATATTTAGTTTCCAGGCACTGTAAATTTAATTTGCGTTTTACACTGTTGTTGGTAGCCATCGTAAATGTAAATAAAGTTAAAAACAAAACTTTCACAGCAAAATAAACTTGTTTTAATCACCGATCACTTTCAAGGTATCGGAAAAGCGTAATCATGCGTATTTGGACGCATTTTTTTATATCTGACATTCAGACAAAACATATATAGGAGTCCTCAGTACGCATCAATTTTCTGGACGGCAAATTTAAGGGCTTGCTAGTCCTGCTTTGACCACCTGTTGAGTGGAAAAATGTGTTGATTAATTGATCATTTTAGCTGTTTATAATCGGAAAATTCAGTGGCTGAAAGACAGACAGATGTACATGTCATTATAAGAGTACATCTGAAGAACATGACCCACAAGATTGGCGCCAAGATCAAAGACTTGACTAGCTGCAGAGTGGTGAGAAAATATGCTGATATTTACAATGACTGATTTCAGAGGTAGAATGACCAATTGATGTACTTGTGTATAAGAAGAGTACATCAAATGAATAACTTTCACCTTCATTATTGTTTTCATTTCCAAGTGTAGTAATCTAAGTAGTGCTTGTGACCTCAAATTCAAGACTTGTTGCAAGTTAGACAAAATGCCGTTTGCAACTTTTAACAAGAAGGGTTAAACGGCTAATTGTAATGAAATTCAACAGAGTGTTAGAAGTTGCTAGAACTGACATTTCACGTGGAACACTATGTATAATGCCTAACTTAGTGCTTGGAATTAGACCTTATCTTGACCTGACAATTCGCTCTCACTCTAATGGACAAACAAGGGCTACATGTCAGTGCTGTAAAGAAGTTTGAAAATTAAACTCGATGGCAACTGCTGTTTCTACTCGTAAGGAAATATAGTCATTTCAGGTAAGCCCAATTTGCTTCTGGTAGGGGACTGCAATGTTTACTGTGGTACTCTTGAACTCCTAGTTTTAAAATCCTAGCTATACCTCTGTGCATTCCTTCAAAAATGCTAGAATTTATCAGATTTCACTACTTTTAAGTTGCCGCAAGAGGCCAGTTTTATAGGCCCAAACAAAAGCCAAGGGTGGTTGTGTGTTTTTTTTATTTGACCACGACATTAAATCCTGGCGGCAAGATCAACTAATTGTTGAACAAAGTATGGGATGGAACTGGCAGCTTATCGACATAAATGATTATAAAAAAAAAAAGGATTTCTTCAAGCTGGGACAAAGGGCTTCTGTCGACATGTATGTTTATCTTTTATCTCGATGTCGACATAAGCATGACAATTTGGTAGTAATAGTAGACCAAGGGACTGCGACTTAGTTTTTTTTGTCGACATAGGCGGCTTGTCGATATAAACAGGTAGGACTGTATTTAATTCTGATTTAAAATTCAAGCCACGTCAAGATAAATGTTATGATTGAATTTATATATTTTTTTTTTTTAATTTGTTTACATCGGCACCGATTATTTTTGCCTATACCGATTGTTCTAATATTCGGCCAGATTATGAGTATGGACGATTAAATCAGTACAGCTTTACCTGTGTTACATCCAAATTTATGTTATAATGGTGTTTCTAAATACATGTATTTGTGCTCCATATTACCGTAACATATTTAAACCATTTTTATTCTAAACGAAATTATAATTTTAAATCATTAAATCATAAAATCGTTTCAGAGACTTAGCCTGTATACTAACTTTTGGTCTTCAGCTTGGATGACTCAAAAATTTTACTGTATGTTTTCCTCATCGTTTTGTAGTTCTCTGCACTGAAGTCTTCTCTCGTTGCCTTGTTCTGAATAAATACTGTCAATGATAATTTGCATTTATTTATCCACAGATCAATAAAATAAAAATGTATGACCTAGGTTATATAACTGACCAAAGATTGTTGACAGACACAAAATATCTAGCTAGATTTTAAAATGCAACATAAAAAAATAAGCCCAAATGATTTCTCACTTAACTTGGCTGAGTAAAATTGCAATTGGCTCTGTATTTTACAGAAAGATAATAACAGGAATCAAAGTACTGAAAACACTGATGGGTTGAAGTGATGTACATAGGATTGGCTGGAAGAACATTACTCAAGAAATATTGATATTTTTGGTCTATTTTAAATAATCTAAATAATTTAAATGATCTCTAAATAATCTTAATAAAATAGTATTCCCAAATTAGCTTTTTGTTACGTTTGTGAAACATCATTTGAAAATTATTTCATTTTAGAAGTATTTCCTAGTAAGGGTTGAATTATTACTAACAAGGGAACAACATCTAAGGAGATAACTAATAAATGGTCTAATCGCCGAGTTGTTTCTCTTTAAATATATTTTAAATTTAAATTTAAATTATAACTATACTTTCAGACTACAATTTTTAAAGACCATATAGTTTGTTACTATTACTTGTAATACAAACTGTATGTGGTAAAAGACAATTGTCAATCACTGCGAGACTGAACTTTCTCCAAGACATGAAATATACAGCATACTAGGTGCAGAAGATATGCACAGCCTTACGGACTGCATTATGCACCAGTAAGACCTAACATATCACTTATCACATATAGCCATATACATAACTGGATTTCATTTTAAAGGCATGGAGACAAACTAATTTAATGACTTTTTTATATTACACATCTGCAATATTATGTCATAACATCAGAGATTATATAATGCTGCCATACAAGCCAAAATGTTTAAAATGTCTCACATAAAAATAATATCACTATGTTAGTTTAAAGTTTAAAAATTTAAACACCTAGCAAACAATAATCCTTCTGCTGAAACAACAATAATCCTTACCTGATGCATGAATTTAGGTTCTGGTGAAAATGCAATTCTGTTGTAAAACCACAAAAGTTGATACCCAGAAAATAAGAGCTCACTGCATTATGAAATGACTATTCAAATTATATATGCTATTATGAGATAGATGATTATTTGATTTTATTAAATTTGAACAAATCTGGTCCATCAACCTATATGAGGGTTGTACTCATTGACATCATCCTGTCCTGTACCACTCTCATGACTGGCAGAATGACTGGCTGGTTTCAGCATCTCTGCTGTCAGAAGAAAGTGCATAAAATTGGTGTCCACGAACCAGTCTTGTACTACAAGGACAACATGGCACACGGTCATCAGGAAGGCAGCCAATTGTAGTGACTGTTAAAATACACAACATTAATATGTTTAAAGATGATTTAGAGTATAATTCTTGACTACTAACTAAATCTAATCTAAACAGAGGATATCAAGTCTTTTAACAAAACAGAATGTTTTATGGGTGTGTACTTCATCTTCATGATAGTTTGAACAAAACCATCTATATTACATTCATTTAATTGGGTATGTTTTCTCATGATTTTTAATTATCCTGGTAATAGTTCATTCCGGTGCTGAAAATCCTGACAGGACAAGTATGATATGATGGATAATTCAATTGGAAATTGCTGTCAGTGTTGACTGTGTGGAACTTTACAAGAAGCTGTCCAATGAGAGCAAAGCTCATCTGTGCATATTTAATTTTTTAAAAAAAACAGTTTTATATTTATCAGCACTCAAGTACTGAGTGATAATGAAGACAAACCATGTCATTGATGAAGGTCACAATTACTCTTTCCACTGAAATGGTGATGCTGTCTAAGGAAGTGTATAATGAACAACATTACTATGAACAACAGAGTGTGTGAAACTCTTATAATATCAATGATATACATAATGGTTTAAGTGTAAAAAGTATGTCATTGTGACCTACTTTTGCTATTGTGGTGCAGCACTCTTCTAGATGCATTTAAGTACAAAAAGTATGTGTACAAGTGAACAGCTAAACCTTTACAGTATGCATAATCAGTGCATCATGAAAAGTAGGTCTCAGTGATCTACTTTTGGTATGGCAGCATGGCACTATTCAGTATGCATACATATATTTATAGCTTTTCTTGCAAAAGTGTCCAGGAAACTGCCTTCATGTGAAAATGTACATGATCACTGTACAATGAAAAGGACACAACGACCTATTTTTGGTATGGTGGTGGTCCTCCTCAGGATAGATGCACTTATAAAGATTTATGACTGCACAAGTAAAAGTGTCCCAGAAATTGATCTGATCATGAAATTGTACATGATAACTATATCATGAAAATTACACCACTTGTCGACAATGAGTAGGATGGTGTAGTACTCGTCAAGATGGGTGTAGATATTATTTTTATGACTGTATAAGTAACAATATTATAGATATTAACATAACCATAAAATGTATACATGGTCAATGAAGCATGAAAAAGCAGGTCATAATTACCTACTCTGATTATGGTAATGAACTAGTTCATAGGCTGAATATACTTATCAGTTCTTATGACTGCAGAAGTGATAGTATCTCTGATATTGACTTAAATATCAGTGGTATATTAACATCAACACTGAATGGAACTTTTATTGTTCTCATAAAAAAGGAAAACTATTCTTTGACACTAAATGCAAAAGAGTATTATTTTATGTATGCACACTTTAACATTTGCTATTGAAACCTTATCTTACTTAGTTTTGTCCACCCTGCAGGCATATATTCAAAGAAAAACTGCAAAACAGATGAAAATTAAAGTATGATTT
Organism: Unio pictorum; assembly: GCA_030141615.1. Lineage (NCBI taxonomy): Eukaryota > Metazoa > Mollusca > Bivalvia > Unionida > Unionidae > Unio > Unio pictorum. The sequence goes on along the minus strand of JARLTB010000175.1, from coordinate 5,267,942 downwards.
TATATTAGGTACCTGCATTTCCACACAATTCTCAGCAAATGTGTATTCTGTAGAAAATTTCTTGTCATGTCGAATCAGATGTTCCATGACTGATGCACTCAAAACAGGCTGCATAAAATATAAATGAAGATCATGATGATCACAAACAACAGTAACAATGAAACCCAGACATGGTCTTGTAAATAAAAAACTGCATACAAAATGTGGTTCCAACATTCAGGAACCATAACCCCATTGCATGACAATACAGGAATCTGAGAATTAAATTCTTCTTATGGCACACCAATATAGGGCAATATATATATATAAATTAAAAAAATTTGAAGAAAAAAGGTGGGTGTCCAACAATCAGGGACCACAACTCTGCTAAAAAGGCCATAACTCTGCCAAAAGATAATATTACATGTAGAACATCTACCTAAACAACACACCCAATCAAATACAACTGAGGTCTCTTTAATATGACACATGCGACCAAATTCAAGGACATCCCTAAAGTTGTTTGGTCTGACAAACATGGGCTATATAATGATAATGCAGAATGCTGACAAATCAAACTTAACCAAGCTGGGATGACAACCAAAGCTGCATATTAAATTTGGTTTAAATACAAACATTAAATGAGTCATAATGTTGAAATGAAAATATTTGGGTCAGACAAGCAGAGATTAAACAATTATGATGCAAAAAATGAATTCAAGCATTGTCTCATCAATAACAAGTTGTAATTTTTAAAATAAAACATGTTATATCAGTGGCATTTTTAAGGTATTCTTCAGATATATCAACAGGGTGCATTTTACAGAAATCTGTTTGAACATGTTTGTGACAGCATGCTCACAAGCCATCACAGATAAAAACCAGGGTAAAGATATGACTTTGGAATCAATGTTCTATCAACATGTTCATTTAGACAGAACAAAATATAAAGCCTAGTCAAAATTCAGTTGTGTATGTTCAATTACATATACCTGCATTCCTATGCTCATTAATATATAAAAATACAAGCAACGACCTTTCACCTCACCCCAAGGTCACAATAAATCTAGTTTTCAAACTCGTTCACAATAGGACAAACAACACTTAAGCCAGATTGCATGATTTTCATTTAGAATTAATTACATACAGCAAGAGGTGTTTTCCTGAAAACTCAATGTCATTCAAGAAGAGTCATAATAGTATGATTTTTTAGATGCCCATCATGAATGTCATTGTTGGAGGTCAAATTAGCACTAGATTTATTCAGAACCTGCTAGTGTTTTAGTGTAAAACCCATGTGGAAACAACCATCAATTCAGAACAAGTGGCCATAAGAAAATTTTAAAGATGACTCAAGGCAGCCATTTTGAGATTAGACCAGCATTAATTTACAAAAGGAACTAGTCAATACTGAAAGAATAGTGAAACCCGTTATTATGATCCTCTGTTAAGGAAAAGTAAACATAACAAAGTATACACAAAACGGCCTTGGTGACCATGCTTGATGTCAATACAGTACCATTTTCGTTTATGACCATCTAAAAGTCATAAGACGTCTTTCATTAAAACTTCACATTGGTATGACCATCTAAACAGAAGAAGTAGTGATAACACAATTTAAAGATGGCCACCATGGTGACAAATCTTGGATGTCAGTTGGCTCTTTTCACATCTATGACCAATCTATATGCCATACAAAATCTTTTAGTGAAAATCCCATTTTAATATGACCATCCATTCAGGAGATTTAGCAATGAGAAGATTTTCAAGATAAAAACAATGATGGATGCCAAACAGGCACATATTTCATGCAAGACCATCTTCAAAGTCACAAGACATCTTTTTAAGAAACAATATCAATATGATTATTCATTCAGGATGAGCAGCAATAACAAGAACTTCCTTATGGCCTTTAAGATAGCCATGCTGGATGTTAGATCAGCACCAGTATAACTGAAAACAATCTAAAGACATTAAAATAATATTAAGATGATGTAGATAAAAAACATCAATATGACTAATGGTCTTGAGTAATAATGATAATAAGGGTTTAACATGGCTGTTATGAAATCCATAGTGGATGTTTGAGGAATAAATTTTCATTTAGAACCAACTACATATCACAAAAAGTCTTTTAGTTTAAATCTGATTTAGATACGAAATTCAGGAGTATGGGCTGTGTTCAGTATCAGATCAGAACCATTTCATTTAAGGTTATCTACATGTAAGAAAAGTCTTTGAGCATAAGTAGAGTAGGATGAGTAGCAATAACAAACAATTTTTAACAGGCATTGGACAGATGGACAACAGATGATGGATACATGTCCATCAATGATTCACATAAAACCTCCTGGTCACTGACAGTAGAGCTAGCAATGGCAAAAATGTACCCAAAAATGAAACAATTCTTAACATCTCTTGCAAAATACATTGTACCATCCTTACCAAACTGTTCTGGTGTACCATAAAAGTGACCTCAATTATAAATGAAATATATCATATAATTAGGTGGTTCCATACATGATTATGTTGTAAAAGTTCTTGTTGTTAGTTTAGTACCATTTTTCAGCACATGACAGATTATATATGGCAGCCAGTATATTAGGTGGAAGAACCCAGGAAAGCTGTGCAATGAATCACCAACCCAATGGAAGCTGCTGGCAAATGTTTCACATACTCTGACCTAACCCAAGACTTGAAACCTTGTCGAGAGAGGTGAGATGTCAGTGATCTGTGAAGGGAAGCACCTTAGATCACTCAGTCATCTCAAGGCCAATCATATAATATAATAGTGCAGGAAAAATAAAAAAAAATAATGTTTAAACACATTTTAATTTGTTCTCATGTACTATCTAAATTTAAGTTAAATAAAAGGATCAATAATAAAATAAAATGTAACAAGTATAATGAAGGTTTACATAATGAATAACAAACATACCTGTGTATCAATAAGAATAATTCTTTCAGAGGTAACAAATATATCTAATCCGTTAGTCTGGTGGTCACAGATTTCCCTTGCATCTTTACTCTGTGGTGTAAACACAAAGCTTCTGAAATGAGATTGTATTAGTGTAAATCATTAAGTTTTAACAAGCAAACAATTTGTCATATTTACCAATGGAAAAAAATGTAAAAGATCTGCATCCTTTACCAAAGACATGAAAACTGTATGACAAATATCTATTCAATCTATCAGAATAAAGCAACTTTATGACAAGAATTGCTTTTTTTCCTTTAAAGTAACTACCGGTATGTGTAGTGTCATTTACAATTAACAAATTCATCCACAATGTCTGACATTGCATATTTTACACCTCTGACAAAAATGTTATTGGTAAGATGTCCAAAGATATCCGAAAATGTTTGAGTTTGACATATTGTCAATACATTGTTTGACAGTTGTATGACAGCATTTGACTGACATAGAGTGAATACATTATATGTATCATACATTATTTGTATGACAGCTTTATGACGTATTTCACCCTCTCAGAAAGAGTTTTCTACAAACCACATTGTTATTATGGTGATCATGATTTACACCTGTCTTACAGTTTAAAGGAAAATTCAATCAGAATTCAAAGGATCACTCACATTGAAATCTATACTCACATCCTATATAAAACTCAGGAAAGAAAAGAATATTCTTCCAACTCAGGATTCATTTATCTCTGTGCCAAATTTTGATACAAGATTACAAATCTAACTTGTGTTTTAGTAATAAGAAGCAACATGTATATGTGTATTTAAATGGATCACAATTTGATATACCATACAGTATTGGTTATCAAATTCCTTTATAACCAACACTTTAAATACAATGTTATTTTTAATTTTCTCATTAATATATATATATATATATATATATATATATATATATATATATATATATTGTTACGGCTATTGGATTTAATTTATTTATTTTTTATTGTTAAATCCAAATTTGTCATTTAGGGTTTAATATTTATTCATTAATTGGGAGATTTTTTCTAGAAAATTCAGGTTGACCTAGATTCTAGTTGTAAACATGCTGACCTTGGCTTGGTTACCTCTTTATCTGACCCTGCTTTAGACATTGTCAACAAGCATCTAAAACTATTGGTTAATTTCAAGGACAACGTTTTATTTTTAGTTCTTGGGGGTAGGAAATATCTAGATCATTCCATTAATACGTGACTTGGTGAAGGTAGACTCTTCCTCTGACCTTCTATCAATTTCTAGAAAATCACGTGATCCCTTGTTTACATATTAAAAACGGGTATTTAAATCATTGTACTGGAAGAGAGATTCAGTAGAATTTTGGGCTTTAAAATTAACAGTTGTGTAATTCATGTTTGTGTGTTAATATTAATTATTTTGTTCTGGACTTTGTGTCAATTCATTGAAGAAAGAGGATTTATTATCTATTTGGAGGAGAAAACATGCTCATAATTCATTTGGATGATAATTAAACAAGAACTGCATCACGTGACATTGTCAGCCATTTTGGATTACATCGTCAAGATTCGAACCTGGAACTATTAGAACATTTATTTATCAGGACTCTTACAATTCCATTAGTGGATTATTTTTGTGAATTCTATATTGGATTAATGTTGGATTTGATTCTCTACAACTGTAAGTTTATTTATTTTTATGAAAATAATTGTACTTAATAAAAATTATTGTTAAAGTTTTACAAGCTTGTTAGTTTTCACTCTTTCTGTGTTGCTGCTTATTCGAGCCTAAGCACGTAACACAGAATTGGTGGCTATCGTCCGGATTGAGATTTGAGATAAATTTGAATTTAAATTTGAATTTCCCTTAGTTTTTGAAAAATTTAAATCTTTAGTGAGACTGACACGCTTGTATCAAAATGACATCTAAGGTAGAAATATTTCTTTCTAATCCTACCCAGGAGCAATTAGATCTTTTTGAAAAAGACGAGTTGGTTCAACTTGCCAGAAAATACGATCTTTCTGAAGTCGAGGCTTCTTTAACGAAACAAGATATCAAAAAGATTTTGGTCCAGTATTTGGTAGAACAGGATGTTTTGGAACAAAGTGCTTTGATTCCGGTCAGTAAGTCTGCATCAGACTCTGACATAAATTAAAGGAATTAGAATTAAAATTCCAGATGGAATTAGAGTTGAAGAAGCTGGAATTTCAAGAAAGACAATTACAATATGAAAAAGAGAGGGAGGAGAAAGAGAGGCAAATTCAATTACAAAAAGAGCAGATGCGGTATGAAAAAGAAGAGAAAGAAAGACAATTACAATCTGAAAAAGAGGAGAGAGAGAGAGACAGAAAAGGGAGAAAGGCAAATTGAATTACAAAAAGAGCAGATGTGGATTGATAGAGGAGAGAGAGAGACAGGAAAGGGAGAAAGAAAGACAATTATAATATGAAAAAGAGAGAGAGGAGAAAGACGATTTGAATTACAAAAAGAGCAGATGCGAATTGAGAAAGAGAAGGAAGAAAGAGAATTTCAAATTAAAATGAAAGAGTTAGAGCTGGCAAGTGAAAAACTCCATCATACTTCAATCAAAATTTTGATATAACAAGGAATATTAGATTAGTGCCCACTTTCAGAGAAGAAGAAGTAGACAAATACTTCCTTCGTTTTGAGAAAATTGCTGAAAATTTAAAGTGGCCAAGAGAATATTGGACCATGTTATTACAATGTGTACTTACTGGTAGGGCTAGTGATATTTACTGTTCACTGTCTGTTCAGCAAAGTGGTGATTATGATGTAGTTAAAAATGCATTTTAAGAGGTTATGAGTTGGTCCCTGAAGCTTATCGGCAGAAATTCAGAAATTACAGAAAAGAAGCTGGACAAACTCATGTCGAATTTGCTAGGGAAAAAGAGCAGATGTTTGATAGATAGTATTTAGCCAAGAAAATCGAACAAGATTATCAAAATCTCAAGCAAATTATATTAATTAAAGAGTTCAAAAACTGTGTTCATAGTGATGTTAAAACTTATCTTGAGGAGCATCAGATTGAAACCTTGGAAAATGCTGCTCGAGATGCTGACGAATATTCTTTGACACATAAAGTTCCTTTTGTTAACAAGACTTCTACTCAACAATTTAATATCAGAAAAGTATTTCCGCCTAATTCAAGCCCTTCTAAAACTCAAACTAACACAACTTTCAAAGATCAGACTTCAGAGAAGTTTGATTCTAAATCCTTGTCTCTTCCGACGTGTACCTATTGAAAGAAAGAAGGACACGTTATTTCTGATTGCTACAAATTGAAAAATAGGCATCAGAATCAAGTCGGACCTGTTCCAAATGCTCTTATTTCCAAGAGGTCAAGGTTACAGTCATGTATTGAAAGCAATACATGTGTTGGGTCTAATAAGCCCCGGTCTGATTTTATTATGGAGAATTATGAACCATTCATATCGAAGGGTTCTATATCACTCTTGGGTGATTCAGCCAATCCCACCCCTATTAAAATTTTAAGGGACACAGGAGCTTCTCAGAGTCTTTTATTATCAGGTACTTTGTCTTTTCTGAGAAGTCTTCTTATAATGAAAGTGTTCTTATTCAGGGAGTAGAGTGCGGCGTTGTTAATGTTCCTCTCCATTGTGTAAATTTGTCATCATACTTAGTGTCAGGACCTGTGACAATCGGAACAGTCTCAGTTTTACCTGTTGAGGGAATAGATTTATTGCTAGGCAACGACTTAGCTGGGGACAAGGTTGTGGTTAATCCACTTGTAACTGACAAGCCTAATTTGGATCAGAAAGTTGATCCAATTGAAAAAGAAATCCCTGATATATTTCAAGCTTGTACAGTTACTAGAGCTATAGCAAAGAAAACTATTGAGAATGAAGTTGAAAAGGGCAGTATTCCCTTAACTGACACATGCATGGGTCAGGTTTATGTTGTTGAAGGCAGTATTCCTTCCTCTGACGGATGCATGGGTCAGGTTTATGTTGTTGAAAGCAGTATTCCTTCCTCTGACGGATGCATGGGTCAGGTTTATGTTGTTGAAGGCAGTATTCCTTCCTCTGACAGATGCATGGGTCAGGTTTATGTTGTTGAAGGCAGTATTCCTTCGTCTGACATATGCATGGGTCAGGTTTATGTTATTGAGGGCAGTATTCCCTTATCTGACACCTGTGTAGGTCAGGCTTATGTTGAAAAAGCCAGTATTCCTTCAACTGACGAGATCACTTTTACTCTTGGTTTAGATCAATCAGAAGGTATTGATCATAGTGATCCTCTTTTAATAACTCATTCTCTTAATCAGGGTGATAAACGACAGTCACTTGTCGTTGAACAGGAAAAAGATCCTGAGATCTCCTGTTTGCTTCAAAGGGTCATAAATGCGACTGAAGTCACTGTAGTTCCTGTCTGTTATGTCATTAAAAATGGAATTCTTATGAGAAAATGGAGACCTCCCGAGGTACCTGTTGGTGATGAGTGGTCAGTGAACTATCAAATAGTAGTTCCAGAACCTTACAGACAGGAAATACTTAATCTGTCCCATGAAACTCTTTTGGCTGGTCATTTAGGGATTAAGAAAATGTATCACAAGATCTTGACTCACTTCTATTGGCCAAAAATCAAAAGTGATGTTGTCAAATACTGTAGATCTTGTCATGCTTGTCAAATTGTTGGAAAACTCAATCAGAAGATACTTAAGGCTCATCTGCAACCTATTCCTACGTTTGATGAAACATTCAGTAGAATTATGGTAGATTGTGTAGATTCCTTACCTAAGACCAAGTCAGGTAACCAATACCTGTTGACCATTATGTGTGCGTCAACAAGGTTTTCAGAGGCTATTCCGTTGAGGAATATAAAATTTAAAACTACAGTAAAACCTTTGATAAAGTTTTTTACTCAGTATGGCCTTCCCAAATCTATTCAGTTTGATCAAGGTTCAAACTTTATGTTTGGAATTTGCCAGCAGGTTATGAATGAATGCCCAATTCAGCATTTCAAGTTAAAAGAGAAACTATGGTTTGAAAGAACTACAAGGGAGAGAACTTTTGAGTCTGATACTGGAGTTGTGTTACTCTTGTTCATTTTTCTTACTTTTCTTCAGATTAGATATTATGGCCCGTACAAAGTTAAGAAGAAAATGAATTAGTTAAATTATAGTATTAGTGCTCCTGGGATCTAAATTAATTATAGGAGTACCAGTATACTGAAAGAGATAGCCATGTTAAATATGTAATTAATTTAGTTGTGCCTGTCCCACTAGTGAAGAAATATCGTCGGATTCTACTGACATTGGAGCGACAAATTGTTGGAATTCAGAAATTATAAAAAAAATCTAGACCAGAAACTTTCACAGTTGCAAGTGCAAGAAAGAAATGAACTGAAAGTTATTATTATTATATGAGCACTTATGTCCAGATAATTTTACAAGGACAAACAAAAATTTTCATGACATTGAAATTGAAAATTCCAAACAGCATCCAAGCTGGACGAGTCCACTCTAACAGGAATTCTTGAAAAAAGGAAATTCAATATTTGCTGGAGAATGATTTTATCGAGCCCAGTAAAAGTGATTGGAGTTCATCATGCATACTTGTTCCAAAACCAAATAAAACTTTCCGTATGTGTACTGATTATAGGAAGGTGAACAGAGTGACAAAAACAGATTCATTCCCATTAACAAGAATCGACTATTCTATTGATAAAATTTGGAATGCCAAGTATGTCACTAAATTTTGACCTTACAGAAAGGATTTTGGCAGATTACACTACGGAAAGAGCAAAGGAAATGTCAACATTGTGACTCCAAATGGACTCAACAAATTTAAAGAAAGTTCAATTCAACGTCTTATAAAAATGTTCAACACTAGTCTAGAAAATTGTGACGTCATCATCTACAACGACACCTGGAGAGAACATCTAGCAACAATTAGAAAATTCTTTGACAGACTCACTAATGCGTGTCTGACTTAATTTGTCTAAATGTGAATTCTGCTGTGCTTGTGTGCCTTTCCTAGGACATTTAGTGGAACATGGACAAGTTAAAAGGTTAAGGCTATAATTTGCAGGCGCTCTTTCCCGTGTATAACAATTTATTATACTGTGTAGTTTATACTATTTCTTTTAATTTCAGATGTAAATTGGTTTGTGATAAAAAGAAAGTTTTATCATATAAACCTTTCTTTTTATTTTATGGGGGAAGGTGTTACGGCTTTTGGATTTAATTTATTTATTTTTTATTGTTAAATCCAAATTTGTCATTTAGGGTTTAATATTTATTCATTAATTGGGAGATTTTTTCTAGAAAATTCAGGTTGACCTAGATTCTAGTTGTAAACATGCTGACCTTGGCTTGGTTACCTCTTTATCTGACCCTGCTTTAGACATTGTCAACAAGCATCTAAAACTATTGGTTAATTTCAAGGACGTTTTATTTTTAGTTCTTGGGGGTAGGAAATATCTAGATCATTCCATTAATACGTGACTTGGTGAAGGTAGACTCTTCCTCTGACCTTCTATCAATTTCTAGAAAATCACGTGATCCCTTGTTTACATATTAAAAACGGGTATTTAAATCATTGTACTGGAAGAGAGATTCAGTAGAATTTTGAGCTTTAAAATTAACAGTTGTGTAATTCATGTTTGAGTGTTAATATTAATTATTTTGTTCTGGACTTTGTGTCAATTCATTGAAGAAAGAGGATTTATTATCTATTTGGAGGAGAAAACGTGCTCATAATTCATTTGGATGATAATTAAACAAGAACTGCATCACGTGACATTGTCAGCCATTTTGGATTACATCGTCAAGATTCGAACCTGGAACTATTAGAACATTTATTTATCAGGACTCTTACAATTCCATTAGTGGATTATTTTTGTGAATTCTATATTGGATTAATGTTGGATTTGATCCTCTAAAACTGTAAGTTTATTTATTTTTATGAAAAGCAAATTTTTTAGTAAATTATGTTTCTCCGAGAATACTTACCCGATCACATTACTTTAGGGATATTAGCCTGCTACCTCGCGAATCCAGCCCTACCAAAAGACGAAAATTCGTCTTTCCTGTCTATGTCATATAGACAAAGGGCAATAACTCTTGCCCCTTACATCCCCTTGCTACCCGCTAGGTGTCGCTTCTTTAGTTTTTAAGCTGAGTGGTATATAAAACACGAGGATGCTCGCATGGCGGGGTGGTTGGGAGGGTTTCTTAGTAATGTGATCGGGTAAGTATTCTCGGAGAAACATAATTTACTAAAAAATTTGCTTTCTCCTTTGAATACGTTCCCCGATCACATTACTTTAGGAGAATAAGTAATAGGAGGAGGGAATGCGGAGCATCCGACCTCCACCCCGGGTATCCTCTAGGGAATGATGGCTGGATTCCCCAAGTGAATGATAACCCGGTCTCCTAATTTTCAATCAGCAACACAGCCCAGGGTCACGTGATATGTGACCCCTTTATACGGTTAAGAAGATAGTTATTGAAATCTTCTTACCTACAAAAATTTATCTGGCGAATCCAGCGAAGCTAATAGGCTGTGCTGATTGTTGCACATGGGTCTGGTGGGCGTCTGGGCTGCCAACACCGGACCTACTAGAATCAATGTTTGCCTCTGCGAGTACAAACTTGAAGATAAAACTGTAGAAGGTTGACTCTGCATGTCAGCCAACAGCTTCTATAAGGTGACTGATTTGCGAATCCTCAGAGTACGCCGAGCGTATAACCCACTTCAGCCATGAAGCAAGGGATTGAATGGTGATATCTCATGTCCCAGCTATCACCAGAAGAAAGAGGTGCTTGTATGTGACCTGACTCACCTCTATGCATTGAAATGGTGCTAGAGTGCACAAACAGGATCTTACATGGCTGTTGATCCTGACTTATCTATAAAGAAAGCGAGCTAATGACGACTCGTTGATCGCCAATGTATGGTAATCTATTTTGGACTACGAAGCCTGGCTGCGTCAAGAGGACCATCAAATCCTCTGATCGGAACGGAAGAGAGTTCGGGTCACTAGAAAGGACATGTAACTCACTCACCCTGCATGCTGAAGCTAAGACTATCAAGAAACCCAATTTGTATGATAGTAGCTTTAACTAATCGTGGGTTAAAGACTCAATACTGTCTGAATTGAGTCATGTTAAAACCCAGGACAGATTCCATTTGGAAACAGGGTGAGGGATATAAGTCGATTGAATTTTTAAAATGTCTAAAAGATCTGACAAATCTTTGTCATGGCTGATAGCACATGTACCAGAATGGCGGAATGTGTCTGATATCATGGAGCGGTAGCATTTGATAATAACTGGAGCCAGCTGTTTCTCCTCGAAAAGCCAGAGAAAAGTTGGCCAGTTGAGGGATTGTGACACTCAGAGGAACAATGTGAATGATATGGTACCAGTCCCTGAAAACATGCCACTTGTCCTCGTAAACCTTCAGAGTAGAGGGCCTTCTTGCTCTCGAGATTCTCTCCGCAATCAAAGATTTAAATTTTTTGTCTTGCAAGGCTGTCTGGACAAGAGCCAAGCTTGAACATAAAGACGGTCCGGACAGGGGTGGAACACCCCTGGCCGCAGTTGCTTGCGAATACTTGTGCTGACTGTAATCTTCCTGGGTAGATCTATTGCCTAGATTGAGTAGATCGGAGACCCAGGAATTGTTCCATCTGAGAGGGGCAATCAGAACCATCTGACAGTTCTGACCCCTTAACTTCTGGATTAATTTCAGTACCAAGACCGTGGGAGGGTAGGAGAATGACCACAACCCTTCCCAGCTGATTGATCGAGCATCCACGACCCAAGCTTCTGGGTCTGGAACCTGTGAGATGAAAGGTGGACAACTTGCGATTCCACCTTGTTGCAAAAGATCAATCATCGGACGTCCCCAAAGTGTGTCAATTGGAAGAAAGTCTGATTGATGGAGTGACCATTCTGTGTGAATGACTAGATAGAGTGTCAGCCAAGACATTGAGTCTGCCAAGAATGTGTCGGAATTGTACATTGAGGTGGAGATTGTCGAACCAATGTAGAAACTGCCAGCTCAGATTGCACAGGTCTGGTGATTGGTGTCCCCATGTTTTGAGGCAAGGCACCACCACAAAGTTGTCTGACATAATGAGGGCAGTTTGTAATAAGAGTTGATCCTGCCCGAAATGAAAGGCGTTGATGACAGCCGTTATTTCTGAAAGGTTGATGTGGAAAGGGCTCGCCCCTGGCACCCACGTGCCGCTGACAGTATCGAAGTCCGGCAACAGGTGGGCACCCCAACCGTAGGTACTAGTGGCGGAACATACCGTTATCCCCGCTTGGGGTATCTCCAGAGTAATCCCTGTGGACAGCCCACAGGGGTTGTGCCACTGACTCAAGAATGATCGTATCTCTGGCGTGAGCATGACTGTGGGATCGAAGGGACTTGAAAAGGGCGAAATTACGCTAGCAACGTCCTTTGTAAAGGGTGCATAAAAGGACGGCTGAGCGGAATCAAGTCTGCTGCCGCATTGAATAATCCGAGGATCTGCAACTCTCTTGCTAAATGCGCATCCTGTTGGAAACGGACTCTACGAGTGCAATTATCTGGATGATCGCAAACTCGAGGAAGCCTTACCAGATTCAGATCGGGAGAAACTCCACACCCAGATGGACCAAAAATCCGGATTGGACAGAGATCAGACTTTATCCAGTTCACGAGAAAGCCTATATGATGTAAAGTGACATAAGATCGTTTCTGCCTTTGAGCAGAGTAGAACTTGACAGATGTTTCTGGAGGATGTCGTCCAAATATACTGTCGAAAAGCACAACGGAGAAATGTCCGCTACTCGTGGGATAGGGACATGAAATGTGCGTCGGTCATATCTAGACTGACAGCATACCCGTCGGATGGTTTGATCACGCCATCGCCACATTGACTTTCAGGGTGGTTGAGGCGGCTCAGGTCGATGAACGGCCTCTGGATAAGAAACAGCCATGAATAAAACCCCAGCTATTGCAGGTTTATTAAGATATATATATATATATATATATATATATATATATATATATATATATATATAAAGGCATCCTTCTCCCGGTCTGACGATACATCCATGAAGAGGGGAGAGGAGGACAGAGGAGGGGATGGATAAATGAAGTCCCAAGTCCCTCCGAAATGACCTGAATCACCCAAATGTTTTAAGGTAATAAAGTGGTCCAGTGGTCCTGAAAATGCAGGTGGCGGCTGCCCACAGGTAGGCAGTCCACTGGCGGTGGGCAGGGTATGTCAACGTCTAGAGTTAGGAGGCGTGAAGACGGAGAAACTTTGGTTCTTACCGCCTCTGTATGGTTGCCGTCTAGCTTGATTAGACTGTTGACTCCCAGCATTGGGTTGGGATCTATATTACACATTTGATTATAAGGATCCCTTTTCCCCGGTCCGCATATCATCCCTCTGCTGTGTCAGGGGATGATTGTTTCGAAACGCCTGCGAAAGTTGGGTGACGAGTTGGAGGGGCAGTTCCTGAGCTGCCTGCCTCCAAACTTTTCAATTTTCCCCCCAAAGTGTAAAGGTGTCCCAAACTGAGACATCCGTAAAATCCGAGTACGATGGGGCCTGCGCGACGTGGACCACCTACAGACGTCACGTCATATCAGGTCGAAGTTGGCAGAAGCAGTCAACGCATTGGTCATAGAATGGTGAGCTGCCCTGTTAACAACTCTAGCAATCCAGGCCTTCACTTCACAAGCGTGGTCATGGCTGGATTTGCCTAGGGAGTTGGAATAAAAAATGGCTAGTGAAGTCAAGTCTAACAATGAAGACGTATCGACTACGTTTCGGACTAGCTTTGACGTGGCATTTGAGATCAGTACTGAAGGTGTCTGATGGAGTTTTCGTACCAGCTACACTAGAACGTCGCTGGAAGTTAGCTTCCTGAATTTTTTTTTTTTTTTTTTCTTTCCCGACTGGCGAAGAAGCAGGAAGGACATCGTCTCTTCCTCCTCATTCAAGATCTACAGGTGCCTGAATTGTGTAGTCTTGAGTGGCAGTAGGAGGTTTTGGGCATTCTGAAGTTCCCAACAACCTATAAATCTTTTATTCTGCGGCCGTGGCGCTAAGCTCAGTCCGGTCCATGACCTGATCTGTGGACGGCTGAAAGTGTTTCGTCACACTCACTGTGTGCTGAGTCGTGTTCTGGTCAACTCAAGCATCCATTCGCAGCGGAATTGTCATCATTTTTAATATAAATCTCCATAATGCTTGTGTAGTGCGGCCAGCACTGCGCGCCCATCTACCATTCGCTCAGAGGGAATGTTGGTTCTGGTACAGCTTGCATATCTGTACAGCATACCAGGTGACCTTGATGACGCAATTCTGTCATAATTGACACTTTCACTAAATCTCCCTTGTGGAGAAGCCGTGAACATATGGACGGCCGGCACTAACGGCTGATTGAACTGGCGAATGGTCGGCCTTAAAGTCCTGTTCTGGTAAAGCTGCCATATCTGGGTAGCGCATACCAAGTGGCATAGATAACTCAATTCCGTCATCTCTGATAATGTCACTAATTCTCCCTTGTTTTAAAATCACACCGTCACGTATTTGACGTGATGGGAGGTGTACACCGGCAATACCGACTGATTTGCCTGGTATATGGTCGGCCGGAATGTCGGCGAAGGTCCGGCTATGACCGGCACCTGCCTCTCGAATGGTCTGATTGGACGGAGATTCATCTATAACATCTCTCTCATGGTAGTGATATGTAACCAGTAGTACAGATTGACTGACGAGTACATCACTATAATCTCCGTAAATCCGATGTACAGCCGGTGCAGGTTGATGCCGGCTGGAAGACCGGTGCCATTTGGGCTGAACGGTCGTTGATGGATGGATGGCCGGTGCAGGTTGATGCCGGCTGGAAGGTTGGCTGGAGAACCGGTGCCATTTGGGCTGAACGGTCATTGCCGGATGGCCGGCCGGTGCCGGTTGATGCCGGCTGGAAGGTCGGCTGGCCAGCCGGTGCCATTTGGGCTGAACGGACGGTGCCTGTTGATGCAAGCTGGAAGGTCGGCTGGCCGTCCGGTGCCATTTGGGCTGGAAGGTCGGCTGGCCGTCCGGTGCCATTTGGACTGAACGGACGGTGCCGGATGTACGGCTAGTGCCGGTTGGTGCCTGCTGAACTGACGGTGTCGGCTGGACGGCCAGCGAAAGTGCATAATAAAATGGATCCAATTGATCCAGCATAGGCTCCATGTGTCCGGACTTACAGGCCCGAAAGCCATGCACGGACCTGCGGTGAAATTTACACCCACTGGGCAGCCTAAACCATGTCAACATAATTTCCTCCATTTCCACATTGCCAACACCCATTTTGCCATTCATGCCTTTGTTGTCGACTTTGCTACTGAAACGACAAAAGAAGAGAACAAAGCACAAATTAAAAAAATCAGCATATTATTAATTCGATAATACTATAACCGTTACTAACGGAGTAGTCAAATTATTCCGTGCCATGTTAACTCTTAATGACCACACTAGTTATCGCCGTGAGCGTGTTGCAATGGGTCGTTCAAGACGAAGTCTACTGAAACGAAAAAGATGATAAACAAAGCACATTTAGCAATTCAGCACGCTATTAAGTCGCTATTACCATAACCGTAAATAACGGAGGAAGCGAAATGATTTAGTGTCGCGTGAACTCGTGACTACAACACGAAGTCCGCCATTAAATAGTCGCAACTGGTCGTTCAGAGACTAAGTCTACTGAAACGAAAAAAAAAAGATAAACAAAGCACAAATTAACAATTCAGCACGCTATTAAGTCGCTATTCCATAACCGTAACTAACGGAGGAAGCGAAATGATTAAGTGTCGCGTGAACTCGTGACTACAACACGAAATCCGCCATTAAATAGTCGCAACTTGGTCGTTCAAAGACTTTTTTGAAGTCTACTGAAACGTCAAAGAAGATAAATAAAGCACAAATTATCAATGCAGCACGTTATTAGTCGCTAATATCGTAAACGTTACATACGGAATAAGCGAAATTATTGAGTGCTACATGTATTACATGCTAGTACCGCCATAAGCGTGCTTTTTGACCACGTTGCAACCTGGTCCGAAGTCTAGAAAAGGTGACAAAGTCACTCAAATTGGAAAATATTGTAAAATAATGTATACAACCTGTAGAGGAATGATTATCCAACACAGTAATTCCAAATTTAACTTCGGATGGTCAGAATTTACACTAAGATGGCTTGGATTCATTGGAGGTCTAATTGTACGTGTTTTCACGTACAGCGAAGCTAAAAAACTAAAGAAGCGACACCTAGCGGGTAGCAAGGGGAGGTAAGGGGCAAGAGTTATTGCCCTTTCTCTATATGACATAGACAGGAAAGACGAATTTTCGTCTTTTGGTAGGGCTGGATTCGCGAGGTAGCAGGCTAATATCCCTAAAGTAATGTGATCGGGGAACGTATTCAAAGGAGAAATAATTGTACTTAATAAAAATTATTGTTAAAGTTTTACAAGCTTGTTAGTTTTCACTCTTTCTGTGTTGCTGCTTATTCGAGCCTAAGCACGTAACAATATATATATATATATATATATATATATATATATATATATATATATATATATATATATATATATATATATAGCTACAATCAGAAATGAACACAGCAATGGAAGCTAAAGTTATGATGTACTCTTATATTAACGACACAATTAGTATCACAATGCATATTAAACGTTTCTTTTGTATTACTACTACTGAAAGAAGTACTTTCATTAATAAGAGAACAGTGCAAACATCTAGGTCTATTACATTTAGTTGCTGATCCTTTTTTGTACGATGTTTTTTTCTAATTTAGAATTAATTAGGTAATCTTTAAGATTTTTTTGTCCTTTTATAAGCATGCATGGGCTTGCTTTCGTGTAGCAATTTAACATTTTCTTTACCTGATAATTTTAACAAATCCCAATATTTATTGATAATCTTACCTATATTAGGTAAACTTGGGTTATATTCAATAATAAAGGGAATGATATCCTTTTTTGTATTTTTGATTTTACATTGTAAAGATTCAAGTTGTGTAAGAGAAGATACTTTTTGGAAAGCAGCATTAATGATATCAATATATTTATATATATATAGTAAAAACTGCTATGAGCGCCCTCTGGTATGAGCAACCACCTGTCATTTCTGACCACGATCGTAATGCACAGATCGATTTTATTATAAAAATGCTCTTTTATGAGCAACCACCTACTGAACGTGACCAGAGGCCGCATGATGTCTTGGCAAATATGCATATTGACACTGCTATGAATGACCACATCGCAAAAATGAGGATATACTCCACGAACTTTTTCTTAAATCCTTGTAAAAAAATGACCACTAAAACCAGTCTAAACTTTAAACATTTAAACAAAAAAAAGCTGGCTACCTATGTCTGATTATTTTGCTATACCCATAGTGTTTTATAACTAATGTCGTAAACCAGACTAAAATAAATGTAGATTATTTCCTAGTATGGTTCTCTGCTTAGAATGCTCCCTGCATTGTTCTTGACTATTCATATACGGATGAGCGTAGAGCATTATAAAAAGTGGGAACCAGATTAATTATTCCCGAACTTCGTCTGCTTCCTGGCCTTATCATAGGATGCAGCATTCCTATCAACGACCATATTATGAGAACATACATACACCAGTGACCTATATGTAATCTATTGTTACAATGACCGCTTCATTAGTAATGATTGTTCTGATAAAAAACAAACATAAAAGGGATATTTATATATAAAAATAAAGAACTGTTGCTACCGGTGATAGATGCTACAGTCCATAAACATGGCTAATGTACACATACTGAATTGGCGTTGAAGTGCAAAAGTTGATGTAGTGGTCACATATATTGTTGTCTTTAGAGTTAACCCTTATTGCCAGGGATGAATAATGTCACTGTCTATTAAACCAGCAAGCGAGAATTGTTTGCGAGATTTGACTGATAGTGTTCAAGACTTGTGAAGTTTGTTGTATTTCCCCTCGATGTTAAATGATTACATCCCAATCACAAAGCTGTCATCTATTTAAGTTGGTGTGACCGGATTACACTCTTTGCTTATAGAGTTAATCCCTGTATGTCATCTCTGAATGAAGCCGTTGACTTGTGTCTCAGAGTAAATAATTCTGTTTCTGAATGAGATAATTGTTTCTTTTTGTTTCATAAATTGTTTTAATAGTTATGCAATGCATATGTATAGAATATTTATATTTTCCCACAAACCAATCAATACATTCTTTATGTTTGATATTACAACTGAGCACTAATAGTTTTAATACATAGAACCTTAATAAAAACTGATGAACCTCCAGCAAAAAAGAGAAATGTTAAGGCTGCAGAAAATAATTACTGTAAGTGAAGAAGAGCAGGCTGAGACCTCCGCAAAAATGTGGTTTAAACATTGGCAAAACAAATTTAGGCTGTTATAAAGGAAAGCAAGTAATTCAGAATTGATTTTATATGCTAAAATATGTGATCTTCAAATGTAAATGTGATTTCATGTCTAATGATAGAAGTATATCTTTATTGCTATATAATTTTGTTTTTAGATGAATGCATACAATATTTTATCAAGAACTATTAATAAAGAATAAAATATATGTACAGTGATTTTGGTTGGGTTTTTTGTTTTTTTTGTTCTGAAACTGGACCTTGAGAACTGGTCTTTTTGTATAAACCTTCTGAGATACCACCTGTCAAAAGGGGCATTTTCTCATAACAGGTTCAATGGGACTAAACATGCATGGATAAAATGAAATCTGCTTTTGACAAGCATTTACATTTTTCTGACAGGTTTCACCTGAATAAAGCATCAATCTGAATTAAACCTAATTTTCATATAATGGGTATTATTGTTTCTTTCATTCAGTAATACTATACAGTGTTGTACACAAAACATTTTTTCTTGTTAATCTCCATTTTTTTTAATTTATGTCACAACATACTAATTTAAGGCAGTGAGTGTAAGTTATAATTAATGGATACCATATAAATAGATGATCACCAAAACAATATAACCTGCTTGACAATTTACTTTTTAAAGGTTAAAAGTAAAAGAAAAAAAGTATAGCTAATATTTTACACCGGATTACAGAAATGACATTGACTTATCAAAACATGTTTGCCTATCCCTTGGAATGAAACAGTAAGAAAAGGGAGGATTCTTTGACATATGTGGCAAATTTTTCACAGGGTATTTCATTGATGTGCAGTGACAAAATTTATGAAAATTGGTACCTCACAAAAATTAGTAAATTTACAATATATTAATTGATGTATATCCAGGATATTATCACACAAATTAGATCCTTTAGGAATATACAGCATAAATAAAATACAAATTAACCAGGTAGAATCCACTCATATAGTTGAGCTGAAAGTTACACCCGATGAGAAAAATACAGTTCAAGACAAAGACTTCACTAAAAATGCACCATTCACCTGCATGAGATTGATACAGACAATACAATCTGTGCATACTCTGATCTGCTGACATATTTTACCTGTATGAGTCAGATGGGGAGTTTCCAGCTAGCAGGGACATAATGGTGGATTTTCCCACGCCTTGTAGACCCAAAACTCCTACCACAAGAAAGTCAGTCTGGTCCATCAACATCTGTCAAAATAGAACTTAAAATTGATCAAAATTAATCACTGACATTAGAAAACGAAATAAATACTGGTCACTAATATAATAATTTAGTATTTTTAATGTTAGATAATTAAGATAGAACCAAGTAAATGAAAACTGTACTAATTATTATTCTTGATAATTTTGTCAACAAATCATATATTGGAGCTGAAAAGTAACCAGTCCAAAAGAAAATATTCACCAGAATTTTCAGGTTACTTTATGCCACAATATATTGTAATATATTTTATTTCCACACGAAACATCAAATGCAATGAAATGTAACAAAGTCAACTTTTTGCTATCTCAAACACAATCATGAAAATCATAAAACAGTAAAACAATACTACAATATCACCATATATCTAGTGCAACCCTTTTTCTTAAATTCTCTACAGCCTGAAGGACTAACAACTATTCAAACTTACTGGTCATCCAAAATATTTGCTGATCCTCTATGTTTGCTATTCATCAGCTCATAACAAATTATGTTGGGGGTGTTCCCAAAAAATCATCGACATAACAGGGTCCAGAGATATCAGGTTTAAGTTAATAAATCTACTGCAGAACAATGATTATGCATCTGAAGTACCAATGCAGAACAATGATTATGCATCTGAAGTACCAATAATGAGGAATATTGTTTCTAAAATCAAATGGCATCTCTAACGCACAATAAAAATAATTCACGCGTGCCTGGTTGCAAAAAAAAGGTCTTGTAAATGAAATTAGGTAACAAGTCACAGTTTTACAACAATAACTTACTGCAACAATGTCAGTGATTTAAAGTTGTTTTTATTTCCCTGTGAATGGCATCATAAAGCCTTTCCCGGTAAACCCAATTTGCTTCTGGTCTGGTAGGGGACTGCATCTTTTGTTGGTGGGAGTCCTTAACTCCTAGTTTTAAAATCCTAACATAAAAACAATGTTTTTTTAAATTTGTTTTTCTATTGTCAGACTTTTTTTTTTACACCAGTATAAGCCAGTTTTACCAATAAAAATTGCTTCTGTACTGGCAAAAGACAGGACTGTCAATATTCATGTCCCAACAAACTGTAAAATGTGTTTAAAGTCTTCAAAGTTAATTGTATCAACATCAAAATCTGTATGAAGCCAACTTATTTCATTCATATAATTAGAAGCCATCTTATTCCATTCATACAACAGTTGTAGTACCATATCTCTCCTGACTTTTATCAGTGAATGTCAGCTAGAACACAGCACCATAAGGAGAGTTGGCTAATCTCTTTGAATGATCGTAAGACTTTGATATTCAAGATAAAACACAATACAAATGAAAGCACTCTTCCTTTTTGTTTCATAAACATTACTCATATGAGTCACTTTCTGCTTGATTCCATTTGTGTTGAAGAATATGTAATCATGGTACAGTGATCAACAATTTCATTAAAAACAAAATACTGGGTGTTATGGATTTTGTGTTACCATTGGTGCTTTTATTTATTCTTGTTCAAAACAAAGAAATAACTGAGTGGAAGCAGCTTATTTTGGAAATTTGTAGATTTCTATTTATAGATTATTATGAGTCACGTGATCTAAAGATGCTGAAGCTGAAGGCTTACACTAAAAACAAGCATGGAAATACTTTAACTATTGCCAAATTTATTTTATAAAACAAAAAAGTATTAGTAGCTACATTTAATGATGTTAACCTGATAATTTTCCAAGTTACAGATAAGATCAAATTTGCAATGCTGTGTGGGACAAACTATATTGTCTTGGTGTTGACATGTGATAATGTCCATTTCGAATGCAGTTTATGTAAAGGTCAGAAATCCATTTATTCAATTTCCTTGCTCTAAAGTATTGTTTACAAGATAATTTTCTCCACTCTATGTAAGGCAAAAACCATGCATTCATGACACTGGTTGATTAGTATTTCTAAAATTTATTCTTGTACCGACTATTTCCATCCTTGTTGGTATGAGGTACCGATAATTGTGGAAATGCTGGATCATTTCTTGTAAAATGTCACCGAGAAGAACATCAAAATTTCATTTTGTCAAATTAAATTGGTCCATGTGTTACTTCAGACCAAAACTTATGCCCAACATAATGGGGTTATCGACTTAACAGTTGTCAAAGCAGAGAAATATTAGTAAAACAAAGGATTTCTTTCAGAGATCAGACTAAAACCCTCAACATACGGGCTTTTGAGATAACCAAGATCAAGATAAGTGGGTTTGACTGTATTTCAATTTTTCTTCTACTCCTCCTTAAAGTTATTAACACTGGGCCAGTAATCTGGTGCTTATTTCAAATGCTCTATATACTTGACTTAATGGGAGCTTCAATAATTAGAAAAGCAACATTCATTCTGTATGAATTAACTCTTTCAGCCCCAAGAAACTTATCAGTAACACTGTTACTGTGCCCCAGCCACACTAAGCTGTGACTAGCTGCTTGTGCCCCAGAGTGTTTTACCTGTTTGGAAAATTTTGTAGAAATCATGCACATGCCTTCACATTTCCTTTAATTTCTCTTCTTGTATCCAATATTATTCCATGAAAATTTCACTAATTAATCCAAATTAATTTGTCTACATAGTGATGTATTTTTCTTTCTATTTTTCCAAGTCTTTCACAATTTATTTATACATTTTTTTATAAAATTATGTGCAACAT
Source organism: Unio pictorum (assembly GCA_030141615.1). NCBI lineage: Eukaryota > Metazoa > Mollusca > Bivalvia > Unionida > Unionidae > Unio > Unio pictorum. Next base: position 5,245,703 of record JARLTB010000175.1, on the reverse strand, counting down.
TGTTAGGAATATCACTTCATCAGCACTTAATTCCATTAAAATAAACCAGGAAAATTTAATATGTGATATGGTTTGAAACAATTTGTACATACATTACTTGGCAATGTTCACATCCAGTTTTTGGTTAAGATAGAACTTATCTCAATAAACACATTTTGCAGGTTGGATACTACATTTGTTTGGTGATACCAATATGCATTTTTAGGCATATGGATTGGTTTCGTTTGTGATGTCCGTGTACAGTTTCTCAGGAAATAATAATAAGTGAAAAAAGATAGATTTCTCTTTTTTCCTTGTCTATTTGTCATTGTATGTTGTAGGTCCAGGATTCATTCCACTAAAATCATTGATTTGGATAGACAGAAGACGATCACTCCAATCTGCTAGATCGGCAGAAACTCTTTCATTTTTGCTATCAGCATCCGCTTTTTCTGACTATTCAATCTCGAGAATCTTCAATGTCTCATTCGAAATCTCGCAAATTATCCAACAGTCGAATATATTTCTCCTCTAATTACTCAATATTTTCAAGATCAAACCCGAAAAACTCCTCATTCTCGCCCTCACTGCCATCAAAAACCACTCGTGCTTCCGCCATCATTTTACGATTTTTTAAGAAAAAAAAAACGTGTATTGAAACGGATCCCAAGTAGTAATCCTTGGTTTCCGAACATTTAAAGTTTACCCAAATGAATGAAAATTCATTTCTGATTGGCTACAAGTGGGTCTAATGCTAGGAAAATCCCGGTTTGCAACCAATCAGAGACTTTCTCACGCCAACCTTTTGGAACGTGTATTTGCGGGCCCGGCCATTGAATGCAGCTTTGAAACTTCTCAAAAAGACGGTATCGGACATTGAATGCAGAAACTGGATTACGCGTAAACACGGCATCGGGGCCGAAAAAGTTAACAGACTCTTTCAAGTGTTTGTTTTGGCATGACAGAAAAAAACAAAAACTGAACGAGATGGTAGAATTTGCAGTTCCAACAACAGAGCATAGCATACAATAGCCCCTATAGAAATTAACTTTCACCTATCATAAACTACTGCTTTTCAAAGCACAGTTTTTATATAAAGACAAATGATGCACTGAAGTCCAACAACAATAGGGATTAAACAATTAATAGGCGGACATGGGTGGGTAGGCATCTTTTCTGACCTGGCCAGAAATAACGGTTGTATTTTTTCAATTTGACGTAGTAGAGACCAAGCCAAGTCTGCCATTTAGAGTACTCAAGTCCTATACTTGGTACCCATTACTATTCTATTTTCAACTTACTTCATTTGCCGTCTCACACCACTGATACATGTCATCTATGAGTTTCACAGATTTGGTCATCTCTGGGGAGACTGCCAGTTTCAAAGAACCTATAATCAAGAAATTCTACTCATTAATTAAATGAGAAAAAGTTAAGGGACAATGTCAATATAATAATAATAATAATAATAATAATAATAATAATAATAATAATAATAGCAATATCATTAATATACGAAGATAAAGGGACCAAGATTTTTTCAGCTGTTTATTCCAAAGTTTTATGCCTAAGAATAGTCTTGTAAGATTTTTGTTTGCGATATGCAACCAAAAATGTAATTCCCTAAAAATGACAATTCTACTGATGTACATGTATTTCTATATAAAAAATGTTCAATATTTACAAGTTATTCCAGGTTGAAATTCATTTGTAACTAACTAAACAGTATTTACATATCTTTAGGTATTGCTGAAGTGCTGCACAAATAATGACTCTTCTACTCTTTGAAAAAGTCTTTTCCTTATGTATATTCAAAGTTATAAACTTAACATTATCAGTTTCTGTCTAAAACTTGAGATGAGGTTTTCGCCATGAGTTCTTCCTCCACCAAGTATACTGGCTGCCATGTATAGCCTATCATGTGTTGAAAAATGACATCAAACACCCAAGAACAACATTTACTGTAGTCGTAATCATACGGTCTGTGAATAAAAAGTAACTTCCTTTTTTAAATTTATCTCATGCTTAGAAGAAAGGAACATGGTATGTGGGTAACACAATACTCTCACATTAGTGTTAGGCTTTCAGATTTGATGTAATTGTGGGTGTACTAAGAATGTTGTTTGAAAATTAAATGTAACAGTTTATGATGTAAGATTGATGGGTATACTTTAGGTTCTAGTATATACAGCCTGGGCTAACTTAAGATGTGCTCATATAAAAAAAAACTGCTAGCTCCACATGGTCATTTTTGCTACCTGGACTACAGAAGTAAATTGTAGAAAAACAATCCAAATAATTTGTTTACTTTTCAGATATTTTGTAATTCGTTCATTGCATATTCAGAAGCTGCTATTGCCTACTTCAGCAAAATTCGTTTTCACTTAGTTTAATAACTGCTAAAGTTAGTGTACTTTTGATTAATTCTGATTAATTTGTCAAGCACATGTGAGCATCAATTTTGTTATACCATGTACTTAGATCATGTACAATTTCCATAAGTGCAGTATCCAAAGAAATGTCAGCCACATTACATCAAAGTAGCATAGAGATATGCCAACATTATCTCCACTGTGCATGTTACAAATGCAAACAACTTCACCTCACATGCGTCACTCTCTGAAAGTACATAATAAATGTAATCATACCATCTTGAGACCCAGGTGGACCTGACTGTGTTCGCTGCAGGTGGTAGGATGCTGTTTGGTTTGCTTCCCCTGAACCAGAGGCCAAGGCATTGCCTGGTATACTGGTGGCAGATGAAAGTGACCTCCCCTCTTCTCTTGCTTTCAAAACCATCATTGGTTTCTCTTGCTGTCTGCCCATTGGGGAGATTGATGCTGAAGATCCACTTTGATGACTAACTGCTGCAGTTCCCTATATGCAAAAAGCAAATGACTAAAGTGGGCTGGATACTGCTCACCTAGTTTATATCATCCAAAAACAATAATTAAAACTCAAGAATCGACAGTGAATCAAGTACATTCATTTATAGTATCCAATGTAGCTGATGTAGCATTAGCAAACAATAACACTATAAGACAAAAGGAATTTAGAGAGCACACTACAGTTGTGCAAATAAAAAATTTGTTTGATGGCAATCTCAACATTAATAATACAAAGAGTCAATGAATTTAGAATAATATATGTAAATCTAGTGAATAAAGGCTTTCAATGGTTACATCTTAGTTACTGGTAATTCTAGTGAATAAAGGCTTTCAATGGTTACATCATGGTATGATAAATCTAGTGAATAAAGGCTTTCAATGGTTACATCTTAGTTACTGGTAAATCTAGTGAATAAAGGTTTTCAATGGTTACATCTTAGTTACTGGTAAATCTAGTGAATAAAGGCTTTCAATGGTTACAGCTTAGTTACTGGTAAATCTAGTGAATAAAGGCTTTCAATGGTTACATCATGGTATGATAAATCTAGTGAATAAAGGCTTTCAATGGTTACATCTTAGTTACTTTTAATGGTTACATCTTAGTTACTGGTAAATCTAGTGAATAAAGGTTTTCAATGGTTACATCTTAGTTACTGGTAAATCTAGCGAATAAAGGCTTTCAATGGTTACAGCTTAGTTACTGGTAAATCTAGTGAATAAAGGCTTTCAATGGTTACATCATGGTATGATAAATCTAGTGAATAAAGGCTTTCAATGGTTACATCTTAGTTACTTTTAATGGTTACATCTTAGTTACTGGTAAATCTAGTGAATAAAGGCTTTCAATGGTTACATCTTAGTTACTGGTAAATCTAGTGAATAAAGGCTTTCAATGGTTACAGATTAGTTACTGGTAAATCTAGTGAATAAAGGCTTTCAATGGTTACATCATGGTATGATAAATCTAGTGAATAAAGGCTTTCAATGGTTACATATCTTAGTTACTTTTAATGGTTACATCTTAGTTACTGGTAAATCTAGCGAATAAAGGCTTTCAATGGTTACAGCTTAGTTACTGGTAAATCTAGTGAATAAAGGCTTTCAATGGTTACATCATGGTATGATAAATCTAGTGAATAAAGGCTTTCCATGGTTACAGCTTAGTTACTGGTAAATCAAGTGAATAAAGGTTTTCAATGGTTACATCTTAGTTACTTTCAATGGTTACATCTTAGTTAATGGTAAATCTAGTGAATAAAGGCTTTCAATGGTTATATCTTAGTTACTGGTAAATATAGTAAATAAAGGCTTTCAATGGTTACATCTTAGTTAATGGTAAATCTAGTGAATAAAGGCTTTCAATGGTTATATCTTAGTTACTGGTAAATCTAGTGAATAAAGGCTTTTAATGGTTACATCTTAGTTACTGGTAAATCTAGTGAATAAAGGCTTTCAATGGTTACATCATGGTATGATAAATCTAGTGAATAAAGGCTTTCAATGGTTACATCATGGTATGATAAATCTAGTGAATAAAGGCTTTCAATGGTTACATCATAGTTACTGGTAAAACTAGATCATGCTCCTATCTTATTGAGTTGTTGTCTGTTGAGCATGCCAAGAAAAGTGCAATCTAATCTTATGGCATTTTGATTTTGAACATTCTTGAAAGAAAGATAATTTAGTAATATTCAGCCTCTGGCTGGAGCTCTGTAGTTCCCTTCATGATACAAAGACAATTTGATTAACCTCTTAAATGTATTAAAATCTATAAACTTTGCATATAAAGCAATGCAAACAACCAAGGAATGGGGACAGTACTATTGCTTTTCTCCACAGCTCATTGATTACATGTACCTACAATTAATGCTCACTTGTCCAGCACAAATAACAATGAGCTCACTTTGACTTGGTAATGCATCACTGGCCAAATTATCCATCACTTTGCAAAATTAAATGTAATTTGAAGGACAATCAAACAAATGTCAATATTTGATCAAATATGTATCCAATCTAATTATAACTGGTTCCCTCTAACTCTAAGGATCATACAAATCAAAGATAATTTCAAAACAATCTAGCCTTTGTTCAGTTATGAATACTTAAGCATGACATTAATGACATGTGAGTTCTGTCCAGTGCATATTTATGTTACACAGGTGCAATATCATTTGCTGATATAATCTACTGCTGATCACTGGTGCATACCATAAATTTGTTATGAACAGTGCAAGCTCACTATGAAATTATACTGGACTGATGCTCCAGCACTAGTCTACATTTGGCATAAAACACATAGGCTGGAATTTTCATTCATCAGAAATGGACCACATTGAAATTTCAAGTTAAAACCTGAGAGTACATGTCTATTGAGAACCCTGGCAATCAGAAAATGAAACTACTGAGTACTGCTTTACATTAGGAGAAAACATAACATCCAATTAAAGGAAATAAAGAGGATAAGCAAACATGGTTTATTGTTAGTACACTATTACTAAAGTCTCCTGATTCACATAAAATTTGTCTTTTCAAATCAACAGAACTTTGATTTATTACAATATATTACACTATACACATTTTATCATGTTACAAGATAGTACCATACATTATTTATACCCAAATATACATTATATTAACAGATGTCAGCAACTTCAAGGTGAAAATTGGCAGACAACAGCACAATCCAAAAGAGTTTTAATTGCCATATGTTTTTATTGAAATTAATTCAGTATTTTGGTTATTATTAACAATTATTGTGACCATTAATACAAACAGAATAAAGTTTTATATACCTGTGAAGAATCACCAGTAGCTGATGAAGAAGGTCCAATAACGGGTTTGGCCAGGATAATGGTTGGCCGAGGGGTGTTGTCAACATCATAATGTTTCTCCTAAAACAAAGCATATTGATGTTTAATGGTCATGAAGTAACGAATTAAGTTCAATTAAATTACTGACATTAGTATGCACATAATGATAGGTGCTGTGCTATTTTTTTCAAATTATATAAAAACTGAAAATGATTTTATGCTTCTCTTTTTAAACTATAGCAAATAATGTTTAGCATAATTGAAAAAGAAGCATAAACTATGTGTAACAGAAAATCTTTATTCTTGGTTTCACAACCAACCACACTTTTGCCAACCTACCATACAGTATGAAGAATGCTGGATTTTCTGAATGTTGAGATCAGTCTGGATGTTACAGACCAGTCTGGTAATACTAACAGACATCACTCTTGTTAAAAAAGATGCTTACTATTTCTCAAAGTACATACCGGTATATATAAACGCATACAGTGCATGCATTGGAAAACATGACTCAATAATGGCTATCTTATATACTGATCATGGCCATCTTCAAATTTACAGCAAGTTATCTCAAATGCAAATTATTTGAAAAGTTCTGTTGAGAACACATATCAAACAAGCCTATATTTTTATGTTGCCATTAGCTAATTATCCTAAAAAATCAAATATATACTAATTTCATCTTCAAATGGTGGAAAAAGTGGCAGTAACTCTCAAGGTTGCTGTTGGCATGCTCGAAGACCAGTCCAATAAAAATTGGTGGCTGTCCTATACGCTGTCTAATTACAGAAAGTTGTTTCTAAGAAATCACAGTCACATGCATGTCACAGAGGTTAAATGTTTTATCCACTCCTAAAACAATTTGTTCAGTGCAGCACATATTCTTTGTCAGGTAGCTGTTTATTGCCATAAAGTAAAATGCATGGCGTTTTTCCATTAGTCCGTATTAGAGCTCTTACAAAAGGATGGCTTCGTGTAATCATATTCTCTAGTTGCTGAATAGGATCCGTGACAGTTTTTCTATGTCCAGTGGTATGCCTTTTTATCACAGATTTGCTGCATTGCAGTGGGTCGTGTCACTTCATCATATTTTTTCCTTAGTTTTGCATAGATCATTTGTAGTTTGTCTGTCTGTAACATGTCATTTTTTATGTCATTACAAAGTCAGGTGTGCATAAATATTCCGATACAAATCTTTTGAATTTCCGTGGGGGGGGGGAGGGACTAGAGCAGGAAATATGCCACTGTATTCAACTATTGTAACAACAAGTCAACGGTTTCAACCCCCTTCCTCTAACCACGTAACTCTTTCCTGGTATAACTTATCCGCTTTTTGCTCAGTATAGTACCTATGGACTTAAACAACTCTGTTTGATCCTGGTAGAGTGTCCATAGGTATATACTTCCGCTCCATCTGCCCATGTTCTTCTTTAACTCTGGAATGATTACAAAATTGTAATATGTTTTCTTGAGATAACTATTTAAACATAATAAATAATATTATTTTGGTGAGGTACCCAAAGCCTTGTTCCAACAACCACAATCATCAGAAAAGCTACTCTTAGCGTTCTTGTTGCGATTTAATATATTGGATCCGATGTCAGTAATAAAATACACATTTTTTTTCCATTTGGAATGTTTTTAAAGCAACTTTTTAAAGATAAAAGATGAACTATTTTGCTAGTATCTAAGAATTTTCCTAAAAATAATTGTCCGTGCATAAATCTTGACAGTTACACTTTCACTGTACGGGTATTTAAATTTTTTATTTTCACAAAGTTCATTCATCCTGGCATCATTAATAAGTCATTACTAGGTAATATGTATTTATTAGTAATAGATTAAGCATTACAATTATGTAGCAATTGTATAAGACACTATAAATAGTAAATGTTATTTTCTATCAAAAATGTCACAAATTTCAAAATTTTCAGCTATGGTATACAGAGTCTCCTCACTTAATGACCAATTTTCGTTCCTATGACTAGGTCGTTATGCAAATTGGTCGATGAGCGAGGAGCTTAATCATTTTTATTTATTTTTTTGATAGAAAAGGTCTGATTGAAACTCAGACTTGATAACTTTGTTTAATTTGCATCTCTTACATATTACAGAACATAAAAATGCAATCAGCAAAAATTATAAAAATGATGTACCAAAAAAATTACTTTATTCATTAGAAAAGGTCATTCATATTAACATTTTAGTCAAATCCGTCAAAGTGTGGAAGTAATTCCAGGTCATCAGTGTCATCATCGGAGTTATCAGCAAGGTTATCAGGAGCTCTAGATGGACCAGGTAAGGGAGATGACAGCGAGGAAATTGATGCACTTGTAGGGTAGGGATCCATGCTGTAGCCTTCGAGAAGAATCTCGTTAGTGTGGTCTGCTGTGTAAGTTTCTTTTTTTCTTCATAAATTTCATGGTAGCATCATAAAAGTTCATTCATTTGCTGTTTGACTTTCGTAAACCGTTTAACATTCGGATCAATACCCGGAACTTTTTTGTACTTCTTCCACTCTTTCCTCTTCTTACTCTTCCAGGTGCTGCGCTTCCAACTCTATTAAATCTTCGTTAGTTAGCTCTCCCTCGGCATATTCCACTAATTCTTCAATATCTTCCACTTCAGCATCTAAATTAAGAATGTTGGCAAGTTCCACAATTGTTTTATGTATGATATCAATATTCTCATCTTTGTCAAACACTTCACAGAACATTTTAGGCATTTTTTTCATATGCCTTGCATACACTTTACTGTTTTTCCTTCCCAAGTTGATTCAATGTTCTACATGCAGTGTGAAATGTTGTATGATTTCCAAAAATCACAAAAGGTTACTTCATGACTTTCTGTTGCTGCTACAGCTTTGGACAAAGCTGTGCATATATATAACGCTTTGAACATAGCTATAGCCCCCCTCATCCATTGGCTGTAGGATAACAGTCATGTTTTCGGCAGATACACTACCTTTAAATCTGGGTTTAGATCATCAAGATACTGGAGGCTGGTTTGGGGCATTATGAAGCAGGAGGATAATTTTAAAGGGAACGCCCTTTTCCAGACAATAATGTTTGACCAAGGGTATGAAACAGTTGATGAACTTGTTTTATCTTCTTTGTGTATGTAAAGATGAACTTGTTTTATCTTCTTTGTGTATGTAAAGACCTTTTGGGCATTTTTCCCCCGAAAAAGTCTGGTTTCATCTACACTGAAGATCAATTCTGGGCTGTAGCTGTCTTTCTCCATAATTTCTTCAAACTGATCACAATTTTTTTCCACTGCCTCTAAGTGAGCGCTTGCTGCCTCACAGCTGATACTCTGATTATGCAGGTTGAATCTCCAATAAAACCGCTGAAACCATCCATGGCTTGCCGTAAATTTTTTCATCGATTCTTCGCCTCCGCACGCCTGCAAAGTCTCAAAGATACTGCGTGCCTTGGCTTGAATTATTAAAAGGCTCATTGGCATTCATTTTTGCATCTGGTCGCCAAACCAGATCACCAGTAATTTCTCCATTTCATAAATGAGGCCTTTCCACTGCCTAGTTATTATGGCTTTAACTCCTGTTGATGCTTTCACTGTCTCCTTCACCCTATCTTTATCCTTCAAGATCGTCGATGTGGTCGAATGCGCCAGCTCCAAGTGACGTGCTTTTGAGTTAACTTTTTTACAAGCTTCATAGTCATTTTTGATCTTCATTTTTATCTTAAGATCAATAGCCTTCCTTCGATTCTTGACACTTCCTAAATGTGAAGTCATGCTCTTCCTTTTCCCTGCATTTTGTACTATGGGTGTACAATAAAGTACAAATTTATAAACAAAATATTTAGTCCTAGAGACTGTGAATGCTTCAGATACGTATACTGCTGAATGACTATGGGAACAAGACTGATAGAGAATGAGGATTTTCAGCACTAGAGAACAGGTTGTAAGTTTGCACAGTCATTATATGGATCAGTCATTAAGTGAGGAGACACTGTATATGATATTGCATTTCAGCGTTTTGGTGCATTCCAATTTCCAGTGTTTCTATGCAGTGATTAAACAATGTTAAAAACCTTTGTGTTGATAATTTAATAAAAAGGTATATGAAATGTGGGAAGATCAAGAGGAGTTGCAACATGCACAGTACATATATCTAATCACTGCGTATTTAGGTACCGATAGCAACAATAAAATTGGTTATCATTTATTTGCCAACTAATTGATGGTGCTTAAAGAACACACTGTAGAAAATGATTTCTTCGAATTAAGTCGCAAGGCCAGTGCTTTTCAAAAGATAGCGTCAATGATAATGATTAACTGTTAAATTTGTCACTCTGGCTTTAGCTGCTATTGTGCAGCTGACCAGAATATTAAAAAGGGCACTTCCTCGGCGAAGAAAAAAAAAAGCGCGTCATGGGGAGAAACTGTGCGTCCTTTGAGAATTTTACATGTATTGGACCCAGAAAATCGCTCAATATTTAGTGAAAACGATGCTTTTAAAATGCCACGAAAAATCTCTTGGTGTTAGGTCTCAATCTCACTTTTTTTTCATTCAATCTCCTTATTTGGCTTTTGAAAGTTGACAAGTATGAAGGGTGGGTGTCTCGTAAGTCTAGGTTGCGAAAATAGGTTACACATATATAAGCCACTGGTTTCTATAGCTTCGCCACTTCAGAAAACAAATTTTAAAAACGTAAATAGCATGTTGCAATCTATAACGAACCTTTCTTGGTGGTCCTCCTCCTCTTCTACCACGTCGTCGCCCTGACCTTCCTCTTTCTCTATCCATAGGATCAGACATTATACTCTTGAAAGAAAGTGCGTTTTGCACACTGTAATTAAAAAATCAAAAAATCTTCATCTTTTAGACGCTAACAAGACTGGGTAGTATTTCTGGTTATGATAATTAGCAACCAGTCCACATACAGCACATGACAGAACACGTCTTGATCAATTCCTTACTGTAATATTTCGAAAATTGGAAAGGATGTCATTCATAAGAGACAACTGGTTTTGGGAGACAAACGAGCAGTGGCCTGGTTTTGGTGTCGGCCTAGGGATAAAGGAAGTTCTTTTCAACGAAAAATCAAAATATCAGGATGTTCTTGTCTTCAAAAGGTACACAGGTCGGGTGGGACCGAAGGTCTTGAAGTTTAATAGATATAGGACATGAAAATTGAAATACCAGTTTTTGCAAGTAAATCAAGCTATTTTTTTTAATGGAGATGAATCCAAGAATGATAAAAATTAAGTCTAAACTGTCTCTTGATGCAGATAGGCGTGATTTCAGGACATGACATGAGTTGGGGGTGTGGTCAATTTTCAAATGCATTTTTGTCGATTTTTAGAAAAATATGGTCCCACTTAATTTCATCAAAATTAACAAAGTCTATTACTCTTGATAGTGCCTGAAAAAACATATTTATAGCTTCATTTTTAATTAGGACAAACAATGAAAGATAAATCAAGTCACATGTATCGCCTGCTCTGGAATATGTGTACCCTTTTCCCGACACCATATTTATTTGCATGAAGTCAAACACATATGTTGGACCTTGTCAAACTTAAGAACGATAGATGCATTTTATTAACGTTTTAATCAGCGATGACAAACATTAATTGACCCCTTCTCATAGAACTTGCATTTTTTTGCAGTTGTAACATTTTGTCATTTTGCACAAGTGCAAAAAATAATATCTGTATTAAATAAATGTTCTTCTAGGAAGAAACAAATATGCCCGACATTCTTGTAAAATGTTTGCTAACACAGTGACACATGCCAGGACATTCTTGTGAAATGTTTGCTAACACAGTAACACATACCAGTATCATGTGATTTTTGTTCCTAACAACAAAGCTACATTTAAGATCACCGAATTACAAACATATAGCTTCATAGTATCAAGACATACTATGGTTTTGATCCTCCTTTTTTTGGGTACAGGTGTTAATTTTTATTCCCACCATTTTAGTAATTTAAAAAGAGATATGAAGCTTAACTAAAACATCACAACAAGAAACACGTGTTTATGGTTTTGATTTTATAAAGTAGAGGTAGCTGCACATTTATTTATATGAAGAGTAACTATTAAAATTATTTTTTAGTTCTTTTGTCCACTGCAGTGCAAGTCAAGTAATCCATTTGGATACTATGTTTGGTTCCCACTGTTTTTATTTAAAGATGCTGAGAAAAATAATAAAAAATGAAAAGGTGATAATTACAGAATAACTTTTGATTTGAACACATAAAAATAAAAGGACTTCACTTATAAGAAAGTTGACTTTATTGCATCAAAATATCATTTGGAAATAATCTAACCACTGTTTGAAACAAACAACATTGTCTCCTGTTTAATGTATACTGGGATTTTCACCAGAAAAAATAGTTGCTAGATATTGATGAGATTTATTCTACAAACATTAAAAGATGATGCTCATCATTAAAAGGAAAACATTGGATGATTTCATAATTTTTTATATATATATTATTTATTGAATTTGCAGATGTTTCACTTTTAGTATTTCCTATTCATTATTCACTTTTAACTATTCTGCTTTTTATGTTTGGAAAAAGAAAGTATTCTTGTACATTGGGGGTGGGGGGAGGGACTTGGTAGCATCAACAACTGGATGCAAGGAGACCCAGTTTTACCGTAGAACTATTTTTTATTTCACTAGTTCCTGATACTTTGGTGACACTTTTATGATGAAAACTGACTGGTTGACATCTTGTTTATAAACTAAATATTTGTTGCAAATTGCTTGGTTCACATATATCTATATATGATATCACTCAAGCATTCATAGTTGGGTTAAATAGGGTGAAAGCTTGTCTTCAGTCTTTCTTTCTGTGTGTCCGAACAAGAGGTCACAAGTTTGAAACTAATGGTGGAATCCAATTTTTTTTTACTCCTTTTGTGCATATTTTAGTATTTTTATATTCATATGTTTAAACTCTCATTCCAATTTTTTTAATTAAATTAAAAACCTTTTTGTCCAATTTAAAACTATTTTTGTCCAATCCTTGGATGTGCAGTTAACCGAGTGTTAAAATAATTAAAAGGGTAGTCACTATTATAACTTACATTTGATGTATATTAAAGCACCATTTCTAAGTCTTCATGGATAATATTAGTCTCACTCAAAACAAAGGTTGAATTTAGTTTTCATAAAGAATAATGTCTTGAGAATAATTGTTTCCAAATTTGTTATTTATTATCTCGAATTTAGTTTTTGCACCAAAAAAAATCACTTGCTACTAGAATGACTTGAATCCATTGTTGCATTTGTTATCACTTTTTGCTTTTATCATGTATTGCTTATAAGCAGTCTCAGGTTCACAGGTCAATTTTTGTTGTTGCTCTACAATGGTTGTATGCTTTTATATTTATTATTGATTAGTGGTTTGTTTTAAGTCTTTATTTTGCACTTTTTCATCAAGAGTGTGTTAAACATTCCATGCTTTACTAGATTCGAAAACTGCAATGGCTTAACCATATAAAATCATCAACCCCACCTCAATACCCAATCCCCATTCCCCGATTTACTTACCCCATACAAAATTCTCCATAATGTAGATATGTCTTTCTGCAAGTTTGGGTTGAAAATATTTTAAAGTTTCAGTGTGAATCTCACCTTTGACCCTCTTCTTCCCAAGACTCCAGGTGTGGGACCCAAGGTTTTCACTTCTTATGCCCATTTTGTTAGGAGCATATAAGTTCAGGCTTTAGTGAAATTCCACTTGGCATTTTAGAGAGATTTGGTAACAGACAGGTGATGGGTATATGGTTTATTCAAGTAAAGATTAACCACTTCAGTTGCCTTGAGATTAGAGTGTCCATCATGGAAGCAGTTTGATCTCTGGCCGAGTCATACCAGAGACTTAACAAAAATGGTAATAACAGCTGCCTCGCTTGTCACTCAGCATGAAGAGGTTAGTGTTATTACTGGTTGGCCTGCTGTCAGGACAACATGACTGGTTGGGGACATTATGCTACATGTCTGCGTCATGATGCCCCAGTGCTAGACATCACTATAAACTGCCTTACTGCAGGCATTGTAGTGATATACCGGTAATTTAAATTTTTTAAAGTTATGTTAAAAATCCTAATCAAACAAACAAACAAGTAAAGATTATCCCCAAGTCACTTTTATGACACAACAAATGATAATGATTCTTCAAATGTTATTTATCAATTCAATCCATTTATCTGACAGACCCAGTTAACCTATCATTTGTTTTTAGTAGTAATGATTTATATTTGGTAAATGACATTAAACTGTACCCCAATCCCCCGCATGTGAAAAAGTATTGTTTTGACTTGCTCTTGTGTGCTTCTAAGTCCATACATACATACATACATACATACATGAATGCATGCATGCATGCATGCATGCATGCATGCACGCACGCACGCAGACAGACAGACATAGATACACACAGACAGACATACACACATCTGTCCCAGCTTAGCTAGTTAGCAAGAGTACGCAGAAATTGCTTAATGTTAACTATTATGCTATTTAAATAATTTTTGTATTTTCTGTTCTTGCAGTTTTTGTCTTTTTAACTTGTAATTTATTTTGCATTTAATGCCTTGTAAAAAAAAAGTTCAAAATACTTGTATTAGGAATGTTATTATTAACTTATTCTCAGTCAGATTTTTTTTCTTTATGTACAGCATGTTACCATTGTTGAAACTTCCCATTCATATTTCCAGTCCATCAAACTATGTCATGTTGCATTGTTTTATCTGTTAAACAAGACATGAAGTACATGTAATGTTATCTTTCTTTCTGTTTACAGTTGATAAGCCCATTATGATTAAATGCATAAATCTAGCTAGATATATCCAATCCTACAACTCATTTTTATCTTTAGATAGTCCTGGTATTTTCTTTACATTTCAATTAGTTAATTTAATTGCCTGCAACGGCTACATAATAAATGAGAAACAAAATGTAAATAAATAAAGAATATTTCTAAATGGTGTGTGTGTGCAATTTGGATTTTTAACATATCTTTAACAATGTTTCAGTGTTATTGATATGTCTGCAGTGTGGCAGTTGATAGTGATGTCTACCACTGGGACATCATGCCACAGACATGTAGTATCATGTTCCACTCAGGCAAATTTTAATGAAAACAGGCCGACCAGTCCTAACACTAACCTCTTAATGCTGAGTACCAAACGAAGTACCATGTTTATAAGTCTTTGATATTAGCAGCAGTTTGAACCCATGACCTCCCAGATCTGAGGTGGACCCTGTTACCATTTAAGCCACAAGAGTGTTCTGTTCTAAAAAATATCAAAGCAAATCTGTCAGAAAATAATGAAGGCAGTTGTAAAATGCAAACGGTAATGCTTATGAAAAATTGATAGATAAAAAGAAAAGCATGTTTCATATTCAAAATACATAATTATAAAGTATTTTTGTGATCACAGAATCTATAGAAGATGCTAAACATATGGAATAGGTATGTTTATATATTCCAGAAATATATGTATATAGGAAAGAAAACTATGTCTCTCATCCTAGCAGCTTTAAGTTTAAGTAATCTCTATCTCTCATCTAGCATAATGTTATAGCTATATTTAATTAAAGAGCTGTAGTTTATGGTTGAAAAAAAAACATGCATTTACCGTAGTTACAATAGCCATTAGGTTGTGTAAAGAAGTCTGAATGCTTAATTACTGAACTAATGTATGCATTTTTAATGGGCACTTCCAAATATATGCAGTAATAATGGGCATTTCCCTATGACAAATGTCCAACATGCTTTGTTTGCTTCCCATCATATCAACTGGACATGTCAGGCAAAAATCAGAATTTTGGAAGCTCTGCTGAATGCATATCATAATATTATTGAAAATCATTATGGCTGATGGGTACAACAAAAGAGCAACCCCATGAAATGTGCATTTAAAGGTAATCCCATGCTGGGGGGTCTCCAGTCAAGTAAACATGGAATGTTACTTTGTTTTTGTTTTTTGTAAATCAATCAAGGACTTTACACTTAATTTGTGTAATGTTATTTTTCTGTTATCGTTTTATCAGTACGTTGCAATTAAGTGCATGAGTATTACATTTTTTATCATCAGAAAAGTCCTACATTTTGATGCCAGGTTCAATTTATGTGGATAAGTTAGTGAGAAACATAATTAAGAATTCCTTATAAAACCCAAGCAGTGCTGCATTTGTACAATTTAGTATTTGCTATAGGGATATACATTAAATACACATTTCATGAGCTAAATGTAGAATGTTTTTGTGATGACAGAAATCTTTAAAGAAACCACACTTCTGTATTTTAATATAGTAGTTGGGGCCCATAATCATAAGCCACATATTATCACCAGTGGCTAATTGCCGAGATTTCCTCCTTTCTCATGAATGTGGATAAACCTGCTTAACTGGTTACTCTGAGGGCAGTTAAAACTTTCTATTGTGACCCAGCTATACCTTTCAGAGTGAACCAGGTGATCAAAGTTTCTCTTTCAAACAAAGTCACACATGACTGCCATCTTGAAAATCTTGTTGTAGTCATCCTAAATTAAGAATCATATCAGCATATGGTTCTTACTGTAAGACTTCTAATGTTTTGTTGATTCTAAATTAATATGTGCAGACCTGATGTCCAATAAGTTCCACATTATTTTGATCTTGAAAATCCTGTTGTTGTCCTAGTAAATGGAAAGTAATTTGGAATAGGAGTTTTATCAGAAGAGTGCTGATGGTGTTTGGTTGTATCTAAAGGAAAATAGTGAAAACTGACCCTCAATATGGCCACCATGGTGGCCATCTTGAAAGTATTATCTCTATTCTTCTCAGATGGATGGATTTAGAAACGTGTTTTTAACCACGAGTCTTTTAATATCTAGTTGGTTCTAAATGAAAACGGTGACAATCATAGATCCAATATGACTACCATGAAAGCCATCTATGATCTTGAAAGTTTTGCTGGCGCTGCTTCCCATGAATATTGTTATGGGGTTTTTACCAAAAGAATTTAAATGGTGTCTCCTTGGTCCTCTGTGAAACTGGTTCCAATATAATATCTAGTGGCTAATTTGAAAAACTTGACTGCTGAAAATTTTCAGTTTAAACACTCAACAGTTAAAAGGAAAAAATGAAATCTTGAATCAATGAAAATTCTTTTCACCTTGTAGATGTACATAACTGAAAATGGTGCCTATCAGACATTCAATTGACCACCAACGCAGCCATCCTGAAAGGTCCTGAAAGATTTTCAACAGAATACTTCTTAAAGTGTCTTGTTGGTCATCAATAAAAGATGTGCCAATCCATTGTCCAGTATGGCCACAACATTGGCCATCTTGAAAATCTCATCAACAACTTGTAACATGGACAGTCATATTAAAAGACAAAACTTTTGATGGTGTCTAGTTCATATTAAATAACGCAGCCAACTTAAGAAGCTTGTTATAGTTACAATTCGTATGTGGAAAGGCATAGTAACCAGGGGTTTTCACCAGAAGACTAATTATGATCGCTAGTTGGTCTTGAAACAAAATGGTGCCAATCTGAAATCATTTATGGTTGCCATCATGAACATGTTGAACATCTTGTAACAAATTCTTCTGAATGTATAATTATACCAGTGTGGGGTTTTCAATTCTTCAGGTGTTTTGTCCAAAATGATTTTACATCCAGTATGGCTTAATAGTGGCTTTTTTGAATATCTTATTGCTCAGGAATATCAGTATACGGTTTCAACACTCGTTAGTTCAAAAGAAGAAATGGTCTTGTCTTGGCTTTCTGAAAATTCGTTTGGACAGTAGATCATAAATTTGTTTTCAGACTCTGGTTTAAATAATTATTCCCTCCTGCCATGTCTGAATTATTGGTAATTTACTGTAAACACTTGTCCTTGATTAAAAGCTGTCGTTTACTATGGAGCTACCCAGCACTTGCATTTATTTTTGCACATTACAGTATTTTCATTGCAGCACTACATTCGGTAATGTTCTTGTCCTGGATGGCTGCATTCAGTGTACAGAGAAAGATGAGTGTTGCTACCAGGAAATGATTGTCCACCTTCCTCTTTGCTGCCATAGTGATCCCAGACAGGTGATTTACCTCAAAATAATTTCATAAAATACTTAGATTTTACAAATTAGACACCAAGGTCATATTTCTCATAAGTGCTATTTCCTTTAAAACCACAGTGTCGAATAATGTAATTGACGAAAGAGTAATTCAGAAGCAATTGTGTTGTGAATATGCTGTAGGCATGCAAGAAATACTGGTAAATTCTCATCAGAATTTTAATTTTTTAAAAATTATGCACTTAAAAATATCACTAATTTTCACTTTTCATATTTTGTATACCAAAGTTCGGATAATAATAAGATCCCCTCACCAATTCAAAATTTGTTCACTATTGCAGATGATTCTTCCATAAAGGTATCCATGCTTACAAAACACATATCTAACATTTTATCATGGTGTTGACATTATTTTAAGTTCCTGCATTACCTGAAGCTAGCATGCTCTAGTCTTTCTGTCTAGAATCACATTTTATTTTTTGCTTATATCAACTTCAGTATTCAAGATTTTGTATCACCTAAAAAATCTTTGAGGGAATGCATTGTGTATTTCTTTAAAAATCTTTGACTTTATACTTCAAGGCTTTTAGAAGTTTTATCTTTTTACCTTTATTTTATATTTTATATACCTTTTACAGAATTGTGACATCTTTACCTTTTATCTCAATTTTGTAGTACTTCCTGTTTGTTTTTTTCAAAGTGTTCATCTTCTTAATGTATTTTTGCAATTCATTATATTTGCATTTTAGAACTTCATTTGTAAAAGAATACCAATTAGTTAGTATTGTGCTTATGTGCCATTAAAGCCTATGTTTAAGATGAAATAAAGTCATACATACATACATACATACACACACACACACACACACACACACACACACACACACACACACACACACACACACACACACATAGTTTTAAATCTTACTTATGACAGGAGGTGAAAACTGTCCATTTCTGGAGCATTATCATATCAGATCTGAAATGAAATTATTCTCATTAAATTTTATTGCAATCTGATTAAATTCATATCTCCACCTGTCCAGCGTGAAGATTTGATAGTGACTGCTTAGAGGTCATATTTTGGTGACTATAATCAATAATTTTAGAAGCCAGTCAGATGAAGTCCTACCTCTTCGCATTTAGGAGAATGTGTTGTATGGCTCAAGAAGATCAATGTATGCTATATGATTTGATTCACTTTCAAACTTCTGAAAACTGCATTTTCATTG
Organism: Unio pictorum; assembly: GCA_030141615.1. Classification (NCBI taxonomy): domain Eukaryota; kingdom Metazoa; phylum Mollusca; class Bivalvia; order Unionida; family Unionidae; genus Unio; species Unio pictorum. The sequence continues at coordinate 5,226,741 of JARLTB010000175.1, read as the reverse complement.
GCTGATACAAAAGTCACCAGAACATGACCTCTAAGCGGTCGCTGTCAGATCTTCATGTAGGACAGTGGAAATCTGACTAATCTGATTGTGTTGCCTTTTATTGATTATTTTAGATGGTGCACAAATAGTTATAATAAAAAAAAATTAATTATAATGCTCAGCAGAATCTTAAGTACATATTCGTTTTTGCAGAATCCTAATGTGAATACAAAGTTTTTTATCCCAAAAATGAGATATATGATCTATGTGGATAACAGTTAAGAGTATTTTGAAAAGTTACAGATACTGTCATATGTTATATGCCTCAACTTTCAACATATCACTTAATTGCCACATTTCAAATCTTCATCACTTCATAGTCAACAGTTGTTTAGAATCTTTGGTTTTATTTCGTTATATACGGTAATGGAATGTGAATGAGAAAGAAGGGCATTTTGTCTCTTCATATTTTATAGTACGTAAATATAGAACATATATATCTCTAATTCTTTCCAATTTCAGTGCAAACTTGAACAAAATTAGAAATCTGAAATTGTGTTCTATTTTCAGGTACTAGTAGTTGGTGGAGGGGATGGAGGAGTTGTCCGTGAGATACTAAAGCATCCTAGTATAGAAAAAGTTGTTTTGTGTGAAATTGATGAGGTAATCACTTCCTTCTTTTTATGATGTACTGTTTTTTGTTTCCTCTACCATTATAATTGGACATGTTGTCCATTTGTACCTCTTCTTTTATGTACTATATTATCTTGTTGGACATGGTATCATTTCATACTTTCTTGATGTATGATATTTATTTGGACATGTTCCCATCTGATTGGACATGGTGTCCACACTGTATATGTTTTTTTACTTGCTCATGCTTCTATGGTCACTTGAAAGTGCAGCTGTCCTAATATTAACATGCCCCATGGGACATTGCAATTTTTTTCAAAACCTACCAGTTTTATTGGACATAACTATAGTCTGAGAGACACTGAACCTACAGTGTGACGATCGCATAAAATTTACAAAGGGAGCTAACTCTTGTATGTACTTAAAGTAATGGGAACAATATTATTGATATTACCAAAATGTACTTTTTATGATGAGAGTTTAAACTGGAATGTACAAAACTAATTTTGAATGGCATAGTGTTGGAATACAGCATGTTGTTTTAAGATTTTTAAAGTCATAACCGCTTACATCATAGCAATATGATATCTACAACTCTGACACTACTTTACCATGTAACCCTTGATTGACTTTCTAGCTTGTTGGTATAAAATTGTGTTAAATAAAATGTTTATATTTAAGTGATGTAAAAGGCGATTCTTATAATCTTCTTTCACAATGTTAAACTAAAAAAATTGATTCTATCTATTTTGTAGTACATGTATTTCAACAACAAAAAATTAAAGTTAGCAAAAGTATAAGTACTAGTTGCTTTTAGTTTTTAAAATGTTTGCCTCACTTACATAAATGCATAAAGCATAATAATGGGCAACAACTTGTCTTCAGGAAAGATCATTAAATTGACTTTCGTCTCAGTATAACTTCCATCATTACATCTGTGAAAAATGTCACTTGGTAAAGGGGGGGGGTCCAAATTAATTTGGGTGTTTTAATGGTAATATAATGTCTTTTATTGTTGACATTTGGTGTCATATGTCATTACAACCTTGAAGATAGGTTACATAGTTATTGGTGGAGACCTTTCATGACAAAAACTCAACAAATTCTCAATCATGTTCCAAAATTTGATCATCTTTAGGTATCACTACCATAATTGAGCCAATCAGATGTTCTTGCATCATGTTATAGTTCTAAGAAAATCATCATTATATTTTCTCATATTTCCTTGCATCATGTTATAGTTCTAAGAAAATCATCATTATATTTTCTCATATTTCCTTGCATCATGTTATAGTTCTAAGAAAATCATCATTATATTTTCTCATATTTCCTTGCATCATGTTATAGTTCTAAGAAAATCATCATTATATTTTCTCATATTTCCTTGCATCATGTTATAGTTCTAAGAAAATCATCATTATATTTTCTCATATTTCCTTGCATCATGTTATAGTCCTAAGAAAATCATCATTATATTTTCTCATATTTCCTTGCATCATGTTATAGTCCTAAGAAAATCATCATTATATTTTCTCATATTTCCTTGCATCTTAGACTTATTTGTTGTGAACATAGTTTACAGCGAGCCATGCTTGATGAAATTTTTTCAAAGTTTTCCCATACATCAGATTTATTTATACGACCAGCCATATTTGTAAACTTGAAAAGACACAACCAACAGAGACCAGTCCTCAACAACAGAGACTGTAGCAATTAACAGTCTACTGTTGTCAATTTCGGACATCAAAGAACTTAGCGACCGGTCGGTCGACTAACTAACTATTGACATCCTTCAACAATAAATGTATTCATTTACAAACACGCTGCATGGAGCGCTCACAAATTTTAAACAAACACACCTTCTTATATTGTATTAAAATGTAAACACTAAACAAATGCATGAATGAATTTTTTTCTGGCATTTTTTAAAATTTTCACAACAAAAATGGTAAAAAAAATATTGAATTCGATTATCATTTTGTAAAAACAAAAACTGATAATTGTTTTCAAACCCGATAATCGGATTTCCAATTTTCATTTAACAGCCCTAATTTTAATATAATTGTATTTAAACATCATTTATATATGTAGATTTTTGAAAACTTATGTGGATGCAGCAGATCTGGTTCCTCTGCCATAAAAGCTTATAACTTTACCTGGCTCAAAATCCTACTTAAAAATAGTATTCTGGCCAACCAAAATGCTGCATTTGTCAATGTCAAGTAAAATTTAGAAATTGAAAGTGAATTTTAAGTCAAGTTTGATAATGGAGGGAACTAGCCTGAAATTCATTTCACTTTTGACATGGAGATTCTTTACAACCAGTCATAATGATATTACTTTCAAAAGTTTATTGTTTTGTTTCTGATTGGCAGATAGTGGAAATTGTTTTAAAGTTCGACTGTTTTAATATTTCCAGGCCTGATATTCTCATTCTTTTGGTTTATGATGTAGAGAGAACACAGGCATAATGATATCAGTTTGCAATGGGATTGTACACATTTTAAAAAACTGCATAGCAAACAGGTTGCCATGAAAATTTTAGTTGTTGATTTTATTAGATTGTGATTCACTTTTTCTGTTATTCTATGCTACAGATGGTTGTGGAGGTGAGCAAGAAGTTCCTGCCTAATATGGCAAAGAGTCTCTCAGACCCAAGAGTACAAATCCACTTTGGAGATGGCATCAAGTTCACGAAGGAACACAAGGCTGAATTTGATGTCATCATAACTGATGCTCCAGACCCAATTGGTACATTCATTTGTCCAGGAGAGTATTATGGCTTCATGAATTGATTCAGAAATGAAGTCCCAATTTTACTCATTTTTTCTTCTTCAAACTTTATCCTGCAATTAAGATTTGATATTAGCTATATATAATTTAGAAAATTTTAGGACTTTTAATTTTGTCAGGTATGGACAATACAAAGGATGTAGCAATCTCCACAGATGGGGATTTGTTTTTTCTTTCTTAAAAAATAAGTTGGAGATATCATCAGAGTTGAAAAAAAACAAAAATAATAACAAGGTTCATTTCAAGAAAATTCAAGTATGGTAGATATTTTAAAATGTCATTATGCGAAGTAAATTTAAGCGACTCTTTGCCTGATTATAAGTAATCAAAGGATGACTACTTTCACGGTTCTCAGAACTAGTTTCCATTATATCACCATTAAACTTTGTATATGATTTGGTCATTATTGAAGACACTCTGTTGATCCTTCCAGGTTTTTTTTAAATTATTGCTCATTTGTCTTGCATCTGAAAATACAAAAGAATCTTGTGATTGAAATGTATCCTGCAGTTTTTTTTTATGGTATATATTTTGTTCATCTGTGCATATCACAGTGCATGTGCAATTTGAGTTATTGCCTTTTTCAAGTAAAGCTGAATGCCATGTGACAGAATTTTGTAATGCAACTACTGTGTGCTGAAAAATGGCGTTAAACTCTACAACAACAACAATGCATAGATTTATTGATTATGTAGTGTTATGATATGTTTTGAAAGACCATGATATTTGAACAGAATAATGTGACTGGGTGTGACATGATGCCACATATATGCAACATGGTGCCCCAGTGATAGACATCACTGTAAACTGCCACACTGCAAACAATGTAGCAATATAACTCGAATTGTTAAAGCTATCTCAAAAATCCAAACACAGAAACACGGTTGATTTGACAAGCACATGCTTAGTGGAACATAACTGTCTACAGCTTATAGCAGATTTGCCAAAAGGATGCAGTAAATACCTAACAGTTGTCAAAATGCAGCATGTAACAAAAAAACCAAGGGAAAGTAGAAGCTTTTCAAATTGCATACTAGATCAACAATTAGAATCTAGAAAAGATGTTGCAGACTGGAATCCAGACCCTAATAATGCAGATGTTAGACCTAATGATAGTATTGTTTATGATAATGTGCAATTTAAAAATGGTTTCATTTTGTTACGATAATATATTTCACCTGAATTTATGAGATGCAACAAATAAATGTTTATCAAGAATTCTTCTTTTACAGCTAAATAAAATGGTTGAATCATAACTTTTGCAAATTGATATTGACCTGTAAAATCATATGAAATTAATGATATACATTTTACACTTTTAGACGTAACTTAATCTTTTAATGGTAATAATTTTCCCTATATTTTTCCATCGATAGGCAGTATAGCTCAGTGGCCTATTAGTTAAAACATCCACCTCGGATATGGGGGGTCATGAACTCTAACAGAATCTTTCATCATCATCATCATCATCATCATCCATTTTGATTATCCAGGCCTTTTATTAATCCTCTAACGAGGGTAGGCCTGTCTGTTTCGTCATGTGAGTATTCAAAGCTTTTTTCCAGGCTCTACGGTCCTGTGGATTGATTCCGCTCAGCCCCAACGTCTTTCTGTCTCTTTTTGTCAACTCTTTCCATGTTAGCTTAGGTCTGCCTGGAGCTCGACTTCCAGTAACTTTGAAGAAACGGACCTTCGATATCCACCCTTTACTACGCTCAACATGGCCCAGCCATCGCATCCTATTTGATTGGATAATGTCAGAAATGTTTCTGATGTTGAGCTGGGTGAGGAGAGACTCAAATGGGACATTCCCCTCAGGATTTACATGGTAGATCCATCGTATCATGGCTTTATCATTGCGATGTATCTTCCTGAGAGTTGTAGCAGTGACAGCCCAGGTTTCAGAGCCGTATAACAGCACAGGTCTGATGTAAGTTGAGTAAAGACGACCCCTTGTAATGTGCGTCAAATGCCTATTCGTCAGGATTGGGAGAAGCTCTCTAAACTTATTCCAAGCAGTCTTCCAACGCGTTGTTGATGCCAGTTCACATCCTCCTCCAGCAGATATGGTGTCTCCTAGGTAACAGAAGTCGGCTACGACATCAAGCTTTTCTTCACCTACAGTTACTTCTGTCACAGGCCTTCCATCAATAGGTCCAGCGAGTCCACTACATCTGGGACACTTGTAGCTTGGATCAGGTTTGAGAGGTCCATTGATTCCACTACATTTCTTGTGAACCCAATGTGAACAGCTGATGCAAAAGATTGAGTTTCTACCTGCGCCTTTTAGGCAGACGGCACATGGATACTTTCCTGTGCTTTTCAGTGTTTCCCTATTCAGGCCAGAAATCAATACCTTGGATTTACCCATGTTGACCCTGAGACCTTTTTCTTCCATGCCCTTCTTCCATTCTGTCACACGTTCAATCAGAGCCTCGAGTGTGGAGTCAACGACCGCTAGATCATCAGCATACAGGAGCTCGTATGGGCAGCCTGTTCGAAAGTGTATTAAGAGTGCTTCCAGAACAACGATAAACAATAACGGGCTCAATACCAATCCTTGATGAACACCAACATTGACATTGAACTCGTCACTGTAGCCATCACCAACACGAACATGGCTTCTAGCATTATAGTACATGGACTGTACAGTTTTAACAAGCCATTCTTCAATGCCTAATTTACGCATCGCCCACCATATGACATTCCTTGGAACTCGGTCGAATGCCTTCTCAAGATCTATGAAGGCCATGTATAAGGGCTTGTTAACTGCGATATGTTTTTCTTGCATCTGTCGCAGGATGTATATGGCATCAACAGTTCCTCTTCCTGGCATGAAACCGAACTGCATGTCATCTTTCCAAAGGCTAATATGAATGGTACTAACAGCTGCCTCTCTTGGTGCTCAGGGCTGGTGTCAGGATAATGTGACTGGCTAGGACATGATGCCACTTATCTGCGTCAATCCAGATCACACACAAATTGATGTGCAGTTGTACTTTATGTCCCAACTAAAAGACCCAGTCACTGGAAGATATCAATTTACTCATCTTTATCAGTATATGAAAGGAATATTGGTTCTTTACCATTCTAATGTTGCCTGTGAGAGATTGTCCAATGTTGTTAAAAATATAAAAAAATTGAAATCAGATCCAGGCTCAGTAACCCAGTACTTAGTTGCTCTGCTGGCATACAAAGCATTCATGGCCTCAGCTGATAGAATATGTTTTGAAATGCAACATGACATCCTGTTGCTTTCTAAAGCTATAAGTGCTATATATGAAAACTTGAAGCTGTAAATTATTTTAAAACCCCAGAGGGGGAAATTAATCATTTTGTACATATGTTTATTGAACTTCTTGCATGTTATATGTGTATTACTCTTTTTTCTGCTTGGATGACTGTTGTTGTCCACTTTCATTACATTTTTTCTCGCAAAGGGTTGATGTGTATGCTTATGTTTCCATTTATGCAGGGTGGTTGCTATGAAAGGTTTGATGGCATTTAAATGTGTATCATTTGTTGTGCAAGTGATGCAAATATTGGTTTCTTTTTTATCACATGGGATTAACATTGTTATAGATGATGCAGGAGGTCGCAGGTTTGAACACCAACCAGGTCATACCAAAGACTTTTAAAAATAGTACTAACAGCTGTCTTGCCAGGACTCTCAGCATTAAGAGATTAGTCTTAGACCTGGTTGGCCTGGTGTCAGGATAATGTGACCAGGTGGGACATCATGCTACGTGTATTTGGCATGATGCCCCAGTGCTTAGACATCACTATAGGCTCCCACACTTTAGACATCTTAGTGAAATTCCAAATCACACACACACCCTCACACAAGATTATGCATTTATTTTGGTTACATATCTTACTATCAGCTTTTTTTGTGGTAACAGTGTTAACACTTGATCTTTTGAATTTAGGAGCTGCTGTTGGCTTGTATGAGGAGAGTTACTACCTGTGTCTACGGGCTGCTTTGAAGCCAAATGGGATAATTTGTAGCCAAGGTCAGTTGCATGGTTTAGACTTTACCGTTCTTGAAACTTAGAAGAGATCTATTTATAAAATATATACTTATGTACTTACTTATAAGTTGGATCCAGCTGCATACTGTATAGACCCAGATCTGCCATCACATAATTCAGATTTGGATCTATGCAGTTTTTTAGGAATAATTGTTAGAACATTCAATAATGACCTTGATCCAATGATATATTGTGTAATGACAAATCAGATTATATCTTGTTAGGACTCAACTTTTAAGTGAGTATATATGGTACATTGAAATTAATTTTAGAAAGTTCTTGGAAGAAATACTGGGCAGCATTCAGTATGGAGATTGTAATGTACTGTTAGTGCTGAAGACAGTTAGACCCAGCTGTCTTATGGCAGGAGTTTGCAACATGGCTGTAGATGGTATCATCAGTTTTGTTTTGTATTTTTGTTCATTTAATCCATTCTGTGGAGTAACTGTGTCTTAATATACATCGTGTATATGTAATTGAAGGTAATTTAACTGTAAATTGCATGTATGTCTCAGTGATAAGCTACTGGTGTAATTTGGTGGCAGCCCAATAGTAGGGCTGTTACCCTAGCAATAGCTCTATATTATAGCTCTATATTATCTCATGCTATCCTTATTGAGAACAGCCCTAATTTAGATCAAGAAATATTTTATTTAACTTGGTGCTGGATGGAATTCTATTTATTACACAGAAAGCATCAAAAGTGTTATCATCAATGAAATTCACTATATGTAACCAATCCAGAATATCATAATGGAAAATAATATTTTCAAAAGCATATTTTTACCAGTTAATTACAGTATTCCGTCATTATAATACAAATGCATAAGAAGAGATGGTGTATACTGCCTGATAATAAAGTACATTATACATATAATTTTATTTGTACATACCACACTGTAATCCATAACAACATCAGCCTGACATCCGAAAACGTTATTATGAAAGCATTTATCTGACATCTAGAAACATGTTATAATGAAAGCATCCACCAGACCGCTAGAAACATGTTATAATGAAAGCATTTATCTGACAGCTAGAAACATGTTATAATGAAAGCATTTATCTGACAGCTAGAAACATGTTATAATGAAAGCATTTATCAGACAGATGGAAACCCGTTATAATGAAAGCATTTATCTGACAGATGGAAACCCGTTATAATTAAAGGCATCTTCCTAACAGCTGCAAGTGTGTTTTAATAAAGAGTCTAATTTGTAAGGGAGTGCTGTACATAGAATTTTGATTGCCATCTCAATATCTGCTTTGAAGAAAAGTCAACTAAAAGAGTTTTTGAAAAAAAGTGAAGTTACCATTGATCAGAATTGTGTATTGTACAAATTGTAGTCACCTTCATCTCAATTTGGTTTTGGTCAAGTCATTAAAATGATCTAGATGCTTGATAGACTCTGGTAATATCAAGTCAGTAAGCCAAGTAATTTCCAATAGAAGGCATGATGCTATCCAAAAATTAAACTTTGTAGTATGCAATCAGTAAGTCTAGTAATATCTAGCCAGTAAGCATAATAAATACTGAAACAGTAAGTATCGTGATATCCAATAAGTAAGCCTGGCAATATTCAATCAGTAAACCTCATATATCCAATTAGTAAGTCTCATAATATCCAATCAGTAAGCATGGTAATCTCAAATCAATTAGCCTGGCAATGTCCAATAAGTAAGCCTGGTAATATCTAATCAGTAAGCCTGGCAATATCCAATCAGTAAGCCTGATAATGTCCGAACATTTAGCCTGGTAATATCCAATCAGTAAGCCTGGTAATGTCCAATCAGTAAGCCTCATAATATCCAATCAGTAAGTCTGGTAATCTCAAATCAGTTAGCCTGGCAATGTCCAATAAGTAAGCCTGGTAATATCTAATCAGTAAGCCTGGCAATATCCAATCAGTAAGCCTGATAATGTCCGAACATTTAGCCTGGTAATATCCAATCAGTAAGCCTGGTAATGTCCAATCAGTAAGCCTCATAATGTCCAATCAGTAAGCCTGGTAATGTCCAATCAGTAAGCCTGGTAATATCCAATATATAAGCCTGGTAATATCCAATATATAAGCCTCATAATATCCAATCAGCAAGCCTAGTAATATCCAATCAGTTAGCATGGTAATACCCAATCAGTAAGCTTCATGATATCCAATCGGTAAGCCTGGTAATATCCAGTCAGTTAGCATGGTAATATCCAATCAATAAGCCAGATAATGTCCAATCAGTAAGTTTGGTAATGTCCAATCAGTAAGCCTGGTAATATCCAATCAGTAAGCCTCATAATATCCAATCAGTAAGCCTAGTAATATCCAATCAGTTAGCATGGTAATACCCAATCAGTAAGCTTCATGATATCCAATCAGTAAGCCAGGTAATATCCAGTCAGTTAGCATGGTAATAGCCAATCAATAAGCCTGGTAATATCCAATCAGTAAGCCTCATAATATCCAATCAGTTAGCATGGTAATACCCAATCAGTAAGCTTCATGATATCCAATCAGTAAGCCTGGTAATATCCAGTCAGTTAGCATGGTAATATCCAATCAATAAGCCTGGTAATATCCAATCAGTAAGCCTGGTAATGTCCAATCAGTAAGCCTCATGATATCCAATCAGTAAGCCTGGCAATATCCAATTTGTAAGTCTGGTAATGTCCAATCAGTAAGCCTTGTAATGTCATTAAGCCTGGTAATAATCAGTAAGCCTGGTAATATCCAATTAGCAAGTCTGGTAATGTCCAATCAGTAAGCCTGGTAATATCCAATCAGCATGGCAATATCCAATTGGTTAGCCATGTAATTTCCAATCAGTAAGACTGGTAATGTCCAATCAGTAAATTTGGTAATATCCAATCAGTTAGCCTGGTAATATCAAATCAGCAAGCCTGGTAATATCCAATTAGTAAGTCTCATAATATCCAATCAGTAAGCCTGGTCATATCCAATCAGTTAGCATGGTAATATCCAATCAATTAGCCTGATAATATCCAATCAGTAAGCCTGGTAAAATCCAATTAGTAAGCCTGGTAATGTGCAGTCAATAAGCCTGGTTATGTGCAGTCGGTAAGCCTATTCAGTCAGTAAGATTAAGAAAGGAATACATATTATTTTTATCCTAATAAACCTTTTGGGGTTCTGGTGACCTTGTAAGCATTATGTATCCTGTATTTTAAGAGTAAACGTAACCTGCTGTTGACATTTAGGTATCTTAGTTCTCAAGAACGGATTAGCTTCTGGTGACTTTGACCTGATTTTAAAGGTCACAGATTACATTCTGTCTGCAGTAGAATATCAAACATGCTCTTCTCTTTTCAGCTGAAAATCTGTGGATTGATCTTCATATAGCTACAAAGTTGTTCCATCTATGTCAGCGTTTGTTCCCTAGAGCTGGCTATGCCTATGCCGGTATGCCAACTTATGCCCCTGGCCAGATTGGTTTTGTCATGGCTACCACCAACCCTGTATGTATGATAGCATATGTAACACAGACCTGCCAACCCTTATGAAAAAATTACCCTTAAGTACAGACTTGCAGAAAAAATGGAAAAACTAGGGAAATATTTTATTGTTGCAGTGAAATTCGGATATTTGGCTTATCCATGTATGATATGGATCTGAGTTTCAAATTAAGTTTAGTGGAATTAAAGAACCAGATTACCTATATTTTTTGTGTGAGAACCATCTGCATGATCAAATTGTTGATTATAGCTCTATTTTAAAATGGTGTCCAACTGCCAATACATGTTAAAAACAAAAGGAATCTTTTTTACATCTTTGTAAAATGTTTTAGTATTCAGTATAGAAGAATTAAAAAAAAATTCAGATTGTTAGGAATTAAAGCAGAAAGGGACACAGTTACGTTGATTGGACATCACATCAGTTTGAATAATCAACATGGCTGGAAATACCACAGCCATATTGTAAAATCAAGAAACAAATTCGAAGAATTACGTTGAGAGATTGCAACTGAAGTTTGCGCAACTGTGCTAGAGGTAAATAAGGTGCGTATGTACTTTACAAAGTTTCAAACAAATGTAATGTTTACAGCCAATGCATCAGTTTGGAATACAAAATATTTTAAATACACATTTTCTAACTTGACAATAGCAGTACATGATATTTTGTTGTACCGTGCTCAAAACTTGACCAAGTTATGGAAAAAAAATCAGACCAAGTTATGGAAAAAAAATCAGACCAAGTTATGGAAAAAAAATCTGACCAAGTTATGGAAAAAAAATCAGACCAAGTTATGGAACAAAATCAGCTGTCTTACTGAGACAATCTTGTTAGGGTTGGCAGGTCTGGTAACACAGTATCCATCTTTTATGCTGATAAAATTACGATTTAGATTAATTTCTTAAGGTTAATGCTCATCATAATTCATGCACACATTGTCATAGTGTTCCATAAACTTCTACATATATGTGTCTTTCAGGTATAAAGTCAAATATAGCTCATAGGCAGTTGAACTGAAAATTGTCCATAATCAGTTTAACTGCTACTTCATACATTATTTTTCAGATAGCTGCTGTTTTGGAAAGTAAGTTTTGTCTTTGGTGACATAAAGAAAGCGCATAAATTATCCAGGGGTCCATCCAGTATCAAAGAACATTAGCTACATGGAGCCACAGTGGTTCATTGGTTAATGCATTTGATTTGTGACTAGATTGGTGTGGGTTTGATTTCCACCAACAAATCAGTATATATCAGTTTATTGACCAGTAGACTCAGCGTGATAAAACTATTTAAAGTGTTCATGTGCTGTAAAACAGCCCTCCCATGTTGGAGTCAGTTTTTTGCACCATCAGCTACAATTAAATGTTTACATAATTGTAGTTACCTCCCCTGTATTGTTTCTGCTTTAGTTGTACCCCAGTATATCCTCACTCAGTTTGATACGATAAGGTGGTATTAATTAATTCTTTTTTGTAAGAGTTATTGTCTCTTGCCTTTTAGAAAAATAGAATCCACATTTCCATCTGTCTGTTCTTTCATTTCCATTCTACAACGACAAAGCTGGTTCACATTGGGGGGACAAACCTTGTTATACTCGTGCATCATCATCAGAAAGTGTGTCACATACCGCAGTGAAGGTTAAAAGTTGAAAGTTGAATTTATACTCGTGCATCATCATCAGAAAGTTTGTCACATACCACAATGACTACTCCGGTGGCCTAGTGGTAGAGCATCCGCCGCATAAGCAGGAGGTCATGGGTTTGATACCTGGCTGAGTCATACCAAAGACTTACAATAATGGTACTGACAGCTGCTTCACTTGGTGCTCAGCACTAAGAGGTTAGTGTTAGGACTGGTCAGCCTGGTGTCAGGATCATGTGGCTGGCAGGTAGAATACATAATATTGTGTTCTCCATGTGTAGATTATTCTTCACTGTGCAGCCATGAAGGGGATTACCTTCCATGTTTGCTGTGTTCTGCTGGGCAAGACAAATATTCTGGCAGACAGACTGGCAAGAAGAGGCAAGTTTTTTTCATTTGATTTAGTTTAGGTGCTTTATGGAACAGAAACCCTGGTAGGTTATTTAGTCCCAGGGCAGTTGCAGTAAAGTAAATTGCCCAAGGGCTCATCATGTTAGCTAACCCTGGCTGTTCTGATGGTAGGATTCAAACCTGCATCCAATCAGTCATGAGTCGGGCACACCAATATCTAAACTAAAGTAACGGCTTCTCAGATTGTAGGTAGTCTTCACAGAAATGTCTTTGTACAAGTCCATAGCAAATTCTATTTCAGCTCCTTGCAAAACCTTGAATTTAACAACCTGTTGATACCACAGATCCTGTAGAAATATGGTTTACTCGTACAGTCTGATACAATGTTGACCATGTATGTTTTTGTTTGTAATTTATATATTGTAACATTATCTTTTGTTATACATTTTTCAGAATGTTAACATCTTTACCAGTTAATTTTAATCCTCTAGTTCTTTATGTCTACATTTATTTAGCAGGGCTGTTTTATAATTTTATTGTCCAGTTTGCCATTTTTGCATTTATAAATGTTTGCCTTAAATCAGCACCATGTAGCTAAAGGTTTGCCAAAGTGGTACATGTTTATGTGTTCATTATATTCATGTTAACCACAATACATTTGACCGTACTTCACCTATACTCTGAAAACTGATATGTAGTGGCATCTCAAGAATAGTTTAACATTAGTACTAAAGCCAGTTCATTGTGACCTAATTTTAATGCTTATGTAACATGTAATTTCAGCCACTCATTCATTACACCACATCTTCAAATTTTTCCAAAATATTCCTATGAAATTAAGTATGTAATTTAAGGGTTTAAGCCATTCTTATGCAAGTAGGTTATTGTGACTCCGTTTTTAAGTTTGATATGCTCTTACTTTATAACATACTGTTACATCTGCATTAATGAAATTGATATGTAGAGGCATCATTGAAAGAAGCTCAGCCATAACAAAACCAAGCTACTGTTACGTTTTTTCAGTTTGTATTTTGAACCATACATTCTTTAGTTTTTTTGATCTACTCTTGGTAAAAGATGAATGTCAACAATATTAAATTTCACTGTGACCTACTTTTCATGATGAATGACTTGGGCACGTATAACTATCTTGGACATTATTTAAACTAAAATCATGAAAATTGGTATGCATCTTAAAACTAAGTAACTTTCACACATCTTCATTATCTTGGACCCTACCTGCACCCATGACAATTGTCATGTGTATTCATCTATAAGAGTAACATGTTCTAAAAGTTGTTTATTATGACATAATTTTCACACACTTGATTGACTTGCCATTTTAGCAATTAATGTATTACACCTTCAGTATATTGGTCCATAGTGAACCAACACATAAACATTAGGATATAACTTCATAAGACTAATTCAGCTATAGTAAAATCAGGTCATTGTGACACAACTTTTTTAATTGAGTGACATTCTGAGTTTAACAATTTGTTTGTTACATCTGCTGTGTCATGTACAGCAATACTAATAATAACCTGAAATGGTGCAATAACTTAGCATTGTTTGACATACCCATACCATACTTTTAAGGCAAGTTGCATTTTGATATATAAAGATATATTTTGATATAAAACTTTTTCATTTGGGGATCCCAAGGTCAAATGGCAAGGTCACTATGATCAGAGAATTTCAGAGTACTACAAAACACAAGTTAGAATATGACCTTGATGAAACCAGGAAGCCTACTAAATAATTTTAAAATCTAAAGGTTAAATGTCATGTTCATTTGTAATGAAAAAGAGAGAAAATTTAGTTATATTGAATATGCCATCAGTAAAAGGTTCAGTTCAGGCTCACCATGTCTCTTAACAAAATGTGCAGCATTTGTATACTTTTTAAAAACCTGTTGTTAATTTAGTTTTTCTTTGCTTAAGAAGAAGTTTTAAAGCCAGTTTATTTATTTTCAGGATATTGATTTCACTGATCCATGTAAGAAATTAACTGAGGAAGAGGTAGAAGCTATGGACCTTCAATTTTATAATAGTGATGTGCACAAGGCCGCATTTGTGTTACCTCAATTTGCCAAAAAGGTACATAAACATTTTCATCACATTTACCTCTACTTTATAAATCAACTGTGCTTACATACAGAAAAGATAACTTTAATTACAGGAAAATGACCTAATGACTTTGATGTCACCTGGCTGTAAGTTCATTTGAGCCTCTGGTATGGACAACCATCCAGCATGCACCAATCACTGTCAAATATAGCCACTCAAAACCTGCTAAACAGAATTTGACCACATTCTGCAGAAAAATATAAAGGGCGTTTAGATTTACACCAGTGATGCATATCTGCCATTAGGACCAACCAGTGACATTAGGATAAAAATAGAAATACAACTTCTAAAACACAGCCTGAACAGAATGACACAGGGCATCATGGAATAATGGGATTTCAAATTTGTGGCAAAGATGGATATAAACAAATATGGCTGCAGTTACAAAAAGTAAAAAAGATTTAAATGACTTCTTTGGACAATCTGACAATTTAATTGGAAAAAACAGAATCTGGTTTTAAAGGGATTTCAGATTATTCAAATGTTGTGTATCTGCCCTTAAATATTGTCACGGTTTTAAAAAAAAAGACGAGTACAAAAAGACTATTAACAATATGAGTGATTACTTTTGACCAAATATTGCAATAGAATATCTTGGCTTAAAGGATTATACTGTAAACTAGATGATTCACATGAAACTTGACACACATCCATCTCATGCTTATCCTCATTGATTATCAGCATGGGATTATTAAAGAAAAACTTCTTATGATGTTGTATGATTGATATTCACCTAAATGAAAAGAATATTGCCATAGAGTTTTCACCAGAAGACTTACATTGTATGGATGGTCCTAAATGAAAAGAATATTGCCATTGGGTTTTCACCAAAAGACTTACATTGTCTGGTTGGTCCTAAATGAAAAGAATATTGCCATGGGGTTTTCACAAGAAGACTTGTGTTGTCTGGTGTTGTATGGATGGTCCTAAATGAAAAGAATATTGCCATGGGGTTTTCACCTGAAGACTTACATTGTCTGGTTGGTCCTAAATGAAAAGAATATTGCCATGGAGTTTTCACCAGAAGACTTACATTGTCTGGTTGGTTCTAAATGAAAATGGTGCCAATCTGATAATACAGTGCTATACTGAACTGCAAGAAGCCATGTCTAATATGACTGCCATCTTGAATATTTTTTATATTATATCCTCTGTTAGATTGCTGCTTATATCAGCATTCTTTCTCCAGAGGACTTATTATGATGTCTAGTTGGAACTAAATAGAAATTGCTTCA
The DNA here is from genome assembly GCA_030141615.1 of Unio pictorum. Taxonomy (NCBI): domain Eukaryota; kingdom Metazoa; phylum Mollusca; class Bivalvia; order Unionida; family Unionidae; genus Unio; species Unio pictorum. The sequence goes on along the minus strand of JARLTB010000175.1, from coordinate 5,210,488 downwards.
ATCTGACATTAAATATGGCTAAAGTGCCATCCATCTTGAAAATCTTATAGGTACACCTCCAAAATAAAAAGACATAAAACTGGGTTCTGCCTGATGACTTTATGTGAAACCTTAAGCTGTCATCTACCCACCCATTGATAGTAACCCAGATAATAAAATGGGCAACCAGGTACAAAGAGATCAGGAGCAAGAGAGACAGGTAATAATGAGTACAGTTTATGACTCGTGTTGTGCGATTAGTGGCTGCTTTACATTTATCCATCTCTAGAACCGCGTCTAATTTCCTTAGTTTCTATTTATAATAATAGTACATGAAACGAAAGCAGACAGGTTTCTTGAAAGTGAAACTGTGTTGCAGATTCATTATGCATAAAAATTCCATGAAACTTATGGAGATTATAGTCCTCATAAAAATTTTCTGACCCATAAATAGTGTCAAACATTTGAGTATACATAGATAATTTGAAGTCAGACTTTTGGAATTTGAAAAGTGTCTACTTGATGTAAGTTGATACTAGAAAAGGAAGGACATGTCAAAACAATTCACTGCAAACGTTCAATTATTAATGACTTGAACAAGTAGAAGAACATGGCTATCACAGGTGCCATATAATAACCTACTGAAAGCTTCACACAAAAACTACAAATTATTCCTTTTAGTTTCATGTCAATCAGCTGTCAGTATGTGTGGATTACTTTTACTTCAGTGTCCATACTTAAAGTCGTGTACTGCTTTAATTAATATCATTGAACTTTTACTAAAGGTAAACTTGTGATTAGTACATGTTTACCATGTAATTAAGATGATAGAGGGTTCATCCTTTTATTTTTTTATTTTACGAGAGAGAGAGAGAGAGAGAGAGAGAGAGAGAGAGATGATCACTTAAACTTTCATTTAGTAACACTTTGAGATGACCTCCACAACCCATTTGCACAAAAACTTTACTTGCGTATTCACTGCTCTAAAACTGCATATAAATACTCTAACAGCTTTAGTGCCAGGAAAATATTTGACTGTCTTTTTAACCTAAGCAGCAAAGAGGGTGGACAGACCGAAACTATTTCAAGCAAACCGAAACTATTTCAAACAAAGTCTTTAAAGGATTTCAAGCAAAGAGGGTGGACAGACCGAAACTATTTCAAGCAAACCGAAACCAATTCAAGCAGACAAAAAAAATAGTGAAATCCTTTAGGATTTTACGCTACAGACCCGGCACTGATGTCGCTGCAGAGACGAATTGTTTCAACCGAATATTTGATCAAGTCTGATACAATATCTTGATCTCGGGTCGTGCAAATTTATCGTTACAAATCCATGTGGAATTGACTGAGTGTGACTAAAGAAATTTCTAAAGAGATTATAATCCATATCTCCATTACACCAAGTCTGGTGAATATTTCGTAGCGTATGTGTCTACTCCATTAAATACAGCAAGAATATTGCAGTTATCTCTGATCACTTTTGGTATTTGAGTGTATCGTTGAGTGACATATATCACATCGGTATTTGTATGCCTACTTCTGGAAAATATCCTAGCGGGATTCTTTTGATTGTCTAACATGACATCATCATATACGACTAAATTGTTAATACTTCCATCAATATCATCAATGCTCGGTGCTTCCTCAATATCGGTTATAAACTTAATAAGATCCTCATCGATTTCCGATTTTGCTTTCTTGTTAAAATCATTTAACACCTCGTAACATTGCTGATCGTCTACACTCGGGGCTACTAAATACAACTTGTCCCATTTCATCCATCTCGTTATCAAATTAAGTAGCAGTTGTGTCTTGCCACTTCCAGATGGTCCAATTATAATCATGCGAATAGAATTTGGTAGGGCTGTATGATGCTTAACTGGTTCTTGTGTTTTTGTCGCCGAAAAATCAATTACATTCATGTTATTATAATAAATTATGGATCTATATTGTGTGAAATGTAAGAAGCGTACTAGCACAAATGACTTGACGACGATTACAACTAAAAATAACAGATCAGCACATGCTGTACAATGTGGTACAAAAAAATTTAGATTTGTTTCTATGAAATCTGGAGATGTTTTTAAAAAAACGAGGAGGTGATATTGCACCGAAGTTTGTAAAACTCCCACGAACACCATGGGCAAAATATCCGGGAGAAAAACACCTTCCAGGGTATAATTATTGTGGACCCGGGACCAGACTCGATCAAAACCAACCCCGACCCAGTGAAAACCCAATAAACGCCATTGATAATGCGTGTCATGCTCATGATGCTGCTTATAAAAGCAGTAATCTGCAACTTAGACATATCGCAGATGTGAAATTAATTCATGCGTTGAATTCTATCACTGATAAATCCTTCAAAGAAAAATTGGCTTCATGGTTGATAAAATGTGCAATGAAAAGTAAATTGATGTTGGGTGCTGGTAATTAATAATATCATGGAATCTATTTAGTATTCTCCAAGAGGATACTGGAGGGGTAAATCAGCAATCAGTAAATTCGCTTGCGCTGCAAGGGTGAAAAATACTACAGCAGTGGATTGGTTATCCAAACAGGCGATATGGCAAATTTATCTACCACCACCTAAACAAATTAACTTTTCGCATTTTGATGTCAGCGCACCTAATGAGGTTCATCAGACTGATATATTATTTCTGCCGCATGATGGTGTTTACAAGTATGCGCTAACCGTAGTTGATGTTGCGAGTAGATACAAACAAGCAGAACCTCTAAAGACAAAATCATCAACTGAAGTGGCTTCTGCGTTTGAAAGGATTTATCGACGAGGTCCTCTGCAATGGTCAAATCTATTACAAGTTGATCCTGGCAAGGAATTTCAGGGTGCAGTATTATCAACAATGAAGCATCATAATGTCACCATCAGACAAGAACATACTGCACTACATCACGATCATTCAATTGTTGAACGATTTAATCGCACACTTGCTGAGCGGTTATTTGGATATCAATACGTGAAGGAATTTATTCAGGATAAACGATCTTGTGAATGGGTCAAGAGATTACCAGGCGTAATTATAATGCTGAATAATGAGATTACTCGAACAATTAATATGAAACCTAACAACGCGATTAAAAGATAGTATATACCCGTAAAACCACAAAATGATTTTTCAAAACAACCAATACTCGGCAATGTCACTGTTAGATATTTATATCTACCAGGAGAGCTTGAAGGTGGCAAAAAAAGAGCTACTGATCCTATTTGGAGTGTTACTGCACATACAATATCTAGCATAACACGATCCACGGGTAGACCGCCAGTCTATAGGTTGGATTCAACTGCTCCTCAGCGAGGATTTACTCGTGAACAACTACAAGTGATACCCGAGGATACTCAATTACCGCCGCGTGGTCTTATCTAGCACCTCTTAATATCATTTAACACTAGAATCTGCTTCTCTGTCAGGCCTGGAATATCAACTTCGATATTTGTCTTTGTGTATCCTTGGGTCTTTAACACAGCGGCACTGGAAGTGTTGCAAATTTTTCTTTATGCGTGTTAAATAACTTCATCTGAAGTATATCTCTATCTTTCTACTTGCCACTATCAAATCGTTTGGTCTCCATGCTTCCCAAAAATCATTTAATGGAGTTTCTGAAATTATTTCACGAGCTATTTCACACTGGATTTTATCCAGTTGTAATCTGATAAGTTTCTTGAACTCGCGTAATTATTTATCAAATGATCTATGATCAGTACTAATTTCTTCATAATAGTCTACAAAATTCTTCAGCCAATTATGTGGGGATAAACCGACAAATGGTGGTGGTTGACCATGATCGCCACACATTATCACTTTTGTATTCGCTAGCTATAACCAATCGAGAAACCTTTGTAATACATCTAACGACACTGTGCATATCTCATCCCAAATAATGATTTCAGGAATATATTTCTCACCCATTCGATCAGGAGTCCATTCATCACCTTTCCATCGAAAGAAACTGATAAGTGCAAGCATTAATTCCTCGTTGTTTCATCTCTCTTGCAAGTCTGTGTGTTGGTGTTAGCACAATCATGTTTGATTTCCCTCGAAATAATTCAATCGCACGAGTCGTCTTCCTTGACCCACCACAGATGTTTAAGTAACTTGTTTTTATATCTACATATTGGATCAGAACACGATGTTGCATTAGATAGTTCTGATATCTGATTTTTTTTTCAAAGTAATTGTTTTCAATTGTAGCATCTGATGATTTGGAGTAATCACACAATATTTCCTTTTTAATTCTCCATGATCCCCAAATCTCGTATGAAATAGTGAATTCAGACACTGCTTCTTTATGTTTTACTTCTACATAAAATGAATCAGTGGCGACTCTAACTGCGGTGTCAGGAAATCTATTTATCATTGAAAGTAAATTTATAGAAGCATAAGCCAGCATAGAAGACCTTAAGTACGTATATTGAGGATTTTCTCCGTCGTTATATGTAACGATTGTACCTAATTTGGTTTCATCGGATAAGAAAGCGTCTTGACAATTTACATATATACCCCAAGATGTTACATCTGCGATTATAAAATCGTATTCAACACCATGTATAATCAACCACGAAGAATATCGTTTGTGGTCGTATTTTCCACTTTGTGTGAATTTACCAATTATTCTTCTACCGAGATCTTTTGCGTGTTTATTTCTAACTTCAAAGATTTCTTTGGACCATTTCACGATATATTCTTCGTCGAGATTGGGGAATTGTTTTTTGTTTTCGGTGATTATACTATGTAGACTATTGGGTTGTGTTTTTCAGAGATGTGTCTACCAAACCAAACATAACAACACGGATGAAGTCCTTTAGCCAACTCAAATGATACCACACGAGAGAATCCGGTTAAATTAAAATCGGGCAGTGGTCCATTAATTGCAACATGGGTCATCTCGTGTAGGATGCCCAAATCGTTTAAAATACTCAGAACACTCTCCGTACCCAAGAAAACTCCCTGGATAACACGCAATCATATCAACCGAAATAATACTTTTGGGGTCATAGTTTGTATTCCATAATCCACCATGGCCATAATCAACACAACTATCTTGGATATCCGAGAGAAATTCTGCGCGTGTTTGTTTCCATAGATTTCTCTTTCTCGTGAAATGAGCTGCAACTGACGGTATTGTAAAACAGTTTGTCAGTAATTGTTTGTAGTGTTCCATTGAAAAACCACTAGCTAGTTTTTTCATCTCATCATGGAGGGCTTCAGTACGATATAATTCGCCATTGGGTTTGACAAATTGATCGAATTTACCCTCTTCATCTTCAAAACTCTGAAAAACCACACTGACACAGGATCGTTTTTACTTGACTGAGAAATAAAATCAAATAAATTTCCCATACAATATTTTATTGTTCTATCCCGCCAAAATATTGTTACTGCGGATGTCCAAGGATGTGCATTAGGGTCAATAATTTTGATTGGAGATCCTCTCGATTTATATTTTGAGTCGTATAATATCTCGCCTCTTACTGTCTCTATGGATATTTGAAATTTTGGTATCTGCTCTAATGCGGCCACATTTTGAATTGTTGCTCCACTCTCCTTCACTGTTAATCCCCATTCATTTATTTTTTTGCATCTTAGATCCGTCAATTTGTTTCCACGCAACGCATTTGTAAAATGCTATATTATTCGTTCTGCTACACAATTCAATGACGAATATTTCATGGGTTTTAATTTTTCAATACTCGGTTTATCATTTATCGGATAGATCCCATAAACAACCGCGGTTACAGGATAGGATCTCTCGTAATATGGTTTGTCAATCCCAGTCAGAATTCCTGGTTTGGAATCCTGACTCACAGTGACAGTTCTCTTATTATTCAGGATGGGTTCAAATTTGTCGTGTATAATCCAATTCCCTGTTTCTGAGCGGATAATGAATTTCACTCTAAAAAAATACTTTTTCTTGTCAAGATGTGAGATTATCACTGCTGCTCTTTCGTCGTTCATGGTAGCATCAACACTACCATCAATTTGAAATGTCGACCAACAGTGAGATGCTACATCGTGCTTGAATTCATTAAATGCATCACGGATTCTACCTATCATGCTTCTATCACTTATTAGACCCTTTGGTACATACTAGTAAGTGGAGACTCTGTCGATATTGAATTCAACATTTTTCCAAGGCGTAATTTTCGATAATCTCTCGAACTCGTCCATATTATAATTAAAACAAGTATTTAAATAAGGAATTTATTATATAATGAATCATTGCAAATGGCTTATGATAGGATCAGTAACCGCTTGTAACAAATCATGCAGAAATGAATTCTGTGGATATCATTTACAAAGCGTACATTGTGGAAGCTTAGGGCCCTTATCTTGCATACGATGTGGGGTAGGTGTGCGTGGTAAGTCGCAGTTATGTCTGAATTGTGGTAAGCGATACAGAGAGCTAAAGCGCTATTATGATAACGAGTCAAGAGCTCCGTCAAAGATTCCATCAAAGATTCTGACTCTGACTCTGTCAAAGACAAAATCATAAGAACACCTCAAGATTACATTGATAGATTCTCAAGTAATAACTAAACCAATTAATGAATTAGACAAATAATATTATAGGATATAAATGAACCAAGAATTTCAACCACATCCCGTGATTACCAATTATGAAGCATCTCGTGATGGTATTGTCAGACACATCAGGCAGAAGAAACCATTAGGGATGGACAATAGTCTTTGATTGAAAGAATAGCGATTAATCGGCGAATAGAAGTTGTTCGCGAAGATATTAAAACGACCTATGATGTCATCAAGGATGATCTATCGAGGATGATAGAAAAACTTGGAAAAATAAAAATCCCTCACAAACAAAAAAAATATCGGAAATAATGTGTACGCGATCCAACACGGATCATTTACGTGGACACCATCCACTAACATATTAAATATCACCACGACCGTCAAAGGTATTTCTTGATTAAGACTAGTGTCGCCAACTCAGTTTAATATTTCATCAACGAGTTTATCTGGGGTCAACAATATGATATCAACGATCATTGACAAAGGAACAACTGAACAATTCACAATAATATCCACTGATAATAATTTGTCTAGGGTTTCAGTAACATGGTTTGTGGAATTCGTAGCGGATTTAAGTAAACAACAGAATTGAATTTGCTGGCGATTTAATGCCAGCAATTTGAAATCTATTATAATAAATAAAATGTTATCATTGGCAACGTCACAACAGTATCGTTATGATCAGGTCAGAGAATTTCAAACTAAACTCAAAACACTCACTGAGGAGTAACAAACAAAAATAACAAAATACCGACAAAAAATTACCGCAGTTGACGTTACAGTGTACTCAGTATCAGGTGTAATCACCTGAGCTGGTATTATACTCTCCTCTGTGACAATGATTGCCCCGATAGCTGTTACAATTAGTATATCAGCGGCGACAACAATCGCTGGAATTATTTCAATAATAAAAATAAATATTATATAGCCAGCATAAACTACAAGACTACATAGTTAAGTTCCATGTTGTGTCAACCGCATACTTTCAATTATCCTCGATGATATCGTCCTCCCTTGATGACACATTATTATCAGATAATGAGTTTTCAGCGATGGTACGTGTTTATGATTCCGCAATGTCAAAATTAGAAAAACAACACGAATATAATAACAATGGCAACATCGCAGGAACTACTTCAATGAATAGTGGAAAATACCACATTGGTGAAAATAAAATCCATTACTGGAAAAGAATCGAAAATCGCTATAACAGTTCATGAACCAACACTATCAACTGCCATTGAGATAAACTCACCCGGATATGTCATAGATATCTATCAGAGTTCTATAAGGACAATACTGGGTTGGCCTGAAATCCCCCCCCCCCACCGGACATCTTATCAAATACCAGAACCTAAAATATCTGATTATGTCACAGATGTACAGTCATACCACAAAATTGCTCCAGCATATCAAAATTATTTACCTGGTATAAAAAATGCAAAATTAACTGATAGATTCACATTTCTCGATAACAATATCATGCAATGGGAATTTGGTTTTGAGAAAACTCCGGATTCATCCATTGCAATTGTATTCACTCTGAATAATGTCATTGATTATTTGAAAGAGATTAATCATTTACATAAAACACAGCTAGAGAGACTATGACAGAGTTTCCAGGAGCATCTCTCTGATATAACGAGTTCACACATCAAGATTATAAAATGTTGAGATATTAAATCAGCTTGTATCCGACATGGAATATATCAACAAACGAATAGTTCAGATAATAATTAATGACAAGAATGGAGATAAACAAAAATTCCTAACCGGTTACAATATCACAGAAGCTCATTTACCTGATTTCAAGTTTCTTGGGTATAACGCAAATGAACTAAAAAAATCTGTTAATGATCTTATTCAAGAAAACTTTTCTCTGATACTTGCCGAATGGAAGAAAAGAGCATAACTACAAACAATAATCCTCAAACATAATAATGACCCAGATGGTGGTGAGCGACATATTGCTCTTCAAAACGTCAATATATTCTCGGTGATTGCAGTGAATTTAGTATGTGATGTTATCGAAGGAAGATATCAAATAAATCTCGAAAGATCAAATCAAGCTCAACAAGGGTATATTTTATACTCATTTGCACCAACAGCTCCTCCAGGGTTTCTAATCATTGAAAATCCAACTAATCCAGTGTATATGTGATATCATAATGATTTGTTAACGAGAATTAATTTCAAACTCACTAACCAGTCCAATAATCTGATTGATTTACAAGGTGAGATTTTACAAATTAGTCTGTTTGTGAAATCCTAAATTGCTAGCAATTTCAAGGATTTTCAATTCATCTCGCTACCGCAGCGACATCAGTGCTGGGTCTGTATCGTAAAATCCTAAAGGGTTTCTCTATTTTTTTTTATTATTTTTTTTGTCTGCCTGAATTGGTTTCGGTTGAAATCCTTTAGGATTTTGTTTGAAATAGTTTTGGTTTGCTTGAAATAGTTTCGGTTTGTCTGAAATAGTTTCGGTCTGTCCACCCTCTTTGCTGCTACCTGTTTTATCCCATATATGCTTAGCAGTAGATTAATGTGAATGCATAAACATCATTTGTGCCTTAGACTGCCAGTCTGATTTGTCACATGATCATGTTATGTGTCAACAAGCTCTATTTTTTTTATGAGAAACGCCCTATGTATGTTGCTGTTCGACCATCTTTAATTGCAAATTTCATTTTCGTTTTCCAATATTTGTTGACATTTTATTTAAACAAAAAAAATGAAGGCAAAGTAAAATGTTTGAAAATGTATGCATTAGTGCTCCTTTAAATGACTTCTCAAAAACTAACAAATATAATTTTACCAAATGTGACAGAAAGCACATTGGTATGCAGGACTTTTAAAAAAGAAATTCTGCTAATCTTCCATCAAATATAGTTACTGTTATCAAAAATATGAAGAAATTTAAACAACTTTATCCACAAAAAATCCTGCTGAACATAATCTTACAGAATTGGAAATCATCCAGACATGCCTTTCATTATGTTGATGCACCATCAAATATAGATGAAGATACAAAAATGTATAGATACTTAATCAGCAACATTGGCAGAAATTTATGTTAAGCAACCTACTGACTGTGGTGTTTCTTGGTAATCCACTTTTACATTTACTGTTTTTTCCCAAATAATTTTTCATGCTGTGAAATTTTCTCATTTAAAAAACAAAACTTTATCTTTGGACTGATATTTTCAGACTGTTATAATTCTACAATGATATCAACAAGACAGAAGGGCTAAAATTGCTTTTAGAAGTGGAGGAATGGTTTACTTATCCTTGAAAATAGCCAATACAAATTACAAGTGTTTCAAATTACAGAACATTGGGAGGACCACATTTTGATATTCATAAGATTGCTGATATAACAAATAAAAACATAGCTATGTTACTCATATTAAGATAAAACTGCTTTTTAAAAAATTTGACTCGCTTTTGAAAGAAAAAACAACCTATGCCTGATTGAAATAGCCCCGGACTCCAATTTCCATGTGATCAAAATTGTTGTATTTCTTGACTGTTATTTGTCGCAATGTTGCAACTGCTGTACTTCAGAGATAGAAAGAAATGATCAAAAATCATTTTAAATTGACTTGTATGTTTTTTTCTGATATCAAAATATTTCATGTATTGCAATGTTTCCTCACGATTCTGATGTCAGCCATTGTCCAATTGCTCTACCCATGTCTTCCTTTCTCGCTGGATCTGCAGTATTGATGTTCATTAGCATCTGAAGTGTGTCTTGCTTTATACAGTTACTCTTTACACTTCTGATGTTGTTCACAGGAGAGCATAGTATGTTTAACCAGTGATCCATTACACTAGAGTAAATGTGAGCAACAGACAGCTTGATTATTTTGCATCAAGCTTTATATTGAAATTTCTTGAGGAACACAATGGCAGTTAAACAAGACAGATAAAATCAAGATACTTACTCAAATGTTACAGCCTAAATAATTTTGCCTCTCCACAAAGGACAGCCAGGTAAAATCAGACTCAAAACCCATCAGTACCACGTTTAATCCTTATTAGTTTTAATAACTCCCAAAAAAAATCAACATTAACTCAAATAAAAATTATGAATTTGGCCAAAATTTTGCAATAGGAAAGTAATCCATTGCAGTTTGTTTTGTACAGCTAATCCCTGGATTGCACAATAGTTGCATGCCCAAGATGCATAATTTGAAATCGCATAACTCTTAATTTTTGGTTTACTGCCTTTAATATTAATTTCAAAATACATAATTCATTTAACTTTAATACCATTCATTTAATCCATTTACAAATCCTAATTGTATAAATATGTGGATGCCTATATACAGCATTAATCCCATTACCTAGCAACACATGATTACACCATTTGTAGTGATTACTGGAACAGTTCTGATATCCCGTGAACTTGTTCTGGCTAGTGTTTGTAATGCATAGATAAAATGTGTAAAATTACAATTTTATTTTTTTCAAACATTCATCAAAGCAGAAATCTACTTTGCCCTTTAGAACTGCATGTCTGTAGTAGATTTCTTTGCATGATGGCCATTTCCCTTAGAAAACAGGAGGGGCCTATCTAAAATTAAAGATGTTTCAAGCTTTAAAGAGTTTTTTTGGTTCATAACTGGATTTCAGTTTTACTGGTAAAATTGTTTTGCAAAGAACAAACATGGGACTCTTATAGCAATTCCTTGATTGCAGAGAATTTTGCTTGCACATTTTTTAAAAACAATTCTTTGTCCAAAAGAGTCTAAATTGAAGGATTTTCCATGGGTTTTATAGTATATGGTAATTAACTGACACTTAAGAGGAATTTTCAGATTTGTGCTCTTATTCCTGTCATTATATGTTTTCAGGCTATGATGAAACAAGGAGCAAGGCAAGGAGCAAGGAGCAAGGCAATTAATGGAGACACTTAGTGGACCAAGAGACATGTTTGCTTCTGTAGTAGCACAACATTTAGTAAATATTGTACTTGTTACTACAACAGTGTCCTCTTTCACATGCAAAAGATTTTTCGCTTCACCAAACAAAAGTTGAAGCCAGAGATTTGTTATTTGGTCAAGCAGTTTATATTTCTTGCACTTGGAGGACACTTTGGTAGTAAAGTGAGTATACAAATCTGACCTGTATGCCAGTGTCCCCTTGCAGGGCTGTTGAAGTGAACTCTGTATTTTAACTCGCATTTAATTACTAATATTTCATTTTGGATTGTTTCTAGTATTTGTTATTTCAACTGTCAAGAATTTAAAATAAATTAATATGGTAATGCATGTATTTTTTTGTACCTTCAAAAGCATGAAGATTGCATTTTTTATCACAAAGGAATCTATGACATACTTGAGAAATTTTGTACTTGTTAAAGGACAGCATACACTAGACAGGTATAATTAAGAATGAATGGTCTCATGGATCATAAAATTTTCATTGGATTGGTTATAAACAAATAGCTGGTTTTCAGATTAATGGCATGGCATTCTGGCTCCATCCCATTTACGTGTCCAGAATTATTTTTTGTTCAAGTTCTTTAAATTATCAAAGATATCGGTCCAAGTCTTGTTAATAAATTACATTTACTGCTAACACACTACAAGTTAGGCTTGGTAATCTTATTGTAAAATATGAACAAATATAAAAATTAAATTTCAAAACTTTGCCTACCATAGTTTGATTTATTCAATAGCATTTAATTCAAAAAAGGACACTTGTTTAACCTTTAGGCTTGTCAAGAATTTGATGCCAGACAAATACAACAATCAAGGTATTGCATATTATGTGTCATCACTGTACTTTGTATCTTGTTGTACAGTGATGCAAATATATCCTAATTACTTATTAATAGCTGTTTGTATATTGAAAATATTTCAAATTCTAAAGTTTAATGAAATGAATTTCCCTGATTTTTTTTTCAGTTATCCTTCTTCACACAATCTTGTGATGTTAACTTCGGTCCATTAATTGAATATTCTCAAAATAAAAGTGCAGGTTACAATTAATAGTACTTGGTACTTTGAAAATTTTATTTTGCAACAATGATCAAATTAGCAAACTAGTAATTAACATTTAATATATAAAATGTTTTAACTGCTACATACAGTTCTCATTTTCTCCTTATTCAAGCATTGTGCATATTCTGTACTTGTTAACAAGGCAATCAGTCAGTAAAGGTCAACCACTGTGCTGGCATTTTAGCTTTTTCAGGTATCATTTGTGTTTATTTTGTGTGCAAATAATGTAAATAATTTTAGGTAAATTCTGCACTGAATAGTTATTACAGGGTGACTGCCTGAATTAAAATTGATGGCACGTGCAATACCAGAACATGTTTTTAGAAGTACTTGTAGAACCATAAGTAATCAATGGCTCTGCAGGGTTTCTGGCACACAAGTAAGGTTTATATAATTATGAGTTCATTTTGTAATCCATGTTATGGAAAATGCGGTTGGAGCTTTCCTAGGACATTTATATAGAGGGAGCATTTTTGAGAATGTATAGTTTATCAATGCTCAAAATTTATTTTATGTCATTTTTACAAGATTTTATACTGTTTCATGCAATTAGAGAGACTTAATGCTTTATTAAGAACACAAATATATTTAATGGCAGCCTGCATGTAGAATAAATATTTTACCAATGTTGAATGTTTTGTGTTTCAATTAGTTTCTATGTTGACATTACAGTTCAGTTAGTATTTGAGAATTATTTGGGTGTTTTAAATGTAAAACGGGGAGTCTAAGAACTAATTATTGTTTGAAGCAGATAATTCGCAGAAATGTATTTACCATCTTCACTCAAAAATTGTGTTATCCAATTAAGTGCAGTCCACTACAAATCCCTGGGAATTACAATTGGAATTCAGATGTGAGCATTGCACTGACCATGTAGAATCCAGTCTTGAAGTGGATTTAAGTTTAAGTTATAGAGAAGCATAGCTAGTGATAGTGATGGAAGATTTCAGAGACATATTTTCACAACTTTATTCAAGCACACCTTTTGTGTATGGTTAGCAAAGTGTGCATGATCTGGTAAAAATGAAAAGTTCTAAGTAAGATCCTGAATAATATCAATACAAAGTGTGCATGACCTGGTAAAAATGAAAAGTTCTAATTATGATCCTGAATATTATCAATACAAAGTGTGCATGACCTAGTAAAAATGAAAAGTTCTAATAAAGATCCTGAATACATATATTATCAATACAATTTTCCACTGAAAACACTGCGTATTAAACCCACTACATTTAATTTTTTCTAAAACCTTGGAATGCTTTTCTGGAATTCTTTGTGTCTCTACTGCTGCCCTGCAAACTTGTTAGAAAAATTCACTGGAAGCAAACCAAAGACCTTTACAGCAGTTCTCGTCAAGACCATTACAGAAATTCTTGTCAAGACATTTGCAGCAGTTCTTGTTAAAAACACCTTCATTGGCACCAAGACATCGACATTACAGCAGTTCTTGTTGAAAACACCTTCATTGGCACCAAGACATCGACATTACAGCAGTTCTTGTCAAGACCACATTTATTGGAAACAAGACACAAGGCATTATTATTCTGCCAGCACTAGCAAAAGCAGCAGCTGGCATCAACAGTTTGTTAAGGTGTTGGTTGATTTGTTCTTTGATAGCTTCTCGTCTTACAAAGCTAAGACAGTTGATTCTATAACATACCTGATTTCCCCTTTGATCTTGCGGTAAAAGTAACAAAGAAAATATGCATTAAGGATTTTGTTTTTAAAAAATATTTAATTTATGTTGCCTAAACATAAATTTCTTTGTGCTTTTCATGAATCATTGTGAAGTTAGGACAATTCTTTTTCAACACACCCATCATTGTCCGTTTGTAGTTGATTGTATCTTTTTTTTTTGTCATGCTCACCTGGCCAAAGGTCATGCTAGTTTATGGTATGGAATTGCATCCTTCTATTGTCTATCTGCAAGTTGTTATGATCTGATTGGTTGAGCTTATGCCCATTCTACTCAGACTTGAGTTCAATTATTTTTGTCAATAACAATTATGATGTGCGTGCAGATGTCAGTTTCAATTGTTATGACTGTTTTGTTACAATTACTTTTGTCAGTAACAAATATATTTACATTTTCCCCATACTGAGGCACACAAAAAAACGAGTATTTTATGCACCTGTTTTATACATTTTAAGCAAACATAAAATATCTTGACATGAAAATTATCTTATTTCACTTAATTTATAAGAATCATTTAATAAGAAGTGCAGTTTTCAAACCAGTTGCATGAAATTCTGATTGCATCTGAAATATGAAAGTTTAAAACACCTGTCTTACATACAGACTGGATATATATATATATATATATATATATATATATATATATATATATATATATATATATATATATATATATATATAATTGATTTCTTAACTAAAACATGGCCTTATTGCTTATTCTCAATTAATTCCTATATTATTAGCCTAGTACATGGCAGTTAAATATGTATATTTTCTAAATGTTTATAATTTGTTTGGAATTAAAAAAATGCATAAATCTTTGCTTTGTAATTGACTTTTAATTTATCTGATATACCAATGTAGACCAACTACAAATACAGCATAACTGTGATTATTCAATTACATTGTATTTGAATCAAAGTCAGACTTTCTACTGGTAATAATAACCCAATTTTGATAAATAAAGAAAACAATAGAAGTTGGTAAGTAAGCTTATATCATAATGTTTTTGAAATATACTGTAAGTAATATTCGTGCATATTAAGTGATCTGGGATCTAATTGGCTAATATCACAATAGGGGCATTAATTTGAGAAGATTTTTCTATTATGAGATTATTGATTTATCTGTGTCTTCGATGAATTTAATTACATATAGACATTAATGGCATTAACTTGCATCTGATTGATTGAATATTGCAAGCAACTTTCATACATATTAATGAAGCAATCTCGTATCTATTTAGATGAACCTGTTACCACTCAATGACCTTTTTTATTCATCAGATATTGATCCAATTTGGTGCAAAATTTTAGGAAGACCAATGACTGAATATAGTATTAGAATCACTGTACAAGTTCCCATCAAACTGGAATTGAATTGAAAATTATTTTAAAATACTAGATGCATACATTTTAATTAAACAATTTGTAAAAAAATATTAAAATAATACAAGTTAGGGATTATAATAAAAACTATTTTTAATTAAAGCTGAAGAGGAAAAAAACCTCAGCAACAGTTTACGTGTTGGTAATAATTTGACATTATACAGGTACGATAAGTTTGTACAATGTCAGTGAATTAATAAAATCTTGATTTGCAAAAGATGAAAGTTGGGTAGTTATTTATTAACACTACTAGATAACTTCTCAGCTTAAAAACTAAAAGATTTGATCCATGCCAATTTACCCAAGTATTAAGATTTCCTTACATATTTGATCATGTGCCATAAGAACATAACTAAGCTATGTCCAAGTTTATAAATTTGTTTGCAGAGAAATAATGGTTACAATGACAATATTTAACATTCTTGAATGTTTTTTCTAAACCTACCCACATTTATTTGGAACAGCTTTAGAGGCAGTATTTTGATGGTTTGCTGACACTAAAAAAAATTGAAGAATACAATGTACCCTGGCTTTGACAGCAAGAAGCCAAATAGCTGGATGACTTATATTGACATCAACAGCCTCTTGGGCTCAGTCATGCTGGCTGGTATCATAAGGGTGTGAGCAAACTGGAATATATATATATATATATATATATATAAGTGATGGGAATCGGTTAGAAATTCATAAACAATTCCCTTTAACCAGCTGATCATAGATTATAATCGGTTACTAAGAGCAAATTTTAATTCAATGTTTATAAATGTACAGGAGTAATCTCTTTTAATGACACCCTTTACGCACAATCGATTATGGAGTTTCACAATTGATTATCTTATTGGTTTTGTCAACCAACTGATGATCGATTATAACCGATAATCGGAACAACACACACACACATATATATATATATATATATATATATATATATATATATATATAGTTTCAGTTTGCTTGCGTTTCCACTGACAACCTTGTCTGGCCAAGTAATGTTCTTAACTAGTATATGAAGGTTTCTTGGTGGTATGCATCAGCTAAAAGACATTAATTCACCATTTCAAATGATTGCTCTGGTGCCCAAAGAGCCAACTGATCCTGCTGAAACTTGTGATTGACCTGATTACATCCTTCTTTCCTTTTCCATTTAAACATTTTAAAGCCGTTTATTCTTAACATATAAATCTTTAATACACTGCTTGGAATCGGAAGAAGCTTGGAATAATAAGTATGTACTTACAGTACCTAAGTCCTAGTGCTTTAAATTCCATGACAGATATAAAATGATACAATTATGACTTCGGTTTCTTACCAGGTAATGAGGCATTTTTATACAATTATACTGTAATAATTACAATAAGTCCTGTAACATAACAAAAACTAGACACAGTTCTTGTTAATCATTAGCAGTGAAGAACCTGAGTTATATGTACATTTGCCTTGCAGCTTTGTAGTAGAAAAGTCATGTGATTTTAATAATTATGTTATACTAAAAAAAACACCAGCTTCCATGTTTCTCTGTGCATTTGATTCATATGAATATATTTACCGTCTTACAAGTCTAGTTAGACTGCAAACAAAGATCCACCATAGCATCCTGATCTGCAGCATGGGTCTTTGATGTTTGTTCTACTGACTACTACTAACAAACTACATGGACCCTGATGTACTGGACCATTATATGACAGTAGATCTGGGTCTGTGCAGTTTGCAGTTAGACTTTTCTTATAAGTGAGATTTTATGGTAACCATATTGTGCAATTTGATCAGTTTTAACTATTCATTCAGTTATTATTTTACATACATTTGGTGATGGTTTAATGTTTCCCATACTTTTTTATGTTGTGACCCTTGTGTGGTCATGGTCACTGAACTAAACACAGCTCAAGAAAAATGCATCAATGGAGTATTCACCCACAAAAAAATATTTTTCAAAAGATCAATATTTTTCACAGACAATCCTCTATGGTATAATGTAGTTTATCTTTTATTCAATTTTTGCAGATTTTCACAGCTGCACTGAACCACTAATTTATACAATGTTTGTTTTGTTTTATGTGGTTTAACGCCATTTTTCAGCACAATATAGGCTATACATGGCGGTCAGTATTAATGGTGGAGGAAGAACCCGGAAACCCCCGGAAAGAACCACCGACCCACAAGAAGCTACTGGCAAGCTTTCTCACATAACTACATTAGCCGAATCTTAGACTTTAACCTATGCAGACAGAGGTGAGATGGCAGTGATCCGTAACGGACAGCGCTTTAGACCACTTAGCCACTTATACAATGTTTAGAACTTAGCTAAAAATGCTGAAGAATAAATTGGCATAAAAGCAAATATAAATTACAGTTCCTTAATGGAGCTGTAGGACAAAAAATATCAGTTAAGAAAAATCGAGTACAAACTTCTTCAACATGCCATCACTGTTATATTGTTCCTGAATTCTGCTTATTTTATTTGCAGCCTCTCTGCTTGGTTTTCTTCCCCCACCCCCGTCTTATATTTTATGGACTGGGTTGTTCCTAGGTACCTCCACATGTTATAAAAAATTGGAACACACAAAGTCAAGATTTTATTGTTTGTATTTATGCAAAAAATAACCTCCTACTGTTGACCTTTTACAGGAATGATGCAGGAAATTCAAATGTTTTTTTTAATAGAGCATTAAGATCGGGTAATATTTACCATTTTTAAAACTTTTACATTTTCAGCAATGCACTGAATTAAAAAAAAGTACACATAAAAGAGGTTTTAGCATAAAATGACACTTCAACTTCAGTGTGTACACTGCAAATTTACAATGTCTGCAACTGCTCCGGTGGCCTAGTAGTTAGTGTCCGCCGCAGAAATGGGAGGTTGTGGGTTCGATCCCCCCTCCCCGAGTCATACCAAAGACTTACAAAAATGGTACTAACAGCTACCTCGCTTGACGCTCAGCATTAAGAGGTTAGTGTTACGACTAGTCGGCATGGTGTCGGGATAATGTGACTGGGTGGGACATGCTACATGTCTGCGGCATGATACCCCACAGTGCTAGATGTCACTATAAACTGCCTCAATGCAGATATCATAGCAGTATGACTGAAAAATTGTTAAATCTACGTTAAAAATCCTAATCGAACAAATGACGTCTGCATGATCAAACACTGACAATCAAAACAAAAAATGTTGAAGGAACGAAAACAGATTTTTTTTAAATTTATACTGCAAGACTTTTTCCACTGTATGCATACTTTATCACTTCAGATTCCAGGCCTCTGAAACATGATCATCCCAGTTTTTAATTTTTTACTCTCAGATACTGACATTTTCTTAATACAGTGAAAGTGTTTCATAGGACTGTATTCAAATATAGTTTATATACAATATTTACCATCAGCCAGAAAGGCCATGTGACAGTTATATTGGTGCCTGGACATACGGTAATAGTGAACACTGAATTTTTATGGGAGAAACTGTTTGAGGAGGAGGACTATGATTGGGGAGGGGGTATGATCTTTTGATCTGGATTTTTAACATAACTTTAACAATTCTCCAGTCATATCACTCCATTGTATGAAGTGTGGCAGTTTATAGTATTGTCTAGCACTGGGGCATCATGCCACAGACATGTAGCATGATGTCCCTCCCAGTCACATTATCCTGACACAAGGCCAACCTGGCGTGGCAGCTGTTAGTAACATTTGTAGAAGTCATTGGTATGACTTGGGTGAGGTTTGAACCCATGACCTACTGCATCCAAAGTGGATACTTGCGCCACTAAGCCACCATAACAATTTTTCAGTCATTTCACTACAATGTCTGCAGGGTGGTAGTTTATAGTTGTGTCTGGCACTGGGGCAGTGATCCGTAACTGAGTGCCTTAGACCACTTGCTGAGACACACACTCCCAACACAGCCTGTAGATAACCTTATTTAATATCACTTTATTCTTATCAGAATGTCAGCAGAGAGTAACCAGAAGTATTCTACTGTATTTCATGTATTTTTTCATACACAATCAAGTTATCAAAATAATAATTATTTAAATGTATCATAATTTAACATACATATCACTTTGCATTTTTCAAAAAATTCCATTAAATTATTGTTTGCAAAAAAAAAAAAAAATACTGTAATTGTTGGTGAGAAAATGCAATGAATGATGCATAAGCATGGGTGCCCACAGCACAGGTCAAGGTGGAATCAATGACACTCCGCCAATCATACTGCACAAAAATATATATATATTCTGACAAGTTTAATCATGCAAATGAAGCTGAAAATATGTCATAAGATTCGGTTCAAAACACTTAGAAAATATTAGCTTTAGTATGAGACTAACTCTCCCAGCTGTAACTGACACCCACCCTTGCAAAAAATCTTGTGGGTGCCCATGTGCATAAACTCTTCTTGGTATTTATTAACAAATAGACAAAGGACCTCACAAAACATACCTTTAAATATTATTGTTAATTAGTTCTCCTTATTAAGACTGTCACCATAATAAAAACACTGCATTTAAAAAAAAAAAAAAAAAAGTTCAGAAGCCCTTTCATGTCTTTTTATCCAACAAAAATTACATCTCAGTACATGCTAAAGTGAAGACCACAGACCGTAGGTAAACTAGTCTTACTGTTTCATTATAGTCATACAAGCATAAAATAAAAAAACATCATTTTTCATCATATATTTGAAAGTCACAGACTTGGTTAAATCGATTTGTATATATACATATACTATCTTTAAAGTGCCTGTTCTGTTTTGACTTGGATATAAATAACATTTTGTTGCAGATCTATTCTACAATATACCCCACTATTATCTTTATTGGTGAGCTTCCATGACAAGCAATGTGTATGATTGTTTGTCCTTACAACATCTGCTGTATGGACAACAGCTTCAAAAGCACATTGACAGATTTTCATTTCCCTAAAAAGCCTCATTTGCCTACTGGCAGCATCGCTGATTTGACCTCTTCTGTCCATTCTTGACCTCGATTGCTTTCTACTGGATAACCAAAGCACTAAGTATGTTTAATTACTGTAAAAATAACACAATATAGTCATGTGGTTTCTTTTGGCATCGTAATTGAACAAGAATAAATTGTTGAATTAGTGGTGTTTATTGATGACGGAATATAGTAGGGTTGTAATACATGAGGATTATCACGATTGTTAGGAAACTCAAAATAGTCTCCTTTTCTCTTTGCAAAACCTACAACAAATAAAACCACCCTGAATAAATACGGTCATGTACAAGGACAAGATTTCATTTCATCTCTCTCATACACACATGCACTTGAAACAGGATTTAAAGTTATTGCAATAATGAGATTATTGTTGCTGTAAAAATACAAGTTGCACTAAATTTCTTGACAATGTGGACTCGTATCATTCAATAAATAATAACCATAACTAATACATGTTCAAACCAACTTAATCATTTTGCCAACATTACACAGCATAACAGCTACATATGCTCTAAATGCAGATAAGATTGCACACTAAGACATAATCCTCTCTCTTGTTCACTAATAACAAAAATCTTTTTGACTTTTTTTTAAATTTTTATAATTAGATTTACGAGTTAATATGGGTCCAATGACATGTCATTTCCTGGTATTATACACGCACTTGAGTTTCAATCTATGCCATGCAGAAATTATTTTCAATACTCTTTGTACATGCATGTCATAAAAATAAAATAACGAGATAAATAAATTCAAAGGTCTTACTACTTTATCTCAGAATGATGGAGTAAGGGAGAGAGCTGGAATTTCACTTTTAATTAAAGAGGAAATTAGTTCACTCAATTTTTACTGTCTGTTGGTTTCGCTATTTTTTTGATGGATTTTGAGGTTGCTCATTACCACTTATTTAAAGAGCCAACAAATCTTAAGCCACTGTAACGCTGAGGCTTCTCCCCATTTTATCCTTGCCAATTCAATTCAAAAAGGAAACATAATAAAACAAAAGTGTTTCAATGTACATTTCTATACTGTAATGTGTGGCTGTCATTTCCTTTAATTGTCTGTCTTAAATTAACATGTGCTGCAAGAGCAAGAAAGGAAAGAAGAAAAAAGTACTAATATCACCGCAGATGAAAAAATTATGAAATGATGAATGAAAATCGGATTTAATAAAGATTTATTTTGATCTTTGTTCAAGCAAAGATGCTGTCATAAATACTTGCATGACAAAACTGCACTTAGTCCCAAAGTCAATCAAGTTTCCTAGTATAGTACATACAAACATCTCTCATATAAATAATTGGAAAAATCTGCTAGCCCAACTTTCTTAAAATATGGATAATTGCCCATTATGACCAATCTGACATTTTAGAATCAGCTGCCTTCCTCCACAGCACATCAAATGTTACCCAACGTTTGCTGATTGCACTGAAGATGGGGCAGTCAGTCACGTGTTTCGTTTACATATGAAATTGTGACATCATTAACATGACAGGATCATAAGAACGTGCTGATGGTACAACTTTATGGAAAGTTATTTAATTAAATTATCATAAAGATGTGTTTCAGTAGCTACATAGTCTGGTGTTGTTGACAATAGTGTTGTTCCGATTATCGATTATAATCGATCACCAGTTGGTTGAGCAAATCAATAAGATAATCAATTGTGAAACTCCATAATTGATTATGTGCAAAGGGAGACTACTTTTATGTGTATGCAAAGCACAAAGGTTAGTAAAACAACCAGCCACTAAAGTTGACCTGAAATTTATTATTCCTTTCACAACTACAAATTAAAAAAACTTGTGATTCATAATTAGGAATGTATGTTATTATTACATGGTCAAGTTGTTAAATTGTTGAGTTAATAAATTTAAACACATTTTGTTGATTTGTTTCAGTTAAATTGCAACATCTTTTGTAGTATTTATAAACAATGACAAACGAGAAAATCATGTCCTTCTATACTTTAAATTATAGACAGACACATCACATATGAACGAAAGAATTTCGGGGGATTGTAGCAGTATTTCAGTTACATTTGACTAATCAGTCATAAAAAGTTGCGTTCATTTAACAAAGTTATAGAACAAAAGTAACACACAATGTAATATTATTGTCAAGTTAAAGAATACATGTCATTAAAAGAGATTACTCCTGTACATTTATAAACATTGAACTCTTGATCAAAGATATAACTAACAAAAATTTTAATTTGCTCTTAGTAACCGATTATAATCGATGATCAGTTGGTTCAGGGGAACCGATTATCGATTATGAATTTCTGACCGATTCCCATCACTAGTTGACAGCATCTGCTGTTTGATATTGAGCACTGGCTTAAGAACACGTCATTTGATATATGTTCATACATGTGGTAGTAATTGCTTTAACAATTCAAATGACCAGCATTTGTTGTCAGTATATTGGGGGTAGTATTTGTAAAGATTCATCCATAACATAAAATTAAAACTTTGAGAGACAAATTCATGATATGCATTAAATGTCTTCATTTTATAAAAAGCATGAAATGTGATTCCCACAAAAAGAAATGAAACCACGATAGACATTATGTGCAGAATGTGTTATTTTCAGCCAGGAAAAATGGTGATGAAATTGTTTATAACCTGCCATTAAATCAGACCAGATCATTTTTATATAGTGAACAACTTCTCCTCAAGATATTTCACTCTTTCATCATCATCATACAATGCCATGGAGTTCCATTCACTGTACCATATGACCACAACTTTGTAGCCAAGGATCTCAAGTTGTCGAATTTCTGTCTGAAGGAAGCCAGTCAGTTTTTCATCATTAAATTTTGTAGCAAGAAGTATAGCTATTGGCTGATAAGGAGCAGTTCTCGTCTGTGCCTGTTTGGCCTTTGCATAGTAAACTGGTCTTTTGTTCTCATCAAGAAAAAGCTCCACAGTGATTGGATGAAAGTAGGGTGTAAGAACATTCTCCTGAAAGAATTCTGGACCACCAAGAATCTGAGACAATGTTTTCAATAGACCAGTAAATTGATTTACCATAGCAAAATCAGGCAAGTAGAATTTAGAGTCAAAACTTTCATGGAACCATGGAATGTTTAACTGTGGATATTCTAACACAACACATCTGTTCAAGTGCATAGTTGTAAAGTTTAAGTCCCATCCAGTTTGTACTCTATACTTGTCAAGAGCCATTAGATACTCAAAAGAGAAAATATGACACAATATCTCTTGAGGACATATTTGTAACAGACAAAGACCATGGGCAAGTGAAATCTGTTCCTGGATATCCAACTTGTCAAAATGCTTCTGCGTCATTTCAAGGCAAAGTTTGGTAAATACACTGTGCTCCTGAAGCTGGTATCCAGACTTTGCGATTACCACAGCAATCAATACAAAAACCTTACCAATCAACGTCTCACCATGTCTGATCAAATACTGGGCCAGACTGTCAAGAACAACTTTACTGTACAGTTTTGTCTTCCGAATGCTAAAAGCAAATCTGTACAACTCATCTGTTTTCATCAACATCGTTAACTTTGACATCTTCTCGTACAGCAAATTAATCTTGTCTGCATGTCTGATCTTGCTATGCTCGAAAAAACCAAGTTTGTAAGCAACATCACAAAGTTCCTGTAGTTCTGTTGTCTCGATCTTCTGAACAAATGCCTTGTCCAGCAGTATATGAAGATCCAAGATCTAAAATTAAACAAAGAATACTTTGATCAGTGCATTATACATTTCTTTCATAGCCCTGTCCTTACTAATGATCATGACCTTTAAGCTAAGGACTTAACTATGGCATGATACTGTATGGACCTGGGAAAATTTGTATACAATATCTACTGGGGTAAAGCCTTTAAAAAAGGTCTGACATCCTGGATAAGAAAAACATGCAGCTGACTTGTTATGACCTTGACATTTAATACATGTGATGCACAGAATACTTTCTATTCAAGGTACATGTGTATAAAATGATAAAGTCTCATTAAAATATCTTCAAAACTTATATGCCGTTTTTTGCTCGGGGATATAGTATAGAGTATGTAATATATATATGCCAAATATTTGGAAACCTTTTAAACAAAAATTAAATGTTACTGATTTGTCAAAAGCTATTTCATTAAAAGTTGTAGTAAATATATAATATAATGTCGGCAAATACTTTTGATACTTTGATACTTTTCCCTTTCACCATGTGGATTACTACGATTCGTCATGTATCAGGTCTGTCGAATCAAGTACGACCAAGTTACATCATTACATGAATTCTGCTATAAATTGACAAAAGTAAATAATTCATATCAAAATCACATAAATCATATTTTATTTTGCTTTATATTATTATTCAAACAAAAACAAATAATAATTTGTGTGTGGAAACCGATATTTACAGAGAGAACATGTAAATACATGTGTATTTTGTTTTTTCATTGTATTTTGGTATTTTCTAGTAACTGCTTTGATGTGAGATAAAATCAAAAGTGTTCAAACTAGGGATATACTTACATAGCATAATCTTAACATAATGATTGGGAAGACAACCATCTGATATACCTTAATGACTGCCTAATAGATATAATTAAAATTACCAAAGTGTGAATCAAAATAGCTATAAAGTCAATGTTATGAATTGACTGTATAAAAGAAACTTACCTGTATGTATCCGAGTGCAATGGAAACTATGCAGTCATATTTGATATTAAGAGTTCATTCATCTTAAAATGTTACTGGTCAAGTACCTAAATGTTCTATATTACATGCCCTAAAATATGTGTTAAGTTTTAGCATACATTTAAATTTGGGTTTATAGAAACACCGGAATGCACCGAAACACCAGAAAAACACCAGAATGCACATCAGTTACATCTTAAATACCATAGTGTATATTGGTGGTGTATGTATAATTCATATTTGTGACATTTAATAATAGTTATATAATAAATTAATACGTACCTTTTTTTCTGCAAGTAATGCAACATCAAACTAAAAAAAAGCTGAAAGCTGCACATTTTGGCAACTGTTTGTACAGTAACAAAATTTAATATTAACAGCGTGTATTGCAATTTATACACAAGTTTAAGCTTCAGCAATTAATTTTGAAAACATATCAATATTGATTTAATACTGATTTCTCAAGTTGATTTTTATGTTGTGGTTGTTAATTATTACATGTTTCTTATTATCATAAGTTCGATGATGTGTGAGACTTGTGCAATTAACCCAGCATGCAAAACAGCTGTATAGTTTGAGTGCAATATGAACTATGTGTGATAATGGTCTAAATGCAAAAGATTCGCCACATATTTGTGTACGAACTAGACGTATGGTCCATAATGTGAGATCTATGAATAATGAGCATTCATAAAACATAACACATTTCAATATTTTCTTCTTTAGAAGACATGTGAATATGTTTCAGTATGAACAGTAATTTGAAAGATACATAAATTATCCACGTAGAAGTTACTCAAAATATCAGAAAATAAGAATAGTTCATGAAAAGATACAATCATATATGAATTTGAATTCAAAGTCTAAATGATGATGGATAAAACATTTTCAGTGAAGAGAACAAGCGGCAGACTTCCACTGTACGGCTATTTAAATTGACGATTTTTTACGAAGTTCATTCATCCCGGTCTTATTAATAAATCATGACTAATATGTATTTATTAGTAATTGATTAAGCATTAAAATTATGTAACAACTGCATTGACACTATTAATAGTAAATGTTACTTACTTTCAAAAATGTAACAAACTTCAGCTATGCAATACAATATTGCATTCCGGTGTTTGTATTGCGTTCCAGCGTTTCTGTGCATTCTGGTATTTCTATGCACCGTTTAAATTCTGTTGTGCAGTTTCATTTTAAAAAATCAATTCCACCAGGCAGACAGACCAATTTAGAATTTTTTCAGCCCGTTAATGCATAAAAATTGGAACAGAATTTTAAATCATCTAGATATCAAAATGTAAAAGAACTCAAAATAATTTAGGTTATGAATGGACTGACAATGTACATAAAAGAATGGGAAAAATTACATATGCTGGTATTACATATTTACCTGTGCTTGTGTGTACTTGCTCCTGTTTAGAACATCCAGCCCTCTTAGAAGAACAGTAATCTTAGATAATCCGAACTGTGAAATCATGGCTTCAACTTTGTCAATAATAAGCTTAGGAAATGGCTTGTCTTCAGGAGATGTGCACAAAATCAGCTGTGCTAAATAAACAAATTCCTTTGTTTCAAAGAACATCTGAGATTTTTGTATATGATCCATGAGTGTATTATGCAGAGGTAGTGATGCAGAGAATGAACGGTAATAATTACTGATCTGTCTAAATGCTTTGGATACATCCATAATTTTACCCATGTTCTCAGTAATTTTTGCATCTACTACACACTGACAAGTCTTGTTGTTAACTTTATGAAACTGGGTAAAACTAACAATTTTTAATAGGTCATTGATATTTGCCTCTTCTATATGTTTAACCAACAATCTTTCGAATGATTCTCTTTCATTTATATTAAGCTTCTGCCATCGGACTCCAAGCAAAAGTGTTAAAATCTCTGTCAGCGTTGCTGATGCTTGGATTTTCTCAAGCATATTTAAAGCCAAGAAGTGTACCTTCTCCAAAATATCCAATGCACAAGTGGTTACCTTCAGTGATTTATAAACACCTAATTGCCAACCAACTTGTGCAATAACTTCTATTTGATATGGTTTCAGTTTGTGCAAACTTTTCTCAATTTCTTTAAAACACAAGTCAGTCAATCTTACCATGTAGGATAATGGCCATGATCTGCTAGAAGATTTGCTAAGCATGATCATGATTGATCGTACACTATCAAGATTCATACATCTATCATCTTCAGCCATTGATAATAGTCTTTCTTGGTACCAGTCTCTCATTTTTGAACACTGAATTAAACTGAAAGGTTCTAAAAGTGTGGCAACCCTTTCCAAGCTACATCTTGTATTTTCCATGACAATGTTTTTTTCAAAACTTTTCTGTAATCTTGGCATGCACACTCGCAAGAAAAATAAATCCCATCTGAGAGGTGTAACTTTTACATGATCAAAAATTGTCGCCAGATCATTCAAACACATTGGATATTTTTCATCGAGGAAGAGGGAAATCAGTTCCTGCATAACTGAATGCTCAAGTGAAATCCCAAGAGTAACCAAGCATGCAAACAGTTCTGCATTGTGTGCTGGAGTAAACTGTGAAATATGCCCATTGATTCGATTCAACAAACCTTGGAAATACGGATTTTGGAAAACTAACATCGAAATTTCTGAATCATTTTGATACTGAAATACTTTTGCAAATGTGATTATGGGTGGCTGATTTTGAAAGATTGCATTCTTGCATAACATTTTATTGTACATAAATGTTCTTATAATTTTCAAACAGTTAACTGCTGCAACTGGAACCAAATTTTCTACTGGGAATTTCTCAGCAAGGGTTTGCAACATTGTACTGACATCTTCCTGTTCCTTGGTCATCTTGTCAAGGTGCTGCAAACTTGCAAGCCACTTTGATGTTGCAGAAAATGTCCTGAAACCAATATGGCTTTCAACCAATAAATTCCAATTTACAGATGCATAACAACATGATATATTTCTTTTAAAACAAACACCTGGATCAATAGTGTTGGAATTAATTGTGTGCCTAAACTTAGCTATTCGATACATATATCGAATTCCACATCCGTGAAGTAATGATATTCTACGGGCAAGCATTGTCTTACAGTGAAACTTGCACATGCAGGTCCTCATAGAAAGTAGCCAAAATTAATCGATGTTTTTAGTACCCCACGTATCCTTATTGGAGTATTTCATTGAAATGGAAAATCTTGCTATTGCGGTTTATAAATACAGTTATGGTCCAGTCATGCTCAAGATTTTTTTAAAATTTCAAAATTCAGCTAAGTCACTGAGAAGATATAAGACGACTTTACATGTTGATAGCCTAGTTTTAGGTCCCGCTCGGTTATTGGGTAGTCCTACATACCTCATGGTCTTACTGCCTAAGTAACAGCGCTGTGTAGCGTGTTTTGATCTCAACCAACATCGTAACGAACGTCTAATTTTCATAAAAATATCTCACAGAACGCTAAAACAAAACTAATAGGTGCAACGTCTCACACTGTAGGACTAGTTATTGGCTATGCCAACTTCTGAGCGACGAGACGATATTAGAGGTTGTTTGTGTTGAGTTCCAACTTGAAATAACATATCAATTCGGAATCCCAAGTTGTCGCGCTATTTCTCAAGAAAATGCGTGACCGTGTCAAGTAATATAAATAGACCGAGCGGCAGGTTTTTTTAATCCGATGTACATGACTTAGTTGTTGCAAAAGTTGGCAATTGAACATACATAAGTAAATAAGTGGCTTTGTATCTGTTCCATTAGTACCTTTGCAATGGATTTGAGATTTCTGCAACTGTTCGTCGGCTAAGTTTGCAAATTAAAGAACAAGTTTTAGAAAAATTCACTTTCATCACTTTTACGTGATTTTTATGATGGGTGGTGAAGTTAAAACTTGCAAAATGTTTTCTAAGCACAAGTAGTATATTGCCTAATTTGACTTATTGTGAATTTTCTATCTTTCCTAGTTATTACATCAATGATTAAAAGCTTTGAAACTTTTTATATTGGTTAAATCTGGAAACAATTTTTTAAAAATTATATTCATTTTGATATACACAAATAAATAATAAACTTTAGATATACACACACCCATGAATTTATCTAATAAACGAATTATAAATTATTTGATAAGAACAGACTGTATGAATTAAGTTGCTATACAAAGAACGTTTCTAAGTTCGAAATCAAGTGCAGAGGAATGCTAAACAAACCAGTGTTTGTAACACAATTGAAGAGAATAAAAATGACAGAAGGAAATTAGGACAAGTGAATTTTAATAATGTATTGACTATTGGCGGTAGTTGTAGCGACAGCATAGTGCAAATCATATTAATACCTTCAAAAATATACCATCTGCTCTGTTAGTGAAATTCTCACTCCAAAACTGCCTACCCTTCTGCACACGAGATTCTCACATGAAATCTAAGTCCGGTTAATCTCACGTGCATTTGACAGCTGTTAAAGTTTAATGGGTATTCTGCTTATACGAGACCTTTATTCTAAATTAATTTGGCAGATATTTTAATTTTTTTATATATAAAAAACACACAAGAACGACAAAGCATCAGCAAGTGCAAAATAGGAATGATTTTTATTTAATCATTATCAGGATGCTTGACATTCAACATTTACACAAAAATAGTTGCCAAATTGCTCATGTGATAACTCACACGAGAAAATCCAACTTTAAATAAATTTGAAGAAAGTGTTTAATTAGAATCAAAGTCCAAGTTTCTCCATGAAAACTCACATGAAAAGTTAGAACTCTGCCTTATTTTCAAAATGGTTATAAGTGATGGAAAATATAGTTTTCTAAGTTCTACTTTCTTATGGGAAAATTTAAGTTCTCACATGAGCAAAATCTGCACCCATGAAAATCAGGTTAGTTTTTCCACGGCTCACAAGATCTAACAATCTGCACACATGAGCTTGCAAAAACTACCCAATCTGCATACATTTCTAACAAACTGCACGCATGAAACCAACACTTGACCATAACGATTTAAAGAACTACAGCCCAGTTTCTAATCTCCCATTTATATATTTAAAAAAAAAATCTTAGAAAAGGTTGTTCCAACCCAAATTTTATCTAGTGTGAATTCAAATAGTCTTTTAGCAATGAACAGTCTGCATATCGCCCTTGCCACAGTACTAAAACTACTCTTCTGAAAGTATTTAATGACATTCTCTCTGCTTTGGATAGTGGAAAGATTACAGTCATCACCCTCCTGGATTTGTCTGCAGCATTTGACACAATAGACCATGATATATTACTTCACCGTCTCTAGCATGTATTTGACATTCAAAATATAGCCTTACAGTGGTTCAAGTCCTACTTAATGAACAGGACACAAATTCGTAGTAAAGCGCTTTGAGCTTCTAAAGATTAGGAGCTACACAAAGTCCTCATTATTATTGTTATTATTATGAGCTTGCAAAATCTAACCGATGTGCATACATTTTTAACAAGGTTCTCGTGTGCTGCTTTTGAGAAGCTCATGTGAATCGGTGAGATATTTCTGTACGGGTTATAATAACCTTAAAGTACAACATGCTGAACAATTTTAAAGAGTTTTGCAGTATTTATGAGATATGTCCATCCTACAATTCAGATAAGCAATTTTAGAGTTTAATACACTAATGTGTATAAACAAACTTTGTTGTTTCTTTGTGTAATTTGAATGTTTAACGTAGCTTTAACAATTTTTCAGTCATATCGCAACGAAGTCTGCAGTATTGCAATTTATAGTAATGTCTAGCACTGGGTCATCATGCCACAGAGACGTAGCATCATGTTCCAACCAATCACATTATCCTGACCCCACGACCTCCCGCTTCCGCGGCGGACGTACGCTCTAACCACTAGGCCACCAGAACGATACCAAACGTTCTTGTATCAGACCAACAAATTATTTGTATGATGTAGACTATTTTGGGTGGTGGGAACCAGACAGATGTCCCATACTTATCCAAAAAAAAAAGGTGCTTTTATGTGTAAATGTAACCTCCCAAAAGGTGCTTTTATGTGTAAATGTAACCTCCCAAAAGGTGCTTTTATGTGTAAATGTAACCTCCCAAAAGGTGCAAGTCTCTATTTTTATTTGTAAAACAGAATTTCGCAAACCATTTTATTACATTTTATGCCCTAGTGTTATCTAAAGAGTGGTTCCTCTGAACTAGGTTTGATTGCTAGTCAGGGTCCTCGTCCTCTGCCCTTGAAATTAATAGTGACCTTTGCCAAGATTACCCTATATCCTTTGTATGCTATATGTGTTAATGATATATTGTATGAATGCAATAGATTTGTACATGAGGACGGGCATAGTCGATCAAAAAATTTCCCAGTTGTCCTACCATTAAAAATCGTGGACTTTATGCAATGCCCTGGTTGAATTATTATCCATTCCGACTTTTGAATTTAAATGAGAAATGGTGCATTACATTTAAGTTGAAAATAAAATCTTAGGATTTTTAATGTATAATCATGTTTGTCGTTTCTCAATTAAGTTTAAAATTTGCATCCACTGTGGACTAGTCTTGTGTAAGGAGTCACATTTTATTTATTTAACTATGTTTAATTTACAACGAGTGCAAGTCCTTACCTTCATTATTTATTCTTGCCAAATATAAATTTCTAAAAGTTGTTTTTCTATAATTAATTTTAAAAAGGTACGAAATATAATAATATATATTTTGTAAGGAAGATTGAAAAGAAATCGTCTAACAGAGTCAAATCCCCGTGTTTATGTATTGTCTGTCCATGTCCTGCATGATAGTTTTTCTGGGACTCTTTCCCAGACCTGTTCACTTTGCGTAACGCCTTGTGACATAGCCCGGGACGGTTGTTCTCCATACTTTGCTTGTATGCAGGGCCCCTGTTCCCAATCTTAAAAAATGGAGAGGAAAGGGGAAAAAATCAGGGCAATTAAGATATTTTTTTGTAAAATTTTGGAATTATATTTAAAGTCTTAATTGGCTTTTTGCCACTGGAGTTTTTTTTATTAAAAAATTGAAACGTTTGTTTATTGCTCATAATCTGTCTTCCAGAGGTGGGAGATTGAGTCAGAGTTCCAGCCCGCATTTTACGGAGCACGCATTTCGCATTTATGCAAGCTACAAACCAAAGCCCCACCCCACCCCCTTGACATAAAATGCTATCCCAGCTGTTTTTTGTATTAAAATAAATTGTTTTCCCTGAGGTAGCAGGTGAGGCTGGGGATATTTTTGGCCTTTTTTGACATGCTTCCCTGTGAATTTCACACCATGGATTGAAATTTTGTTACAGCATTACAGAATATACCTGGTTAATTAGAATGTATGTGCTATTGATATAGCACCTTAATGGGCGTGATTTGCAAGTAAATCATACATTCTGTTATCTCTACCAGATGTGGTATAGATAATATAAAAGAAACCCAAAATTGATTCACGGTGTATGCTGAAACACAAAACTCATAAAAGTATAACAATAAATCAATGAAAACATTGATTATACATCTACACATGTTGTTTGGATTTCTTCTAAAACTGAAACCAAATTTACACTTATAAAAATTCATAATCAAGCACAGTACAAAAATACAATCTAAAATACTAATGTATACTACTAAATACTAATGTATCCACACCAGGGATGATAATGATTAATAGTGAAGAAAAATATAGTTCCTTTTATATGAATGTTTAGTGGTTAATTATGGTACAGTGAAGTGATTGGGAAGCCGCACTCTCTTTTGGTACACGATTTGATAGACTTTTTCCAAGAGTCGACTGACGATTTGGTGTGTGGGTAAACGTACGATCTTGTGCGGTTCTTAGGTGGTCACTCAGAAAGGTTTCATCCTGTACAGACTGCAAGGCTTCCTACAAACTACGGAGTCCACTATTGACTGTTGCGATAATTGAGAGTCAATTCTTTCACTTTACAGTCGGTGTGCATTTCTCCTTGTGGGTCTCGGTATTCGTAGCCGTAATTTTAAGGACCGCCACTTGTAAAACTTAGAATCTTGTCGTCGGCATGTTCATCTGTCCAGTCTCCTAAACGGTCTTCTTCGATGTCAGGGAGACGTTGACGAGGCGATCGATGTAGATGCAACCGTCCGTGTCAAAGTACAGGACGCGATCTCCTAACAGTTCTACAGCTTCGTACAATTTGAAGGCATACACTTTAATTTGTTAAAGTATGTTTTCTTGAACCAAGAAATAGATAACACGTGAATAGGTTTATTCCATGTGCAGATTTTGATGTTTTAAATGGATAGTGCTTAGACAAAAGCACAGACCAGAGAGTCCATATATATACTTGAATAAATGTTTTGAACCCATACCATAGACTTTTCGTATCTGTTTATTTTTTTAAAGAACATTTCTGTCTTCTTTTATGTGTGTTTTGATGTGTATTTATTTGTTTCTGTATGTCTATGTTTGTCCCTATCAGCCCTTTGTCCCTACAAGTACATTTTACCCTATCAATAATTTTGACCATATAAACACAATGATGTCACCAATGTTAAATTCCCTCAGAACTCCAGGTGACATTCCCATGTTAAATTCCCATTGACGCCCATTTTAATATACCCATTTTTAATGTTAAGGTCCCATTGACGCTAAAATGACCCAATCCTCGTCGCTATGTTCAAATCATCATTCACTCCATGTTACATTTCCCCATGTTAAATTCCCCTTGACGCTAGAATTGCCCACGACCGTTTGACCGAGATTTCCTTTGACGCTAGAGTGCCCCCTATTACTACTTAGGTGGTCAGTAAGATGAAAGCAGTTTCAAGCCGATTATTGAATTTGTAAGATTACGTAGAAGCTCTATTCAGTATTGTCCTTAAACGCTAAGAAAAGCACGATTAAAGCAAACTCTTTAAGAAAAAGCCGTTGTTAAAAAGAATTTTACTCAAAATTTATTCACACAGGTGTTATTTGATGAGGAAAAATATATATATCGTTGAGATGATTATTATAAGGTAAGAAAAATGTCAAATAAAAAAACGGATACAATTTGTAAACAAGGATTAACTAATTTTGATGATAAAACGTTCTGTACTGATATTATTACCACATTTGCATTAGGTCATTTTAAAGCAAAAAGCACACTTAATTTTAGTAAGAGAGATATTGCAGCAATCTCTTACTATTAAGATGAAAATTATGACTCATGGAAAAAATGCAAAATTAATTTTAGACGCGTTTAAAAACAATGTTGTTAGTATAAGTATTATTTAATGAGGACAAAACTCATATTGCAGAAAAAATACCAATAATTTAAGAAATAGTTAATTTTGATAGCAAAAGATTTCATGTTGATGATGTAAATACACTAGCGTTAGACAATTATAAAACACGATCGTAATCGTTATTTTTCCGGTAGTAGACTGCGGAGGGTCTGAACGATGCTAGATATCAAACAAGCTAACATTTCTTTTTAGCCAGCAATAAAAAAAAGTGTGTTGTTTTATGCGTTTTCACCTGCATTTGATGCTATTTCTTTAATTGATGCCGTACTCCAACTGTTGTCTTGAACCAGTCCCCCACAGAACCTTGAGCAGTTACCGCACTGGTAGCCTTGGCGTACAGCTGCTTGATGGTGTTGGTCAACTTTTGACCCATGTTGTACTTCCTCATTGTTGCCCACATTGCCTCATGCCACACTCTGTCAAAAGCCTTTTTGAAATCTATGAACACATGATAGATGTCTTGTTGATGCTGTAAGTACTTTTCATACAGAACCCTAAGATTGAATATTTGTTCTGTTGTGCTTCTTCCACTCCGAAACCCTGCCGGTTCTTCAGCGATTATATCTTCTGCGTGTGGGTTCAGTATGTTCAATATGATATTCAGCATCACCTTAATAGCATGGCCTGGTGAAACTGTTTGTTCTGTAATTGTGGCACTTCTGGAGGTTGTCTTTTTTGGGGAGTGTTATAATCAGTGACTGGGTCCACTGTGTTGGCCATACGCCTGTCTGCCAGATCTTGCTGCAGATTTTTGTCAGTAGCTCTATCACTGATTCACCCAGCACTCTTGATAAGTTCAGCTGGGATGTTGTCTTCTCCAGCTGCCTTCCCATTCTTCAGTGATCTTATTGCGGACTCCACCTCTTCTTTGAGAATGGGGAAATCATCATGATTTGTGGAGTTTGGAACTTCAAGTAACGCTGGGTTTCCTGTGGACGGATGGCTGTAGAATTCTTTACAATACTCAGTATATCTTTCAGCAGTGCCACTTGCTTCTGTGAGCCATTTTCCATTTTCGTCTTAAATGGTACTGATTCTTGGTTGCTTCTGTCTGGTAAGATCTTTCACAATTTGGAATGCCTTTTTGCTGTTATTCTTTATCAGGCTGCTTTCTATTTCTGTGCACGTTTGTCTAATCCAATCATCTTTTCCTTTCAATTTCCCCCCCCCCCCGATATTCTTGCTGATTTATTGATATTACACTGCCCCTGTTGTGTGTCTGGTGTTTTTTTTAAAAAAAATGTCTCTTCAAGCATCACACAGATTCAGAATCTATTCCGTAACCCCGAGTTTTTTCTTTGGGCGATGGAAGCCAATGATGTCTTTTGTAGCTGTTGTCATGAATGTGTTGAAAGTTTGTCATCACTTCAACATCAACATCCATCACAAGGAGTGAAGCAAATTTTCCTCCAATTGTGGCTTAGAATGATTTGCAGATGTTAGGGTCCTTCAATTGTTCAAGGTTGAATTTGAGCCTGATTTTCTTTGACTTGTTAATTTTCTTCAACCTCAGTCGGAACTTCAAAATGACGAGGTCGTGATCACTCACAACATCAGCAACTGGGAACATTATTGTTTTTGCCCTATTGATGCCAGATCGGTACCGATTTTGAACCAGTATGTAGTCGATCTGATTTTGATGGGTTCCATTTGGTGCATATCATGTCCATTATGGTGAAGCTTTATGTTGGTCCAGGGTGTTGGCTGGTACCAAGTTGTTGTAGCTTGCGAACTCGAGCATCCGTCTCCCTCTTTCGTTGGATAGCTCAATACAAGAACGTCCACAATGCTCATTCCAGTCTATTAGAGAATCTTTGCCAACGTTGGCATTCCAGTCTCCTTGGATAATGAGGGTGTCTTTTTCACTTACCATGTTTGTTATATCCCGGAGTTTGTTGTAAAACTCCTCTATTTCTTCGTCATCATGATCAGTAGTTAGAGCATATACTTGGATAATTGTGATTTTAAAGGGAGATGCTTTCAGACGAATGGAGATGATTCTGCTAGATATGATGCGACATTCAAGCACAGATCCCTTGATGGCTTTGTTTACAAGAAAGCCTACTCCACACATATATATATATATATATATATATATATATATATATATATATATATATATATATATATATATATATATATATATGGACTTGTCCAACTTTCCACTATAGTATAATATATGCTTATCTTCAGTTTCATGTTCTCCTAGGGCTGTCTCTCTTACTTCACAGAGTCCCAGTATGTGCCATGTGTAGTGTTCCATCTCATGTGTCAACTCTTGAAGTCTTCCAGTTTGCGCCAGAGTTCTAATGTTCCAGGTGGCGATGGCAACGCTGTCTCTCGCTCTGATTTTTATGCAAAGTACCAGTTGCACACTTATCACCTCCGTTCTGGAGGACAATGCAGGCGCTGTCCTTGTTGACATGGGCAACGACCGATCCGGTATGATAACTTCAGATTTGTCCAACATTATCAGCGTCTCTTTGGCAAAAGTCATCTGGCGAAGCCCATCCCTCTCTGAACCAAAGAGTTGCCAGAAGGGGATGTAGTACATCGTCCAACTTCCTTAGGGTCTCCACTTCGGATTTGTTTTTAGGATTTACTCCCTTAGCCTTTGGCTAACCAAAGCCAACCTGCAAGGCAGTAGGAGACTCGTGTATGGGCGGGTATGTGCATTCCCCGAGCAGATAGAGCATCTGCCACTGCTTGTGGCATCCTTAAGCTCCGGTTTATCTGGTGGAGCACTGCATAAGACTGAACAACCAGCTTCCTGCATTCTTCTCGATTTTCCATGTTGCTCAGTGAATCGCTCAATGTAAAACCTGTTTACTCTTGAATGCTATCTTCCCACCCATTTATCTGCCTGCCTCTCTTTTTCCTTGTACAGTACCTTGCAAGATTGTCTAGGCAAGTCCTGATTATCCTGAGACATGAACATACCACTGCAGTTTACGTTTTGTCACTGATTAGAAGATCTTCATGAGGCCCAATGGCTCGTCTGTTCTTCTGCCGTATTTCTTCATTGGTGACACAGTCTTTGTATGTGATGCCTAGGATCTTCCAGAAACATATCATCTCTGTGGCCTGTATCGTTTTCTCTAAGTCACCTGTTATGGTCCATGATTCACAGCATATAGAAATATGGAGATCACCAGTGAGTGCATCAGTCCTACAATGAACTGTGTGCAATGTTCTTATCATTCCAGACGGGCTTCCAAGGTAATGCTGGCTTTGAGCCTTCATATGCTACCGTTGCCCCCAAATACTTGAAGCTGTAGGTTCAAGTGGCTGAGATACGAGAGGTACCTGACATTGAGCATACTGACTCCCTGAAGAACCAGAGAAAGTGCACATTTGTATGGAAGAGAATCTTTCTGAAAAACAGCAGTGTAAAGGTAGGCATCTATCTGCCCAATCAATATATAAATATGTCTTGGTGTGCCCCCAATTGTCTGCATGTTGCTGCAGGGTTAGGTGGAGTTTGCATTCAAAGAGACTGCCTGGGCCAAGAGGAAAAATATGAAGCTGTTGAAAAGACAAAGATGAAAATTCTGCACAATATGTATGTGAGCTCTGTTTCATTTAGGGTTGAAATGAAAACACTCGCTTGTCGATTGTGGGATTTATTATGAGATGAAATGGTAAGAATAAAAAAAACCAGACTCGAAGGGTATAATTTTTCCAAATTATATTCAATCCCTGGTCATTCACTTGCGTGAAAGCCAAGTGCTCTCTTAATGACTCATACTGCTTGAGGTCTCCTCTGTCTCAAGAACTATAGTAGGAATGCCAGAAGCTTTTTTGCTAGTTATACGCAGGATTGATCTTAATACTGGTGAAGCACAGGAATCATGCACATAGATTGATCGCTCACTCCCCCCATGACAAACACGTACATTGGTCCACGACACGAGTCCTGGGTCACATGTATCTGCAGCATCAGCCATGCAGTAGCAAAGGTCTACCATTGGTGTAGGGTGTAGCATTTTGCCTCAACAATGAGCAAGACATTGTCAGCTACATGGAAATGCTCTTCAGGGCTTACTGAACAACAAGCCCATGAATCAAATCAAATAGGCCCTTGCCATTCCAGGCCAATGCCAAAGACCAGCCCATGTACAGTTGTTAATTAGGGAAGGCATCAACATGGAGAAATTTCACATGCACCAACCAGTCTCCCTGAAAACATGTTGGCCCAAGTGCAACTCATTCAGGAATAGATGTTTTTTGGTAAGCCTGAAGCAGCTGATGTTTGAGAGTTTTTCAACGTCACTCAAGGCACCCATGAGGTTATGACCTAGAGATCACATTGGCTTTGCTGTGGCCTAATATATCTGGCCTAATGTCTGTCTGCACTGAGTTGTTTAACAGAACCTGCTACCTCATTGATAACCACCTGGTGGAGGTTTGCTAAGACCACATTGGCTTTGCCACAACCATCTTATGGTGAACCATAACAGCAATAACTATATTTGCTGCACAGCTGGTAGATCGGGTTCATTTTTATTAAGTTGAAATGCTTTCATGCCAAGGTTTTGGGGAAAAATTTGATACAATTCCATTGTACAAGTGTTTGGGGAGACATCATTTAAAGTTTGTTTCTTGTTTTACAATAATGGTGGTCATATTTTATTGTTGACCTAAATATGTGTACATATTTGAATGGCCATTATTTTGGCCATGACATTATAATATTTACTTTAATTCTTTTGAATAATATTGAAGAGAGAGAGAGAGAGAGAGAGAGAGAGAGAGAGAGAGAGAGAGAGAGAGAGTGACTCTCATAGTATAACTATTGTATATTTTCTTTTGTATCATTTTATATCAGTTTTGAATTAGTGAACACCTGTTCACAATTCACAAAATCAGTTAGTCCATTGAGTGTCTGCTAAAAACAGTTTTACTGCTCTGTAACATGCTTTTAGATCAATGAGCTAAACTATGACATACAAATACTTTTTACCATTAAAAAAAATGAAGGACGTTATGGTGACAAAATAACATTTCTGGAAAAATTTCTGCAAAATCAAATTTATATGAACCAGGCTGACCACACCAAATTTTTCAGGAAACGTTTTCTTTTGTCTGCAATTATGGAAGGTAAAACAATCCACGTTTAAAGGAAGTAATTATTATAGTTATTTTTAAAGAAAAATAAGTAGTTGTTCAAGGAAATGTTAAAGTATAAAGATGTAATTTTGATGTTGAAATAAAAATAAATTTTGGATTATCTATTCATATATTCATAAATTGTGAGTAAAACTCTGGATTGGGCTAGGGCCTTGACAAAATATTTTTAAGGCAATTTTTAGCATGTCCACAATTTAATGATCCAATATATTAACTACTTACAGGGATCTACAGATAGTTTACACACACTAAGGTTTGAACTAAATGTTGTGGTTCTAACAGCTTAAAGAGAAAAATTAAATTGTTGAAAATTGTAAATTGTATTCTGCCATCATAAAACTAAATCATTTTCTTTATCTCATTTAAAATTTGCTATCATTAACAAACAACTTACAAGAAGAATTTAGCATTGAAAGTCCATACACCAACATAAAAAATTAAAAACATTGCATAACGTGCGGAAGACTGACCCCAGTTATCTTAAAAATAAACATCAACATGTTCAAAGGGCAAGCAACTGAGGGATGGACCCCTACTAGCAATACCTCTGACATCTGTGTTAAAAAAAAACAGAGAAAGCAATATTGCTGAGGTATGGCTGCCCAGTAATCTAAGACATTGGGCCTAAACATTCTTGTGAACACACAATAGGGCAATCTATGTCAGTCCTAAACATCTTTATGAACACTTGTGTAATATTTTGGTTTTAAAACTATAAGCACAGCCTCTCCCTTACCATTTAAACAGTGATTGCCTTCAACAATATTTTAAACGTTTGATAAAATGTAAAATAGATAACAAAAGTATTTTGAAAAACATTAATTTAAAACCCCCCAGTAATCTGAAGGCATATTCTAGCAAGGTAATCAACATAGCAAGGTAATGTATGTAATTCTAAGTTAAACTTCTAATAATCCATAAAGAATTTGTCTGAATGTAAAATTTCGTTGACAGACTTATACACATGTCCAATTACAGACTTATATATATGCCCAATATCAGACTTGTATACATGTCCATTGACAGACTTATATACATGTCCTTTGACAGACTTATATACATGTCCAGTGACAATCTTATATACATGTCCAATCAAGATTCATCCTCCTGGTCCATAGCTTATGTAAAGACTCCTATTAATGCACTCAAACAATGGAACATTTTCACAATGCATACTTTTATTCATAGATCACTTCCTACATTGAATCCTGGGAGAAATGGGGAGGGAGCAATGGTGAGTTGTGTCCTGATGTAATTATAACTATACTGCCTTTTCTCTGAAGAAATTGCAGCTAGCGTAACCTGGCACTCTCCAGCATTCAAGACACAAAGCTCATGTTATGTTCAAATACTGTTTATTCTGTGCGAGAACTCTCATCGAAAATTAGAGTGTACCTGCGTGTGTGCGTGTGCGCGTGGTAAAAAGCTGCAATAAATGGAAAATGTAATCATTACAAAACATGAAATTAAAGAAACGTTTCACTAATGTATTAATGTCCATATCACAAATAAAATCTACGAGTCATTAACAAAGTTACTCACACTGTGGTGGGCTTCAATTTCAAAAAGAGCTTTGAAGTCAAGCTCACACTCCCGCCTCGACGTACCACAAACGAAAACAAAACGAAACTGATATTCATGAAGAAGAGGTTTTTTTTAAAAAAAGGGAGACAAATCTAAATGGCCACTTGACTGTTCTAACGGTAACAGCACACTCCCCGTCTGATATCTACCAGATATCACTATAAAGAAATAAACAAATGTACACTATAAGTGTAGAGTTCTTTTTTAGTCTTAACGTCACTGTCCAATGAAACAAAATCTAGGTTATGGCTTAAGATCATATCATATTGCATAAAACAGGAAGGTGTAGATCATTTCTCAGTGGACTCCTCCGTTAATAACAGAATCATCTCGGTAATCGGTCTCGTGTAGATTGTCGGTTGGCCTTCCCTTGTAACACGAACTTCAGCTTTACGAACTCTGTCATCTCCGCCTGGAATCGAGTTCACGATCACGCCGACAGGCCATTCATTCCTACAAACGGTCTTGTCCTTCAAGAGTACAATGTCTCCTTGTTTAATGTTAGTCCGATCAATCTGCCACTTGCGTCTACTTTGCAGTGTTTGGAGATATTCACGCCTCCAACGGTTCCAGAATATGTCAGCCAAGGTTTGTACGCGTTTCCATTGCGCCTTGAATTCCGAACATATATGCCATCCTTTGCAGCGCTCTTTGCCGCAATAGGATAGAACAATGTGTCTAAGACGGGTAAAAGTTTCCACTAAGTTCTTCCAAGATGAAAATCTTTCAAAGCGAAGCGAACCCAGTGAGATTTTCTTTGACACAATCGTTTTGATTACGTCAACCTTTTGTCTCAGCTCCTTATCCTCATCAGCATCCAAGAGAGGGAACATGTCATCAAAAGATTCTTTGTCTTTACGGAGTAGATGTGATGGGCCTAACACCCAAGGACTATCCTGTATACGTGCAGCTGGAATTGACCTGGTAGCATAGTCAGCCGGGTTCAAATCCGTTGAAATGTAGGTCCATTGTTCTGGTCTAGTGGATTTCCTGATGCGCTCCACTCTGTTGCTGACGTATACGTAGAATCGTCTCGTTTAGTTGTGTATATATCCTAGAACAACTTTGCTATCGGTGTAAAACCGCACTGAGTCCATTATAA
The DNA here is from genome assembly GCA_030141615.1 of Unio pictorum. NCBI lineage: Eukaryota > Metazoa > Mollusca > Bivalvia > Unionida > Unionidae > Unio > Unio pictorum. The sequence goes on along the minus strand of JARLTB010000175.1, from coordinate 5,168,190 downwards.
TATCTAAGTAATCCGATATAGTCTCAAAAATTTCCACAGCCAGTACTGCTGCACAGAGCTCAAGGCGAGGAATAGTGTGTCCATGCTTAAGAGCAACTTTAGCTTTGCCTAGAACGAAACCAATTTGTTGACTACCATCGGCGGCTGTAGTTTTGAAGTAAGCTACTGCGGCGATAGCTTTTTCAGAAGCATCTGAAAATATGTGCAACTCATTTTTGACAGTAGTATTGAGTGACATAGACGAATATGTGCGTGGAATTTTTACATTTTCAAGGAGTTGTAACGAATCTCTCCAATCCTCCCATTCTGCTTGATGTTCAACAGGCAGAACTTCATCCCAATCTGTAGTTCTTGATATCAGATTCCTAAGAAAAACCTTCCCTTGGATTCTAACAGGGGCAACAAAACCGATAGGATCAAACAGGCTGTTGACACTAGAGAGACTTCCTCGCCGTGTATAAGGTTTCTCCTCAGATGACACTTGAAATCTGAACGTTACTGATTTAAGATCCCAGGTCAGGCCTAGACTGCGCTGTAAGGGTAGTATTTCTTCACTAAGGTCTAGATCCTTCAGGTCCTTAGCCAGATCGTCGGAAGGAAAGGCATTCATCACCTCATCACTGTTTGAAGCAATCTTGTGCAAACGTAGGTTGCCTTCAACGTTAAGAGCTCGCTGTGTTCTTTTCATTAGGTCAATAGCTTGTGCGCTTGTAGGGAGTGATGTAAGTCCATCATCCACATAGAAATTCCGTTGAACAAACTCTTTAACGTCCACGCCAAAAACCCTTTCACTGTTCTGTGCCGTTCTCCTTAGCCCATACGTCGCGACAGCAGGAGACGGACTATTACCAAAGACGTGTACACACATTCTATACTCCACCAGATCTTCGTCCAGATTGTTGTCACGATACCAAAAGAATCTAAGAAAATTTCTATGATCCTCTCTGACTAAGAAACAATGAAACATCTGTTGAATATCAGCTGTGACAGCAATAGGTCCCTTCCGAAAACGAAGAAGAATGCCCAAGAGGTTGTTAGTCATATCTGGTCCCGACAGTAAAACATTGTTCAACGAAACACCGTCGTATTTGGCAGACGAGTCGAACACGCCTCTTATCTGATCCGGTTTCTTAGGGTGGTAGACACCGAAGATAGGTAAGTACCAGCGCTCCACGTCGTCTTTTAAAGATGGGGCTAACTCTGCATGTCCACTATCAAAGATTCTTTGCATGAAAGTCGCAAAATGTTGTTTTTTGACCGGATCCCATCGGAGACTGGTGTCTAATGTCTTAGCCCGTTTAATGGCTTGCGGCCTATTGTTCGGTAGTCTTTGTCTTGGTGTACGGAAAGGAAGGGGTGCAACTCAGTTTCCATGAGGGTCTTTGTAGAACTCCTCGTCCATTATCTTGAGAAATTCTTTATCCTCTATTGACATCCCAATTTTATCATCATTTTTTGTTCTCTCGAAAACAAAGGCACCAAGGTCACCTTCTGCATCCGCGAATGAAGAAAAATACAATTTTATATTGTCGTCTGTACATACATTCCTGATGTGAGTTTCCTTTATCTTGAAACCATTAGGGCATGGTCTAAAGATAGACGTACGTCCTTTTCCTAACAGGTAAGTTTTATTGACATTAACGAAATCGGGTTTGTGTACTTTACCAAGACAAGCTTCTCCTATTATCACCCAGCCAAGGCTAAGTCTCTGGGCATAGGGAGAGTTCCGTGGACCGATGCGCTGGTCATGAACGTGATGTGCTTCAGTCAAGTCTCTACCAATCAGTAGTAGTATAGACGAGCCAGCATCTAATGGTTGGATGTGTCTCGCAATATCGTTAAGATGGGGGTGGTGTTCCGCCACTTCTGGAGTGGGAATTTCCTCCCTAATGTCTGGTATCTGATTACATTCAATTAACGTCGGAAGTTCCAATCTTGCACTTACATTTAGTGCCTCTACAACGTATCCACTTGCTCTTCTACCATAAGTCACTACACAACCGGTGCACGAAGAAAGCGTGTATTCAACCTGTTTATCTTGTATGTCAAAAAGATTAAAAAAAAGTCTGACTTGGCTAATGACCTGTTACTTTGATCATCGAGGATAGCATACATCTTTATAGCCTTTGCTGGATGACCATCTGGATATACTCTAACAAGGACTGTTCTAGCACAAGATTTACCAACAAATCCTTCGCCACAAATTTGAGTACATTTAGATGTTACTCGTGGGGATGAGGAATCTGAAATCTCCTTCTCCCCGCCATGGCTTATTGCGGGAGATTGATATATAAGCTTCTCTGCTACAGCGGCGGTGACATGCAAAGCTGTAGGATGACGATCACTGCCACAGTCTGCGCACTGTATTACTTCCTTGCATGCACGTAGTATATCCTTTGTTGATTCACAACATCTAAAACATATGCCGTTCTCTTTTAGAAGTTTCTTACGTTCTTCTAAAGGTTTGAGTTTTAAACCTCTACACTTGTTCAGAGAGTGGTTCGTTTTGTGTAATGGACATCGTTTGCCTGGTTCAACATCATTCACATCTGAATGTCGTGATACCTGTGTTTTCTTTGTCGAGATCATAGGTCTATTACCAGCGTTCTTAAGAGGGGTTTTCTCCTTTTTAGTAGGTGTGATGGTGCTGATTTCATATGCGAAATCGGGGTCATTCTTCACTTTGCTAATCTCACGGATAAATTCAGCAAAGAAGGAAAACGGTGGAAAAGAAACATTATGGTGTTTCTTGTAATTCACTGCTTGTGTAGTCCACCTTTCTTGTATGCCATAAGGAAGTTTATTCACTATGGGAAGCACACCAGAAGACGAATCATAATAGCCCAAAAGTGACTGGTATCTTTTATCTTCCTTGGCAGACTCAATTTCAGATAGAATATCAGACAACTCGTAGAGTTTCTTATTGTCCTTATTAGTCAGCTTCGGAAAGTCGGCTAATTTAGTTTTTAAGGCCGCTTCAACCATTTCTGGGCTACCATATCTCTCATCCAGACGCTCCCAGATTCTTTGTAGTCCTCTAGAAGGGTTGTTCACGTTTGATGCTGTGATGCTAAGAGCATGTTTTGAAGATTCAGGGCCTAACCATTTTACTAATAAGTCTATTTCTTCGTTAATGGTAACCTGTAACTCTCTCATAACGCTGAGAAAACAGGCCTTCCAAACGGTATAAAATTCTGGTCGATCATTGTAGTTAGAAAGACGTGAAAGGAGCAAGTCTTTCTTCAGAAGAAAACGAGTCATCTCCGTACCGATAGACTGACTACTATATTCCTGTGGTTGAAGTGCTGCTGGAGCATAATCGACTTGTCCATTATTGGGGTGGTAGGCGGGTGCATCAGCATTCATCACAGTAGGTCGATGTGTAGATAAAGAAGCGTTCTTATGCATCCCTGATTCGTGTACTTGGTCCAAGTCTAAGCTTACACTAGATACACATTCTTGATCATAGTGGTTGACACGCCGACAGGTCTGTATCACAGGTTGTGGTGTCGGTATGAAATTTGGGAACATAAGTGGTGTAGGTGTGTAACTGACACTGTGGTGTACGCCTTGTTTAACACCACACTCATCGTAATCAGGCTTGAAATGAGTATTTTCTGGCAGTTCTGTTTGTTGACTAACATAGTATCTAACACGTTCCATGGGTTCCTGAGGCTGAGAGACATCGAATTCACTTAGATTGGATTCACCACGGTCTTCACCAACCGACTGTAAAGCCTTTACTTCAGCTTCAGCTGCAGCAGCTTCCTTTTGATGTGCTAGAAGCTCCAGGTCAGCCTCCAGTTCTGCCTTTTTACGTACAGCTATCGCTTTAGACTCATCAAGAAATGCTTGCTGTTTACGTATCCCTGCTTCTTTCTCGGCGAATTCCACTCGTGCACGTGCGGCGTCAGCTTTAGCACGCTTCCTAGCAAGCACAGAACTAATGTTGGATGTAGTCGAACCACTAGTTTTAGATTTTGCTGTGTGTATAGAGAAGTTAGAATGAGGTGAGCCGGATTCCAACGCATGTTGTTTGAAGGTGTGAAGTCGTTTTAAGGTATTTTCGACTATCATTTTATATGCTTGCACTAACTTAAAATGAGTTTCCAATTCTTTAAGGCTCTCCTGTGTGCTTGTTTTTGACAAAAAATCAAAGTATTCTGTGGACAGAGTACAAGATTTGTCATAGCATTTGACTAGGTCATTTTCTATTTTGCGTAAGGAATTTATATCACTGGGACGATCAGCGAATATTGCCAAAACATCTTCAATGTTCTTCCAAGCTTTCTCTAATTTGACATTATACTCGTCTCGGGTCGTCTCGTACATTTCCATGCCTTTGACAGTTAATGTTCTGATTCGCCTTTCGGTAGGATACGATGAAACTGCTTCAAGGTCTATAGATTTTGAATCAATTGAATCCATTTACACAGATAACAGAACTTTGGTAAATGGGAAAAATAGAATCTGTATGATGTCAGAAAGTTATACGACGAGAAGTTAATAACAAATCACAATAGTTTCCAAACGTGGTGAATCCCGTAGAATATGTAGTAAACGTGTTATGTAGCTTGGACTGAATCACTGATTCTTTCACATTATACAGACTAACAAATTAGCAAATTTGAATGAGTTCATCTCACAATTCAAATTCTTGGCGACTGTAGGTAAATGGTTGCCCTGGTCAGATCCCAGTTCAGTAGTACAAGTGAACATTTATCCTTAATTTAAAAGGAAGATGTATTCATTTAGCTTTCTCAACACATCAGAATATACTGTATAGGCGGCGACCGAATGTCAGCATCATGCGACTGTTGACGATTGTCCTGTGCCTGTAGTAATTCTCCGAATGTGTGTAAATGAAATGTGTAGCTATCTAGTGGTCTTGATGAACCAGTCGGCTGTAGCACTATCCCTGGGAAGAATTTTGCATGAAGTTACTGGACACAGTCTTTTTACTATACTGCCTTTTCTCTGAAGAAATTGCAGCTAGCGTAAACTGGCACTCTCCAGCATTCAAGACACAAAGCTCATGTTATGTTCAAATACTGTTTATTCTGTGCGAGAACTCTCATCGAAAATTAGAGTGTACTTGCGTGTGTGCGTGGTAAAAAGCTGCAATAAATGGAAAATGTAATCATTACAAAACATGAAATTAAAGAAACGTTTCACTAATGTATTAATGTCCATATCACAAATAAAATCTACGAGTCATTAACAAAGTTACTCACACTGTGGTGGGCTTCAATTTCAAAAAGAGCTGTGAAGGCACGCTCACACTCCCGCCTCGACGTACCACAAACGAAAACAAAACGAAAACTGATATTCATGAAGAAGAGTTTTTTTTAAAAAAGGGAGACAAATCTAAACGGCCACTTGACTGTTCTAACGGTAACAGCACAATAACTATAAGTATATGCCAAAGTAAAGACCCTGTATTTCTAACCTGGCAGGACACATACCTGCCCATATTGAAGGGAGGTACACTCCAAACCACTAGGCTTTAAATTCATACAAATTTCAAGGCAGAAACAAAATAATTACTCCAAACTTTAATGTAAAATATGTATGAAATTTTCTACTAAGGCTAATTTAAATTTCTTTTGTGAAAGCTTTCACTTTCATGGACTTATCATATCTAATGATTCAAGTTTTGTGTACATGGATGAAAACTTCAACTTGAAAAGTTTTATGGAACAAAGTCTTGGACCCCTAATTTGCAAGTCACTATACAAAATATATACAGTCAGATATAATTCATGCTCATTAAATTCTATTTATCATACAATCACTTGAAACAATTTATGAGTTATTACAATACAAACTGGTTGTACTCTTAGATACCTTTTCGTCTTATGCATCAACTGATTTAATAATTTGATATCATTGTCTTAAATTTTCCACCTTCTACTTTTTTAATGTATTCATTAAAATATGCATGATTATTTTCATTCTATACTTTTTGTATAGAAAATTTTCTTTTCTTTTTGCAAGTCTGCAAATTGTAGAAACTGAAGAAAATTATATTGGATACATTTACCTTTAGTTATTTGTACCCAAAATTATTATAAAAAATTGTAAAAAAAATTAACATTGGGTACAGAATGTAGTTATAATTTTTTTTTGGTGTCCCTAAAACCTGATTAGGTCTAGATATTACTCTCAGCATTTTCAGGCTTACATTACAAATGAAATCAATTTTGAGCAAGTGGGTACAGGAACTAGAAATCTAAGGGGTTAAACATTCTCAAAAAAATCAACTCTACCTGTCTGGCAAGGACAAAAGTTTTTAATCATTTTAAATAAAATCACAGCATTTTGGGGCTTACAAATGAAATTCATTTTGAACAGGTGGAAACAGGAACTAGAAATCTGAAGGATTAAAAATTCGCTACAAATCAACTCCACCAGTCTGTCAAGGACTAAACTTTTTATTCATTTGAAATAAACTCTTGTGTACCTTGTAATTATACAAATATCAGAGTTGATTATGTTGATGATTTAATTATGATTGTGTGAAAAACTGCTTTCAAAAACTTATTCCTATGAGCCTTCTAATACCAATTATTAGTAACTGCAAGCTGAGTCCAGTCTGGTCTCTGTTTCTGGTTAGCACTTAACAGTATTCAAAGTGGGAACACAATACTTGTATGAGCTTGATTCATACAAAACAAGAAAGAACAAATAGCTTATTTAAAGAAAGAAAAAATTCCAACAGAAAGAATTGACTTTCAATGAAGACAGTCTGCATTATTCTTGATAGAACAGCCTTTCCTTTGGAGACGAACACTGGTTAGCCCTAAACTTGAACCTGCCTGATTGGTTCAACATTTTCTCTGGCCAAATTAGGGTTGTAGTGAAAATTCAACTTCTGAGTCACTAAAACTTCCATAATAATGATTATAAAATTATTCAAAAGACAAAGATAGACAAATGGTATACCTTAAAACGAAGTTCAACATTAATAATAATAAACAGAAACAATGAAGCATGGTATTCAGTACGCAAAGCATCATCCATAAAAACATGCATGATTACAACATTTCACACACCCACATACACTTAAAAAACATATATAGACACTTTTATATAATATATACATATACTGTGTATAAATAAAACTAAATTTGCCAAAAACCTGCTTCAAGCATCTTGATTGCATCAAACAAACATGTTGAGGAAGGTACTCACAATATTTCTTTACCATTTTTAGGTACAATTGAACATGAATTAACTCAGCTCACAAACAAAGCATTAAAATTAGATATTATACATGTGCCTATGAAATTGAGCAGTGTCAGAGAGATAAGAGATGGGAACATTCTGTAAGTTCAATAGTTTCTAGTTGATTCTTAATAAAGTTTTTGCCTGTCAAAGATTGGTGACTGTGCTAAATGTGTTTTGAGAATATGGGGCCTGATGGCTGGCTTACTATTATCCAAGCATCAGCCATATAACAAAACAAAATAACTGGAAAATACAGATCCTGACAATTGATTGGCTATTATAATGCAAGCACAGACCAATCAAATAGTTTGGCAGATACAGGGGTCTATTGATTTATTGGCTGTTACCTAAGTTATGGCCAATCAGATATCTAAATTTTAGCAAAGTCTATTTGACTATGAGAAAGTTTTAAACTTGGTCTGAAAAATTCAACTTTGTATGGACTTAGTGATTTTCTATTTTTGCGTTATGTTTTGAAGATCAAGTCCATGCTTTTTATTACCCTTATAATTGCAGTTGCATCATTTGAGAAATGAAGGGATGATTTCTATTGGTCAGAGCAAATCATGTGATCAGACTCAATTGCATTTATTTCTTTATATTTCAAGCAAAGAATGTAGTACATTGTGATAGTAAATCTGGGTCCTGCACCATTTACTTCAGGTAGGACATTATGAATGGGTGAAATGCAGTACATGTACATTGCTAATCCAAACAATGATGTTACAGTACTCCTTTACTATAAGGTCCTTGATAATAACACGGTTCCTGTTATAAGGCAGGTATAGTTTTGGATTCCATGTCATTAATGGCAGCAAAATTATAAGTATCCAGTATTTTGTTATAAAATATATATAAGGTCCCTCATTATAACATGATTACTGTTGCAAGGTAGGCATGGTCATATATCCCATGTCATTAATGTCAGTAAAATGATTTTTATATTTCAATGTAAGGTGGGTATAATCTATGACTCCCATATTCAGTATCATAATGAGGTAGTACTGTATCATTTACTTCATTATAAGTGGTATACTCAATGACTCAAATGGTCAGTGTTAGAATTAGTGAGTACTGGGTATGATAACTGTACTGACTATTGCTGACATTTACAGTGATTTAATTAACTTGAAGGAGGAATGTATGAAGTTCCAGACAGCTCCATTCGCTTGATATCATTGGAAATCTGTGTCAAGTCTTGTATAAACATTCGGATCTGCAACAACAGAGATCAGTGGTGTAAAATACAAATTTATATACCAAACATTTGAGTACTAGAGATTCTATGAATTTAGTGTCACTCTATTTCAAGGTGTACCAATTTGCATGGATTTTGTGCTGCCACAAACTGTAGATTCAAGATTAAAAAGGTGTATGTCTTCAAAGCAAACAGAAACCCTTTGCAAACTCCTGAATTTTATTTCCCATAGCCTGGTCATTTTCTTTCCTTTTCTTTCTTACCAAACCATAGAAAAAGATATTCATAAAAAACTGACCTACATTAGTTCTAAATGCCATTCTGATTTATATCCCCTCAAAAGTGTCTATTTTCATTTTGTTTCAACTTCTAAAAGATTAATATTAATGAAATTAGTTTTTTGTGTATAGTTGAGGGCTAAACAAAAGTATTGCAAACAGAACATATATCTTATTTGGATGTAATATTTACAAAGGCTCTCATAAGTACAACCCCTTCTTTCATACAAATCCTGCAGTAAACTCCTTTTTAGGCATCTTTGAGTGGCTGTCTAGCTCAAAGAATGGAAGTGTGTGTGTTAAAACCCATGTTAAAACGCTTGAATTTTCATGAAGTTTACCATTATGCCTGCCTTAAGCCTTGTTACCAACTAGCCTTGTGGATAAAATCAGTTCCAAATGTGGAACTTACATTTGTTTTATTCACTGCAATCACAGTTACAATGAATGCACCTCAAAAGATTAGAGCTCTCAACATTATCAAAGGGAATTAACTCTTTTAATTGTCTACACTGGATGGTGACATTGTTTACTGGCATGAGATCATTGGTGAGCAGTTGTTGTGATGAAATTAACATACTGAAATTTACACCAAATAATCTATTAGGCGCACAGTGCTGGTATTAACTCAAACTTAGCAGTTAATTGTACAAATGTCAATAATTAAAGATAAACCAAATAAAGGGAGATAAGTAGGAACAAAAATGACATAAAAACAAATTACTTTTATCGCCTTTGCATTCTGCATATTTATGTGATTTATGACTCCTCAATTATGATCATAAATTTCAGAGTAAATTAAAAAATTATAAGTAATTACAATATTTCTGCATCAAAATAATTTTTATACTTTCAAATTCTGACAATTTATAAAGTGTAAAGTGTGCACATTTCAGAGATTTGATTAGTGCAAGTACTTTTTTGATATTATCATTTCGTGATTATTTCCCCTCAAACTAATTATTTATAAAACTTATTTGTTTTATTTGAGAACTGTAATTTAATTTTCCATCAACTGTTTTAAGAAAATAACTGATAACTGTTGATAAGTTGACATACTACCTAAAAAAGCTGTAAAACCTAATTAACAAGCATTTCTGGAAAGTCAGATGGTGAGTTTTTATCAATCAGGTCCCCAAATAAGTCTCATAGGATGATAATAGAGTTAGCTATTGTAACTGTACATTAGGCCTATCCACTTTTTTAAATAAATCTTGGTAACAATGTCTGGTCAAAATTCATTTGCATTGTACCAGTGCTTGTCTTCACCAGTTCAATGAAGTAAAATAAATATGCAAGATCAAGCAGGTCTAGTTTTTATACTCCTTTAGAAAGGTGAGTATACAGTGTATAATTTTTGTCTGTTATGCACTGTTTTTGATTCAGAACTATTTACATATTGCAAAGAATTAGTTTTTAACAAGAATCCCATGTCAATGCCACAATTCTTTCAGAGAGGGGATATGGTAGCATGATCATCTTAGATGGCTACAATGGTGCCATGCTGAGGGTCAGATCTACACCATTTTCATTTACAAATAGCTATTTCAATATTTTGTTAGTGAAATTCCATGTAAGTACAACTTTTCTTCTGGGATAATAAGCCATTAAAATATTTGTAAGATGGCCATCGGGGTCACTGTTTTGGAGAATGAATCAGAAACTTAAAAAAATAAGTCAATACAACCGTCCATATAGGAGAAGTAGCTGTAACAAGATTTTCAAAAAGTCACAGTTACAGCCATTTTCGGAAGTCATACTGGCTCTATTTTCATTTAGGACCAACCATTTATACTGCAAATGTTTCAACAAAATTCTTCATAAACTTTCTGTTCAGAAAAATCCATACTCGTATAAGTCTTATCCAAATATATCTGGGTCTCATTTTCTAGATGATCCTCCCAGTAGCTTAGGAGAAGCAGAAATAATGAAAACTTGTGCACTAACAGATGCCTGACGTATGGACAAATGACTCAACATCATGTAAACTCTTAAAATCTTTAACCAGTAAAGCTAAAATAAATCCCACAGAAAACAGAAAAACATATACACTAACTAATAATTGGTTCCCTAGAAATGAAAAAATATAATGTGAAGTGCATGTGACAGGTGGAGGGATTCTGTAAGCACCTTAACCTTGTATTAAAATTCTACCTAGTAAGCATGAGGCAACAATGTGATAAAAAAAAAATCTGGTTAGTATTTTTATGTTTTTCCATAAAACTGCGTGATCCTTCTCTCAAAATTTGATTTTTTTTAAACCATTCTTTTTTCACAAGCCCTGAGAAAGGCAACTTAAGACTGCATTTACATATTCTAATATAAAAATCCAAAGTGCTCAACAGTTTTAAAATTTTGTTGGTGCTGACTAGCATGCAGGTTTGACAGAGTGGATGAGGTATCAATTGGTCAGTTGGCAGAGGTGGGTACTCCTGTTTGTTCAAATGTGTGTGTGCCTGGTAGGTTAGCTTGAAGACATTGCAGTGACAGTTTTGGTCTGAGCTGTTGTGTCTTGCTGCCTGCTTAGTTCTCTAACAATATCACGCAGATCTTCTAAAAACATTTGAATCTGAAAGAGATTAAGGAAAGAAAAACATGAGTCATGAAAATTATCAAAAGATATGTATAATTTTCAAAACAAAAAGAGTGGTATGGATCTTTGAAAATATATATTATTGCTTCTTGTAAAATGTTTACTTCTTTTCAAATTACTTGTACCAAAATGTGCTAAACAACCAAAGGTTAAGTGATTGAGGATTTATAACAAAGGAAATATAAATATATATGGTCATGATGAAATTCTAAAGTTATCATGTTACTACTCATCCCTTTGTATATTCTCAAGTTCTTTTTAAAACTCTGCATACTTCTTGAGTGTTCTCCTTGATACAGAAATAATATTCTTGCATAAAACTCTCAGCCTAATGACAAGATGTTTTTATTTAATATTGTTCTCAGGATCAAAATTCACACCATATGTATAAAGAAGGAATAATAGAGAATAAATGTGGCAGAATATACAGAATGTGATCAGTCATGTTTTTTATTTTGAGGTTAATTTTAGGTTTCTGAATAATTTAAAATGCAAATGTATGAGACCAGGTTCTTGGCTTCTGAGTAATCATCCAAAATCTGGTCACACCGAATTGGCCCGTTTTTCTTATTGATAACAGGGAATCATGGGGCTCATCTTTTCTTTTTCTATCAATCTAAATAGGGTATCATAATTATTTAACTGCTGACTGCTAGCCTGGACAAATTTAACATTTTTATCTGCATATCTTTTATTATTTTTATTTTTAAAAATACACAAAGTTTCAATTAGTTTCACTTAATGAAAATAGTACAATATATACATGCAAGTATCATGATATACTTTCTCCAAACCATGCAATTTAAGAGCCTAAAATTTCTCTTGATTTCTTAATTAAAACATGGCCTTATTGCTTATTCTCGATTAATTCCTATATTATTAGCCTAGTACATGGCAGTTAAATATGTATATTTTCTAAATGTTTATAATTTGTTTGGAATTTTAAAAAAAATGCATATATCTTTGCTTTGTTATTGACTTTTAATTTATCTGTTATACCAATGTAGACCTTCAACTACAAATACAGCATAACTGTGATTACTCAATTATATTGTATTTGAATCAAAGTCTGACTTTCTACTGGTATTAATAACCCAATTTTGATAAATAAAGAAAACAATAGAAGTTGGTAAGTAAGCTTATATCATCATGTTTTTGAAATATACTGTAAGGAATATTCGTGTATATTAAGTGATCTGGGATCTAATTGGCTAATATCACAATAGGGGCATTAATTTGAAAAGATTTGTTATGAGATTATTGATTTATCTGTGTCTTCGATGAATTTAATTACATATAGACATTCATGGCATTAATTTGCATCTGACGGACTGACTATTGCAAGCAACTTTCATACATATTAATGAAGCAATCTCGTATCTATTTAGATGAACCTGTTACCACTCAATGACCTTTTTTATTCATCAGATATTGATCCGATTTGGTGCAAAATTTTAGGAAGACCAATGACGATGAATACTATTTAGAATCACTGTACAAGTTCCCATCAAACTGGAATTGAATTGAAAATAATAAATTTATTTTAAAATACTAGATGCATACATTTAAATTAAACAATTTGTAAAAAAATATCAAAATAATACAAGTTAGGGATTATAATAAAAACTATTTTTAATTAAAGCTGAAGAGGAAAAAAACCTCAGCAACAGTCTACTTGTTGGTAATAATTTGACATTATACAGGTACGACAAGTTTGTACAATGTCAGTGAATTAATAAAATCTTGATTCAAAAGATGAAAGTTGGGTGGTTATTTATTAACACTACTAGATAACTTCTCAGCTTAAAAACTAAAAGATTTGATCCATGCCAATTAACCCAAGTATTAAGATTTCCTTACATATTTGATCATTTGCCATAAGAACATAACTAAGCGATGTCCAAGTTTATAATTTTTTTGGCAGAGAAATAATGGTTACAATGACAATATTTAACATTCTTGAATGCTTTTTCTAAACCTACCCACATTTATTTGGAACAGCTTTAGAGGCAGTATTTTGATGGTTTGCTGACACTAAAAATGTGAACAATACAATGTACCCTGGCTTTGACAGCAAGAAGCCAAATAGGTAGGTAACCTATTTTGACACCAACAGCTTCTTGGGCTCAGTCATGATGCAGTGCCTGCTGGCTGGTATCAAGAGGGGTGAGCAAACTGGAATATATAGTTTCAGTTTGCTTGCAGCTTTTCCTCTAACAACCTTGTATGGGCAGCCGTCGCCGCCAAAATTACATTAATCAAATGATCTGGTATGAAATCAAATGATTTAACCTAGCAAATGAAATGATCAACCCAGATTCCAAATGATGTGGTGTCACATGAAATGATTTAACGAACAAAACCGAATGATGCTTTCAAGTTTCAAATGACGTGGGATTAAATGAAATGATCAAGTGTGAGATGAAATGATTTAACCCAACAAACGAAATGATCAATTCAGATTCCAAATGATGTTGTGTGATATGAAATGATGTAGCATGCAATGAAATGATTGAATCCCAAAAATGAAATAATGAATTCAGATTTCAAATGATGTGGCGTTAAATGAAATGATCTGGTATTAAATAAAATGATTTAAAGAACAAAACGGAATGATGATATATGCTTCCAAATGACGTGCTATTAGATAAAATGATGTAGTCTAACATGAAATGATTTAACTCAACAAATGAAATCATGAATTTAAATTCCAAATCATCTGGTATTAAATAAAATGATTTAAAGAACAAAACGGATTAATGAAATCTGGTTCCAAACGATATATTATTAAATGAAAGTACGTAGTATGAAATAAAATGATTTAACTCAATAAATGAAATGATGAATTCAGATTCCAAATAATGATATTAAATTAAATGATTTAAATAACAAAATGGATTGATGAATTCAGATTCCAAATGATCTGGCATTAGTTGAAATGGTCTGAAGAGCAGAATGGAATGATCAGCTCATATTCCGAATGAAATGGTATTAAATGAAACGTATTGAAAGTAAACCATCTGATCAAACTACGAATCAACTAGCGTAAATCCAAACAATCACAGGGGGGCGCTGTTATCTATGACGTATGATGTCAGCACCCCGAAACAGAATCGACGGTCGTATTTACAGCATTCGGCTGAGATTTTTGCATAGGACAGTTGCAGAGCAAAGCAAAGGCAAGTATTTCTTTTCGTATTTTATAAACAAGAGCCACGTTTTCCAATCAGTATAAAGTGATTTTATCCACATTAATGAATGTGCGTGTATTTTTTTCTTTCTTCAAGTTCTGCCCTGTACTGCGCGAGTTTCTTCTGCTTCAACAAAGCGAGATCTATCAACTAAAGAGATTAAATCTTGATTTTATTTGATCATTATTAATTAACATGTTTAATGACCTTACACACTAAGCCAAAAATGTGTTTCCCGTCACTTTTGGTATATTTTACATTACTGTCCCTACGTGCATACTCGTTATTCGTCCAAGGTTTATTTATTTATTTATTTAGTACTGAATAATTTTAAGATAAAACTAATAACAGCGTTGTCTCCAAAATTGTATTATCCTGTCAGTTTTACAGGCTTCCAGATATCAATAAACTCTGTGTATATGATGCTTTATTTCTTATATATTGGTCACTATAAAGGCGGATGTACTTTAGGAATGACATTGTGGTTTTTTTTGTGGCTATAATTTAAATGTATTACCAGTAAACGGTAATATATGACTATATGTATATTAGAAGTAACACTGAAGAAACTATGACCATTAAAATATTAAAACATTAAATTGAAATAAATAATTTTAAATATAAAAATTAAAGTTTTTGAAATGATATGAACATGGAAGTTTATAACAGTTGATGATTAAAATTTACACGAACCTTGTGCATGCAACATTCGTGCAACAATGTTTATCAATTTGCATACTAATTAAAAAGTTATTCTTTTTTAGTTTCTATTTCTGTACACATTTCATCTTTTTTTCATAAGCCAAACTTTTAGTCTTTTATCTTCCAATATATATAAAACCTAGTACCAAAATAATAACTTTGTATTTTATAAGAATATCTAGTTTGAATGAATTATTAATGTCAGTTAGTTTCATAATTCCATTCCAATTTCCATCTGCACATTATTTCTGGTGCGTCTACTTTTTAATAAAAACGAAGATGGAACCTTCATGATAATATATGGTTTTGTAAAGTTCCTTGAAAAATTGTGAAAGCAGAAAATATTTTACAAAAATCATAGAAACATGATCCTGGGATAATTCAGAAAGAAGAAAAGAAATAGATTCCATTGCTGCTATCTTTCTTTCGATATATGTTTCAACACTACAAAGACTTCCATATTTGTAAAGTTGTATATGGTGAGCCCTTAGAGAGACAAACGGTCCACATCTCCATATTGATGAAACAAATCAACATGGAACGTGTATCAACCATTAGCATCTCTTGATACTTTAAGAAACTGTCCACCTCTATATAGAGGCTATATAAACCTTTCGCATCCAACTTCTTGCAAAATGTGTATAAACTGGAGTCCTAGTAATCGTGATAATCTAACACAACATAGGTACAACGGACTGAACACAGATACAATTTAGATAGTATGGAGTAATTCGGTAGTGAACATGTAATATCATTATATTAATAATAATCTTTAAGAAACTACTTCAAATATAACCATGGCGCAAACGAAAAACATTTACCCCATATTTCATTTTGATAAATGTATATCTATAATCTATGAAATCAGGACTACCTCTTTCTTGTTATCTCTACACATGTTATATATTTACCTGAAACTTCTTTAAGGTATGCTATGAATTTCTGATATGTAGCATCCTCCTTTAATATGTAGGTAACTCTTGAGTTACTGTAGTGAACATAATGGCATCGACTTTCGACGACTGAGGAGACCAGTATATAAATGCTTTACATAATGAATAAAGCTCCTGAAGACAGTTACACAAAGGTACATATGAAATATTTTGTGTAAATGCTGTCTAAGTTGTAGCGTTGTCTGATACAATGAAGAGAGTAAAGGCCTCGGCGACTTTTGGTTTTGTTTTACTAAGAATCTTCATATAAAACATGTTAGTGGGGTCTTGATGCTGAAAGTTTGCACAATTCGACGTGGACACGAAGGATTTTAAACTGCATAAGAAAGATTGCTGGTCAACTGCATACAGTAAATCGCATACATACGAAAGTCGTGAATATTATTCTTCACTTAGTAATGAATGTTTAATTCCTAGCCCTGTTAATTATATTTTTCTTATTTATTAAATAATGGCAAATTGTTCCTTGTAAATAAATATGTATGTATGTATGTATGTATGTATGTATGTATGTATGTATGTATGTATGTATGTATGTATGTATGCATGTATGTATGTATGTATACAACACATATACAAATAATTACAAGAATACTGAAAAAAGACAGACGATCCTTACAAAACAGGGAACATTCCGTTACAATAAGAAGACACAACGAAAGGTCATACTCAGTTCGCACCAAAGATGGTACCATTTATCGTCGAAATAGACGTCAGCTCATGAAAACTAACGAATCACACCCCCTGCATTGTAATATAAATGTGCCCTGCTCTCAGAATGAAAACACACTGTGTACAGCTGTAACATTTCCCGCGAATGCTAGTATGACAATTTCACAATCAATGGAATCTCAATGTTTCAGTCAAAGTACGCCTGAGCCTGACGCAACAATCCCACAAGATTGACAGCAACGCGGATATTACACACGTTCTGGAAGGCTAATAAAACCAACGATAATCGAGTCAGTGTAATATAAGTTCTTTAAACCAATACATATCTCTGATAAGAAACAGTTGTGAAATCAGATACTCTCAGATAAAGAGAATGAGCCGAGAGAACCGTCATTAGTGTGTCACGGTGTATCGTTTTGTTGATAAACACAGACGGTGATTCAAGATAATGACCAGTTGTATACATTAAATATCGTTTTGTTGATAAACGCAGACGGTGAATCAAGATAAGGACCAGTTGTGTGCATTAAATAGCAATCAAGCAAGCAACAAGAATTTTAAAAAATGTAAAATGCATTCTCAGTCTATTGCAGAAATTTATTCGTTGATCACTGTAATGGAAGCTGAATACTAGTGTACTTAGACTACCAGAACTACAAATTGAAATTAAATATGAAATAGACTCCTTTTATTTTGAAAATTTAAAATCCTGGGATAATTTAAAAGAAAAATTTAAATCAATATGCCAGAAATACTCCAGACTTCAAAGTAAAAATAATCAGATTTTAGAAAAAGAATGTAAGAGAATTTTTAGAAAACACAAATACTTCAAACGAACAGAAAACCAAATGTAAAGATACATTGGATAACTTAAAGAAATATAAAAGTGATGGAGATAAACAAAGAGCTAGATTCTACCATGATATTTATAATTTAGGAAGGAAAATATATAAGAGAGAAGAACTAAAAAAATGGAAATGAAAAACAAATAACTAAACTGAAGATCATTAACTCTATTACAAAAGAAAAAAAAGAAATTATGGACAACATTAAAAACTTCTATACAAAGCTATATCATAGTAAACACATACCTGAAGAAAAAATAAATACCTAGAAAATATAACACTCCCTGTTATTTCTGAAGAAGATAAAGAAATGTGTGACAATGTTATTGGAATAGTATATCTAAAAATAAAACTCCTGGTTTAGATGGACTAAATGCAGAATTTTATAAAAAATTTAAAATTCAACTTTTACCAATTTTGCAAAACCTAAATAATTACATCCTTCATTGTGATATAATGAGTAACTCAATGAGGACAGGCTTAATCACTCTCCTATATAAACAAAAAGGAGAAACAACTGAATTAAAAAACTGGAGACCCATATCTCTACTTAATATAGACTGCAAAATATTCAGTACAATTTTGGCAAATAGACTAAAACACACGCTAAGTGACATAACCATGAATAACCAATCTTGTGGAGCATTAGGAAGGCAAATATCTGACAATATCCTGTCTATTAAAACAACTATTGAATACATGGAAAATAATAACTTTGGTGGTGCCTTGATACTCTTTGACCAAGAGAAAGCTTTTGATAAAATTGAAATAAACTTCATAATTAAAACTCTTGAGAAAAACGGCTTTGGTCAGACTTTCATTAAATGGAATAAAATATTGTACAACCAAATCAAATCCAAAATCCAAATTAATGGGGCACAAAATAATGCTTTCCCTGTCACAAGGTCAGTTCGACAGGGATGCCCAATATCAATGCTACTATATGTTATTGGAATAGAAACACTAAATGTCTCTATCCAAAATGATGAACTAATAAAAGGCATCACACTCCCTAATATGAATAAACAAACAAAGACCTTTCTACATGCAGATGACATATCAAACTTCATTACAACCAACAACTCATATGATAATCTAATTAACCAATTTAAAAACTTCAGTAATGCATCTGGGTCTGAACTAAATCAGGAAAAAACAGAAATATTAATTATTGGAGATTGGACACAAAATAAATATTTAACACTTCCAAAGGAAATAATCAAACAATATGTAAAAGTACTAGGAGTATACCTGGGTAAAAATAATAAAATAAAAAATTTACAGCAAATCCTAAACAAAATTCAGCATCATAAAGAAATATGGAACATGAGAGACTTCACTTTCATGGAAAAAGCACACATAACCAAAAATTATTTGTTTATTTGTTTAATTCAATTTGGCATGAATTTAATATAATAGACTTTGATATATATCATATGGAAAAAATAGAACAATCAACTTACAATTTTTTATTGTCAAAAATAACTAAAATATGTAAAACTTATTTATAATATAATAAAGAACTAGGAGGTTTTAATTTCCCTAATTTAAAATTAAAACAAGCTACTAATTACTTATATAGATTAACTTCCCTTGAATATCCACCACAGTATCCCTGGCAAGGCATATATATCTACTGGTTCGGCCTGTCTCTACCACACAATAAAAAGATATATAATGATAGCAAAATCTCGAAAACCCTAAATCCACCAACATTTCTACACAGACAAATAATGACCTTAAAGAAATATAAATACTGTGACTTAATATGGAAATCTTCCAAAATTTCAGAAATATATGGAATACTTAAACAATCCATTTTACCCAAAATTAAAGTTGAAACAAGAATACCATATTTAAATTGGCAAAATATTTGGAGAAATTGGTCCCAAATAAAAACATTCTATCAATTTAACTCAATATTTAACTATTTACATGACATCTGGTGGACAGGTGGAGTATCGTTCAAAAACAAATTTATTCCTAAAATTCCCAACTGTATTTTGTGTAAAAAATTTCAAGACAGTAAAGTTCATCTAGTACTTCAATGTAATATTTTCCAATCTGAAAGAGAACAAGTTATAAATAAAATAAGACTTAAAAATGGTACATTTGAAAAAAATGCTTTATTATACACTAATGACATAGATGATAGAAAAACTTTATCAGGAAGTTACAAACTATATAGTAGAGATAATAGCAAAAAGAAATAAAACTTTATGGAATTTTTAACTTTAAAACTTTACTGAAAAGCTTAGGGGTGGGTGAGACTACATATTGGAATCGCATAAAACACTGGATAGCCAAATGGCTTGTTGTAAGGAATCCAGGAAAAAAAGTCACAGGAAAAAAAGTCACAGAAAAAAAGTCACAGGAAAAAAAGTCACAATGAAAAAGAGCCCTAGGAAAAAAAGTCACAGGATAAAAATAAGTGAGAATATCACACAAATTTAGAAACCATAAATAATATATTACGATGGAGATAATTTTAAATAAAATTCAAATATATACACTCCGAAAAATTTCAACTTGTAATGAAAACTAAATCCAATAGAACAATTATCTAGCTTATAATAACATTAAACGTTTGGCTGAAACCAGTATGTTGAATTGTTTAACAATCCCAGGCTACAAAGGGACATTACATCATAAAAATATTTTGTTCTGCCAATGTAACAAATTAGTGTCTTACTTGGCTTTAGACCTATATTCATCTATTCCATATTGTATTCAATGAAGCAAATGCAATGTTTATTTCATTATTTGTTCACATTAGGTTGACATTTTTTTGGATATGTATCTATTTGATTTTTATGTAAAGTTTTCTCTATAGTAATATAGTATGTACTGTACCAAAATTTGTGTTATATTCCCGTTTTTAACCTGTGATTTTTTTCTATAACTCTTAATTCTTGTGACTTTTTTTCTTGCGACATTTTTCCGTAACTTTTTTCATTTGGCTTTTTTCCTGGAGTTTCTTAATGGCGTCGGCTGGAATATTCGTCTAAACCATCAAAATTAAAAATACTGAACAAACATTAATTTTAGACTGTTCTTAGTATGTATATGTCATGTATTGTCATTAACTGATTGATTCCAGTACTTTTGTTTCCTTATCTTACTGTGTTTAAGATATTAAAAATTATTTTTTTTACTGACATCTAATGTCATCAGTGTACGCCACTGATGCGCCAACCCTCGTGCGATGACCAAAAATCTATTATCATGCATTATTATGTGAATTTAAAAATGAAAATGTATATATTTACTCTGAAATATAATTTAGTCCTACCCAAAACTGTGACTTTTTTCCTACCCAAAACTGTGACTTTTTTTCCGCAGAGTGTGACTTTTTTTCCTGTGACTTTTTTTCCGCGCACCGTTGTAAGACACCAGTTGTGAACTGTAACATCATTGTGGAATCTCTCACTCGCATTAATGGTTTTTAATATTAATTCTTAATTCAAAATTTTCTATAAAGCATGTATGTTTAATATAATATGTCATGTTGTATTATATACTATATTCAACGCACGCAACAGATTTCTCTTTGCTCTTTTCTTCTATCTGAGCTCCATAAAAATAAATAATAATATAAATAATTTATAATGAAAACCCAAAATTACACTATAAGAAATAATCCTTGACTTGATTTATTAAAGATGGGATTACATAATGGGATTGCATAACACTCTGGAAAGCCAAACGGATAGTTGTATAACGCCAGATGTGGTCTGTGTTTTCATTGTGTGATTACCTCTCCCCTCTATAGCTTGACCTAAATCTATACGGAACTAAAACGACTATGTGACCAAACACTACAAATTAACAAAAACTACACAATGAGAATACCAAGCGACTGAGAATTTCTCTTTACACAATAAGGAGAATAACTCAATAATTAAGAAATAAATTTTACTTAAACAACTTACAAAGATTATTACCTTATTTGAAAAAATAAATGCCAACTAATACAAATAATGAGTCGTCTCAAATAGATTCTATTGAGTAACTCTCCAATTAATTGTGCTGCCCTCTGTAGGTATAAACATAGACAAGTGAAGCTTAGTTTTATTCCTTCTTCTTTCTCTCATTTCGCTTTGTGTGCTAAGATACATAAGAGCAAATAAGCAAATAATAAAGCCAAGGTTTTATTAACATACTATATCAAAAATCACTCAACAGTTTACTTTCAACTGTACTAAATTTATTTCTTACAACTACACCTTTTATTTTAAAACGACTTTAAATTGATTAATCTAACTTTTTGGTGCAAAATGCTCTCGGATACTTCAAAACAGTCTAATGTAGACTAATTTGGCTAAAATGGAAACAACCGCTATGGAATAGGACATCCGAATGAACAACAACAACAACAACAAAAACACATTGCTACTAGACAAATATTTTGGAAATGCCACAGCATATAAACAAAATTATTAGATAACACCAATACATAACCTATTTAAATAAACTGCACCATCTGCTGACATCATACGTCATAGATAACAGCGCCCCCCTGTGATTGTTTGGATTTACGCTAGTTGATTCGTAGTTTGATCAGATGGTTTACTTTCAATACGTTTCATTTAATACCACATCATTTGGAATATGAGCTGATCATTCCATTCTGCTCTTCAGACCATTTCAACTAATGCCAGATCATTTGGAATCTGAATACATCATTTCTTTTTTGGGGTTAAATCATTTAATTCAAGGCTACATAATTTCATTTAATACTACGTCATTTGGAAGCAGAATTCATCAATCCGTTTTGTTATTTAAATCATTTAATTTAATATCACATTATTTGGAATCTGAATTCATCATTTCATTTGTCGAGTTAAATCATTTTATTTCATACTACGTACTTTCATTTAATAATATATCGTTTGGAACCAGATTTCATTAATCCGTTTTGTTCTTTAAATCATTTTATTTAATACCAGATGATTTGGAATTTAAATTCATGATTTCATTTGTTGAGTTAAATCATTTCATGTTAGACTACATAATTTTATCTAATAGCACGTCATTTGGAAGCATATATCATCATTCCGTTTTGTTCTTTAAATCATTTTATTTAATACCAGATCATTTCATTTAACGCCACATCATTTGAAATCTGAATTCATTATTTCATTTTTGGGATTCAATCATTCCATTGCATGCTACATCATTTCATATCACACAACATCATTTGGAATCTGAATTGATCATTTCGTTTGTTGGGTTAAATCATTTCATCTCACACTTGATCATTTCATTTAATCCCACGTCATTTGAAACTTGAAAGCATCATTCGGTTTTGTTCGTTAAATCATTTCATGTGACACCACATCATTTGGAATCTGGGTTGATCATTTCATTTGCTAGGTTAAATCATTTGATTTCATACCAGATCATTTGATTAATGTAATTTTGGCGGCGACGGCTGCCCATAACCTTGTCTGGCCAAGTAATGTTCTTAACTAGTATATGAAGATTCCTTGGTGGCATGCGTCAGCTAAAAGACATTCATTCACCATTTCAAATGATTGCTCTGGTGCCCAAAGAGCCAACTGATCCTGTTGAAACTTGTGATTGACCTGATTACATCCTTCTTTCCTTTTCCATTTAAACATTTTAAAGCTGTTTATTTTTAACATATAAATCTTTAATACACTGCTTCAAATCAGAAGATCATTTAAAAGTTAATAGCATTGATATAACATAACTAGTTACTATATATACTTACAAGGCTCCAGCTACAAACTGCATACTTTCAGATCTGTTGTAGAACACAATGGCAAATTATGGTGTATGAAGCTTGCAGTTGGACTTGGAATAATAAGTATGTACTTACAGTACCCAAGTCCTAGTGCTTGAAACTCCATGACAGATATAAAATGATACAATTATGACTTCGGCTTCTTACCAGGTAATGAGGCATTTTTATACAATTATACTGTAATAATTACAATAAGTCCTGTAACATAACAAAAACTAGACAATTCTTGTTAATCATTAGCAGTGAAGAACCTGAGTTATATGTACATTTGCCTTGCAGCTTTGTTGTGGAAAAGTCATGTGATTTTAATAATTATGTTATACTAAAAAAAAACACTCACCAGCTTCCACGTTTCTCTGTGCATTTGATTCATATGAATATATTTACCGTCTTACAAGTCTAGTTAGACTGCAAACAAAGATCCACCATAGCATCCTGATCTGCAGGATGGGTCTTTGATGTTTGTTCTACTGACTACTACTAACAAACTACATGGACCCTGATGTACTGGCCCATTATATGACAGTAGATCTGGGTATGTGGAGTTTGCAGTTAGACATTTCTTATAAGTGAGATTTTATGGTAACCACATTGTGCAATTTGATAAATTTTTACTATTCATTCAGTTATTATTCTACATACATTTGGTGATGGTTTAATGTTTCCCATACCTTTTTATGTTGTAACCCTTGTGTGGTCATGGTCACTGAACTAAGCACAGCTCAAGAAAAATGCATCAATGGAGTATTCAACCACAAAAAATATTTTTCAAAAGATGAATATTTTTCACAGACAATCCTCCATGGTATAATGTAGTTTTATCTTTCTTTCACTTTTTGCAGATTTCCACAGCTGCACTGAACTACTAATTTATACAATGTTTGTTTTGCTTTTTATGGTTTAACGCCATTTTTCAGCACAATATAGGTTATAAATGGCGGCCAGTATTAATGGTGGAGGAAGAACCCGGAAAACCCCCGGAAAGGACCACCGACCCACGAGAAGCCGAATCTTAGACTCGAACCTACGCAGAGGTGAGATGGCAGTGATCCATAACGGACAGCGCTTTAGACCACTCGGCCCCCCTTATACAATGTTTAGAACTTGGCTAAAAATGCTGTAGAATACATTGGCATAAAAGCAAATATAAATTACAGTTTCTTAATGGAGCTGTGGGACAAAAAATATCAGTTAAGAAAAATAAAGTACAAACTTCTTCAATATGCCATCACTGTTATATTGTTCCAGAATTCTGCTTATTTTATTTGCAGCCTCTCTGCTTGGTTTTCTTCCCCCACCCCCGTCTTATATTTTATGGACTGGGTTGTTCCTAGGTACCTCCACATGTTATAAAATATTGGAACACACAAAGTCAAGATTTTATTGTTTGTATTTATGCAAAAAATAACCTACTGTTGACCTTTTACAGGAATGATGCAGGAAATTCAAAAGTTTTTTTTTAAATAGAGCATTAAGATCGGGTATAATTTACCATTTTTACAACTTTTACATTTTCAGCAATGCAATGAATTAAAAAAAAAGTACACATAAAAGAGGTTTTAGCATAAAATGACACTTCAACTTCAGTGTGTACACTGCAAATTTACAATGTCTGCAACTGCTCCGGTGGCCTAGTGGTTAGTGTCCGCCGCAGAAGTGGGAGGTTGTGGGTTCGACCCCCCCCCCCTCCCCGAGTCATACCAAAGACTTACAAAAATGGTACTAACAGCTACTCGCTTGACGCTCAGCATTAAGAGGTTAGTGTTAGGACTGGTCGGTATGGTGTCAGGATAATGTGACTGGGTGGGACATCGTCCTACATGTCTGCGGGCATGATACCCCAGTGCTAGACATCACTATAAACTGCCTCAATGCAGATATCATAGCAGTATGACTGAAAAATTGTTAAATCTACGTTAATGTGACTGGGTGGGACATCGTCCTACATGTCTGCGGGCATGATACCCCAGTGCTAGACATCACTATAAACTGCCTCAATGCAGATATCATAGCAGTATGACTGAAAAATTGTTAAATCTACGTTAAAAATCCTAATCGAACAAATGCAGATATCATAGCAGTATGACTGAAAAATTGTTAAATCTACGTTAAAAATCCTAATCGAACAAACGACATCTGCATGATCAAACACTGACAATCAAAACCAAAAATGTTGAAGGAACGAAAACAGATTTTTTAAAAATTTATACTGCAAGACTTCCACTGTATGCATACTTTATCACTTCTGATTCCAGGCCTCTGAAACATGATCATCCCAGTTTTTATTTTTTTACTCTCAGATACTGACATTGTCTTAATACAGTGAAAGTGTTTCATAGGCCTGTATTCAAATAAAGTTTAAATACAATATTTACCATCAGCCTAAAAGGCCAAATGCATCGGCCATGTGACAGTTACATTGGTGCCTGGACATACGGTAATAGTGAACACTGAATTTTTATGGGAGAAACGGTTTGAGGAGGAGGACTATGATTGGGGAGGGGGTATGATCTTTTTATCTGGATTTTTAACATAACTTTAACAATTCTCCAGTCATATCACTCCATTGTATGAAGTGTGGCAGTTTATAGTATTGTCTAGCACTGGGGCTTCATGCCACAGACATGTAGCTCGATGTCCCTCCCAGTCACATTATCCCGACACAAGGCCAACCTGGTGAGGCAGCTGTTAGTAACATTTGTATAAGTCGTTGGTATGACTTGGGAGAGGTTTGAACCCATGACCTACAATGTCTGCAGGGTGGTAGTTTATAGTTGTGTCTGGCACTGGGGCAGTGATCCGCAACCGAGTGCCTTAGACCACTTGCTGAGACACCCCCCCCCCAACACAGCCTGTAGATAACCTTATTTAACATCACTTTATTCTGATAAGAATGTCAGCAGAGAGTAACCAGAAGTATTCTATTGTATTTCATGTATTTTTTCATACACAATCAAGTTATCAAAATAATAATTATTTAAATGTATCATAATTTAACATACTTATCACTTTGCATTTTTCAAAAAAATTCCATTAAATTGTCTGAAAAAGAATTTCTACTAAGAAGATTTATGTTTGCAAAAAAAATAAAAATATTGTAATTAATTGTTGGTGAGAAAATGCAATGATTCATGTATAAGCATGGGTGACCACAGCACAGGTCAAGGTGGAATCAATGACACTCCGCCAATCATACTGCACAAAAATATATATATTCCGACAAGTTTAATCATGCAAATGAAGCTGAAAATATGTCATAAGATTCGGTTCAAAACACTTAGAAAATATTAGCTTTAGTATGAGACTAACTCTCCCAGCTGTAACTGACAACCACCCTTGCAAAAAATCTTGTGGGTGCCCATGTGCATAAACTCTTCTTGGTATTTATTAACAAATAGACAAATGACCTCACAAAACATACCTTTAAATATTATTGTTAATTAATTCTCCTTATTAAGACTGTCACCATAATAAAAACACTGCATTTTTAAAAAACGAGTTCGGAACTTTTTATCCAACAAAAAATACATCTCAGTACATGCTAAAGTGAAGACCACAGACCGTAGGTAAACTAGTCATACTGTTTCATTATAGTCATATAAGCAAAAAATATAAAAACATCATTTTTCATCACATATTTGAAAGTCACAGACTTGGTTAAATCGATTTGTATATATACATATACTATCTTTAAAGATTCTGTTCTGTTTTGACTTGGATATAAATAACATTTTATTGCAGATCTATTCTATGATATACATAAAAAATAAAACCACCCTGAATAAATACGGTCATGTACAAGGACAAGATTTCATTTCATCTCTTGTACACACATGCACTTGAAACAGGATTTAAAGTTATTGCAATAATGAGATTATTGTTGCTGTAAAAATACAAGTTGCACTAAATTTCTTGACAATGTGGACTCGTATCATTGCATACAATTTACCAATAAATAATAACCATAACTAATACATGTTCAAACCAACTTAATCATTTTGCCAACATTACACAACATAACAGCTACATATGCTCTAAAAGCAGATAAGATTGCACACTAAGACATAATCCTCTCTCTTGTTCACTAATAACAAAAATCTTTTTGACTTTTTTATTTTTATAATCAGATTTACGAGTTAATATGGGTCCAATGACGTCATTTCTTGGTATTATACATGCAGTTGAGTTTCAATCTATGCCATGCAGAAATTATTTTCAATACTCCTTGTACATGCATGTCATAGAAATAAAATAACGAGATAAATAAATTCAAAGGTCTTACTACTTTATCTCAGAATGATGGAGTAAGGGAGAGAGCTGGAATTTCACTTTTAATTAAAGAGGAAATTAGTTCACTCAATTTTTACTGTCTGTTGGTTTCGCTATTTTTTTGATGGATTTTGAGGTTGCTCATTACCAGTTATTTAAAGAGCCAACAAATCTTAAGCCACTGTAACGCTGAGGCTTCTCCCCATTTTATCCTTGCCAATTCATTCCTAGTGATCAACAATCCTTAGTTATTCGATAATTATTACTGTAATAAAATATCTTTTACAACAGTTTATTTTATTCAAACCATTTTAAAAATGAAACATAATAAAACAAAATAGTGTTTCAATGTACATTTCTATACTGTAATGTGTGGCTGTCATTTCCTTTAATTGTCTGTCTTAAATTAACATGTGCTGCAATAGCAGGAAAGGAAAGAAGAAAAAAGTACTAATATCACCGCAGATGAAAAAATTATGAAATGACGAATGAAAATCGGATTTAATAAAGATTTATTTTGATCCTTTGTCCAAGCAAAGATGCTGTCATAAATACTTGCATGACAAAACTGCACTTAGTCTCAAAGTCAATCAAGTTTCCTAGTATAGTACATATTGTACAAACATCTCTCATAAATAATTGGAAAAATTTGCTAGTCCAGCGTTCTTAAATACATGGATAATTGCCCATTATGACCAATCTGACATTTTAGAATGAGCTGCCTTCCTCCACAGCACATCAAATGTTGCCCAATGTCTGCTGATTGCACTGAAGATGGGGCAGTCAGTAACGTGTTTCGTTCACATATGAAATTTTGTGACATCATTAACATGACAGGATCAAAAAAACGTGCTGATGGTACAACTTTATGGAAAGTTATTTAATTAAATTATCATAAAGATGTGTTTCAGTAGCTACACAGTCTGGTGTTGTTGACAGCATATGCTGTTGATATTGAGCACTGGCTTAAGAACACGTCATTTGATATATGTTCAAGCATGTGGTAGTAATTGCTTGAACAATTCAAATGACCAGCATTTGTTGTCAGTATATTGGGGGTAGTATTTGTAAAGGTTCATCCATAACATAAAATTAAAACTTTGAGACAAATTCATGATATGCATTAAAATGTCATTTTATAAAAAGCATGAAATGTGATTCCCACAAAAAGAAATGAAACCACAATAGACATTATGTGAAGAATGTATTATTTTCAGCCAGGAAAAATGGTGATGAAAATGTTAATAACTCTCACTCCACAGCATAATCTCTTCACATAAATTTATCCTATTTTTAGTTCTACTATGGTACCAGTAATACATTCCTGACTAGTACAAAAATACAGAACCTGCCATTAAATCAGACCAGATCATTTTTATATAGTGAACAACTTCTCCTCAAGATATTTCACTCTTACATCATCATCATACAATGCCATGGAGTTCCATTCACTGTACCATATGACCACAACTTTGTAGCCAAGGATCTCGAGTTGTCGAATTTCTGTCTGAAGGAAGCCATTCAGTGTTTCATCATTAAATTTTGTAGCAAGAAGTATAGCTATTGGCTGGTAAGGAGCAGTTCTCGTCTGTGCCTGTTTGGCCTTTGCATAGTAAACTGGTCTTTAGTTCACGTCAAGAAAAAGCTCCACAGTGATTGGATGAAAGTAGGGTGTAAGGACATTCTTCTGATAGAATTCTGGACCACCGAGAATCTGAGACAATGTTTTTAATAGACCAGTAAATTGATTTACCATAGCAAAATCAGGTAAGTAGAATTTAGAGTCAAAACTTTCATGGAACCATGGAATGTTTAACTGTGGGTATTCTAACACAGCACATCTGTTCAAGTGCATAGTTTTAAAGTTTAAGTTCCATCCAGTTTGTACTCTATACTTGTCAAGAGCCATTAGATACTCAAAAGAGAAAATATGACACAATATCTCTTGAGGACATATTTGTAACAGACAAAGACCATGGGCAAGTGAAATCTGTTCCTGGATATCCAACTTGTTAAAATACTTCTGCGTCATTTCAAGGCAAAGTTTGGTAAATACACTGTGCTCCTGAAGCTGGTATCCAGACTTTGCGATTACCACAGCAATCAATACAAAAACTTGACCAATCAACGTCTCACCATATCTGATCAAATACTGGGCCAGACTGTCAACAACAACTTTATTGTATAGTTTTGTCTTATGAATGCTAAAGGCAAATCTGTACAACTCATCTCTTTTCATCAACATCGTTAACTTTGACATCTTCTCGTACAGCAAATTAATCTTGTCTGCATGTCTGATCTTGCTATGCTCGAAAAAACCAAGTTTGTAAGCAACATCACAAAGTTCCTGTAGTTCTGTTGTCTCTATCTTCTGAACAAATGCCTTGTCCAGCAGTATATGAAGATCCAAGATCTAAAATTAAACAAAGAGTACTTTGGTAAGTGCATTATACATTTCTTTCATAGCCCTGTCCTTACGAATGGTCATGACCTTTAAGCTAAGGACTTGACTATGGAATGATACTGTATGGACCTGGGAAAATTTGTATACAATATCTACTGGGGTTAAGCCTTTAAAAAAGGTCTGACATCCTGGATAAGAAAAACATGCAGCCAATTTGTTATGACCTTGACATTGAATACATGTTATGCACAGAATACTTTCTATTCAAGGTACATGTGTATAAAATGATAAAGTCTCATTAAAATATCTTCAAAACTTATATGTCGTTATTTGCTTGGGGATATAGTATCGAGTATGTAATATATATATATATATATATATACCAAATATTTGGAAACCTTTTAAACAAAAATTAAATGTTACTGATTTGTCAAAAGCTATTTCCTTAAAAGTTATAGTAAATATATAATATAATGTCGGCAAATACTTTTGATACTTTGATACTTTTCCCTTTCACCATGTGTATTACTACGATTCGTCATATATCAGGTCTGTCAAATCAAGTACGACCAAGTTACATCATTACATGAATTCTGCTATATATTGACAAAAGTAAATAATTCATATCAAAATCACATAAATCAATTCATTTTGCTTTATATTATTATTCAAACAAAAACAAATAATAATTTGTGTGTGGAAAGATTTACAGAGAGAACATGTAAATACATGTGTATTTTGTTTTTTCATTGTATTTTGGTATTTTCTAGTAACTGCTTTGATGTGAGATAAAATCAAAAGTGTTCAAACTAGGGATATACTTACATAGCATGATCTTAAAATAATGATTGGGAAGACAACCAGCTGATATACCTTAATGACTGCCTATATAATTAAAATTACCAACTTTGGATATGATCCAAAGTTAAAACAGATGTTCTGTGATGTATGTATCAAGGCAAAGTTTGTAAATTCATTTACAACTGGCTGATATTTTGAAGGAGTGTGTCACCAAACATGAATCCAGGCGGGGTAAGTAATATTTTTGCATTTTACTCATCGATCTTTTCCTTTTGCCATCAATCCCACAGAGACTTAAACTCCGCAACAAGAAATAGCAACAACAAAAAAAAATCAAGTTTGCATAATTAAAAATAATTATTTATTTCTCAACATACAAGAGTGAAATAATCCCTAAATTGGGTGTGAATTTATGCTTATATATACGTTCCAATATTGCCAGGTGTTGACTCATGTAAGTTTCATTCGTGCGAATGGAGATCCTATTTTGCTTGTCGTGATACAGCATTCAGTGATCATTCTTGGGATTTAGGAAGCAATTCACTACAAGCTTGGGGAAGCTAGCCATAAAGAAAGGGGCGGGGGCATTTAATTACGGAATGCATGCAATGGACGGCAGCATTATACATCACTTATCTTATATTGCAATGTACGATCATAGGGTTTTATTATTATTAAAATGTCAACTAAAGTTGATAATGCATTTTTTTCTTCTTCAGGTAACAACAGTCATACATGTGTACAAACAGTGATGCGGGATGTCAGCACCATGGAAGCAGTGAAGATCACTGCCATTAATAAAAGCAAATATGCTATTATTAGTGCTATGCGGAACACTTTCTTTGCGGCTTACTTCAACCTGGCTAATACAATTGTCCCAAAGCTGCACCAGTTGTGTATCACACAGGTATTGAGAATATTATATTAAAGCTTGTTAACAGTAATATTCTATGAATTTAAATGACAGTAACATAATGAAAAAACACATGTATAACCTTAATATATTCAATGTGATGTTACTGTAGTACACCGTGATTGTTGTATAAATGCCAATTTTTGTTAATCATATATATATATATATATATATATATATATATATATATATATATATATATATATATATATATATATATATATATATATATAGTCACAACATGTATAATAATAAATGAAATATTTATGGCATACAAAATTAATGATTATTTCTATTTCAGGGCGCCACCCAACTCTCAGACCTCAAAGTAGATAGCACATATCGTATGACAGTCACAGAAGCACCAGTGAGTTTCAAGCAGTCGTTGGCTGATGTAATAGTTGATGAGATGGTGCTGCAGTCATGTTGGGTTGCAAGAGTGGTGTTACCAGGCTGAAGGAGGCTACTAAAGGTTTGCTTGCACCGAGGTCAAGGAATCTCGTGTTTACAGCGTCATGCTTGACGAGAGCACATGTTTCAGTACATCAGAATTTGATTGTTTATGTTAGGTACCTAACTAGTTTGGCTGGCATTGTTCAACCAGTGACTCAATTTCTAGGTATTCGTCAGCTTCAAACCGCAAATGCAGAATCTATATATTCAGAGTTGTTAGGTTTAATTCAGTCATTTGGTTTTAGTTTGGATAATCTGATTGGTGTATCAACGGATGGTGCTGCAGTCATGTTGGGTTGCAAGAGTGGTGTTGTTACCAGGTTGAAGGAGGCTACTAAAGGTTTGCTTGCAACTCACTGCATTGCACATCGGTTAGCTCTGGGTACAGGCACTGCAGCTGACGAGGTTAGATACTTGGTTAAGTTTCAAGATATACTGAATAATACGTACAAGTATTTTGCCTATTCCCCTCGTAATATGTGTAGGCTTGAGGCAATTCAGTCAGTGTTAGAGTCTTCTCACACTCGCTTGCATCAGGTATTCCACACAAGGTGGCTGAGTTCTGAAGGTAGTGTACAGGCAGTTGTTGATAATTTTCAAGCTCTAGTTAGTGTCTTCTTGGAAGACAACTCTACAAAGGCTCTTGCAATGTACAAGCCCATTGCTTGTTTCAAATTTGTTTATACAGCACATTATATGGCTGACATTCTCAGGCCTTTGGTAGTTCTGTGTTAAGTTTATCAGAGATCTGATATTGACTTTACCGAGTTTTTAATCCCCTTCTCCACTCCTCTGTTGAGCTTCTTGAAAATCTGAGGTTCGAGTCTGGTAGTAACATTTCTAAGTTTCTTTCCGAGATTCCAGCAGAACCAAGTTTAGATTCATCAGGTTTATGTACTTTTGAGTACAAAGGCCATACAATTAGTGATAATGCTAAGCAAAGGTCAGAGGCTGCATTGTCTTGTGCCAAATTTATAGATATTGTTATAGATAATCTAAAAGCAAGGTTTACGGAGGAGGGTGATTCGATAGTTTTGAGTGCTCTAACCAAGTTGTTTGATCCCTATTTGTATGGTTCACAGGCTAACAGTTCCATTCTTTCAGAGGTTTCAGGCATTGTTTCAGATTACTTGTCTACTTGTGGGTTAGGTAATCAGTCAGAGGTTAGTCAGGACTTGGCTGGCTTTGTGGCTTATGCTAGGGTTCAAGTTCTT
The DNA here is from genome assembly GCA_030141615.1 of Unio pictorum. NCBI lineage: Eukaryota > Metazoa > Mollusca > Bivalvia > Unionida > Unionidae > Unio > Unio pictorum. The sequence goes on along the minus strand of JARLTB010000175.1, from coordinate 5,134,704 downwards.
AGGAATGGTAAGTGTATAGAGGTGTTAAGGATTTGATTCAGTTGGCAGTGAGATCCAGGACAATATACCCTTGCGCATCTGCGGCTGCTGAGAGACTACTGGTGTCACCTGACAGCACTGTTGACTGAACGAGGATTCAGTAAGATGAACCTCATAAAAACTGACATCAGAAATAAACTCTGCATCTCATCTCTCGAGAATTTAATGAGAATCAGCATGTACAGATGTGAAAATGTTGACTTTGAAACTGCATTCAGCAAGTGGGCAGCCCTAAAATCGCGTTGGATCTTCATGTAACACTTTGTAACATTTTGTTAATGCTTGTTGTAATTAAAGTATTCATTTAATTAATCCATCTTTTGTAATTTTCATTGCCTTTTACATTAATAGACTAAATTAACACTTGGAAAAATGTACACTACTTGTTCTGGCGACACTTTTTGTTTGAAAATTGGCGACAAAATATTGATGTTGGCGATTTTTTGGGGCGACAGCTTTTTAAAAGCCAGGACCATCCCTGTGTGATAATGGTCTAAATGCAAAAGATTCGCCACATTTGTGTACGTACTAGACGAATGGTCCATAATGTGAGATCTATGAATAATGAGCATTCATAAAACATAACACATTTCAATATTTTCTTCTTTAGAAGACATGTGAATATGTTTCAGTATGAACAGTAATTTGAAAGATACATACATTATCCATGTAGAAGTTACTCAAAATATCAGAAAATAAGAATAGTTCATGAAAAGACGCAGTCGTACATGAATTTGAATTCAAAGTGTAAATGATGATGGATAAAACATTTTCAGTGAAAAGAACAAGCGGCAGACTTCCAATGTACGGCTATTTCAATTGATGATTTTTGATGAAATTCATTCTTCCCTGTTTTATTAATAAATCATGACTAATATGTATTTATTAGTAATTGATTAAGCATTAAAATTATGTAACAACTGCATTAGACACTATTAATAGTAAATGTTACTTACTTTAAAAAATGTCACAAACTTCAGCTATGGTATATACAATATTGCATTCTGGTGTTTGTATTGCGTTCAAGCATTTCTGTGCGTTCTGGTATTTCTATGCACCGTTTAAATTCTGTTGTGCAGTTTCATTTTAAAAAATCAATTCCACCAGGCAGACAGACCAATTTAGAATTTTTCCAGCCCATTATTGCATAAAAACTGGAACAGAATTTTAAATCATCTAGATATCAAAATGTAAAAGAACACAAAATAATTTAGGTTATGAATGGCCTGACAATGTACATAAAAGGGAAAAATTACATATACTGGTATTACATATTTACCTGTGCTTGTGTGTACTTGCTCCTGTTTAGAACATCCAGCCCTCTTAGAAGAACAGTAATCTTAGATAATCCGAACTGTGAAATCATGGCTTCAACTTTGTCAATAATAAGCTTAGGAAATGGCTTGTCTTCAGGAGATGTGCACAAAATCAGCTGTGCTAAATAAACAAATTCCTTTGTTTCAAAGAACATCTGAGATTTTTGTATATGATCCATGAGTGTATTATGCAGAGGTAGTGATGCAGAGAATGAACGGTAATAATTACTGATCTGTCTAAATGCTTTGGATACATCCATAATTTTACCCATGTTCTCAGTAATTTTTGCATCTACTACACACTGACAAGTCTTGTTGTTAACTTTATGAAACTGGGTAAAACTAACAATTTTTAATAGGTCATTGATATTTGCCTCTTCTATATGTTTAACCAACAATCTTTCGAATGATTCTCTTTCATTTATATTAAGCTTCTGCCATCGGACTCCAAGCAAAAGTGTTAAAATCTCTGTCAACGTTGCTGATGCTTGGACTTTCTCAAGCATATTTAAAGCCAAGAAGTGTACCTTCTCCAAAATATCCAATGCACAAGTGGTTACCTTCAGTGATTTATAAAAAAAATAATTGCCAACCAACTTGTGCAATAACTTCTACTTGATATGGTTTCAGTTTGTGCAAACTTTTCTCAATTTCTTTAAAACAAAAGTCAGTCAATCTTACCATGTAGAATAATGGCAGTGATCTGCTAGAAGATTTGCTAAGCATGATCATGATTGATCGTACACTATCAAGATTCATACATCTATCGTCTTTAGCCATTGATAATAGTCTTTCTTGGTACCAGTCTCTCATTTTTGAACATTGAATTAAACTGAAAGGTTCTAAAAGTGTGGCAACCCTTTCCAAGCTACATCTTGTATTTTCCATGACAATGTTTGTTTCAAAACTTTTCTGCAATCTTGGCATGCACACTCGCAAGAAAAATAAATCCCATCTGAGAGGTGTAACTTTTACATGATCAAAAATCGTCGCCAGATCATTCAAACACATTGAATATTTTGCATCGAGGAAGAGGGAAATCAGTTCCTGCATAACTGAATGCTCAAGTGAAATCCCAAGAGTAACCAAGCATGCAAACAGTTCTGCATTGTGTGCTGGAGTAAACTGTGAAATGTGCCCATTGATTCGATTCAACAAACCTTGGAAATACGGATTTTGGAAAACTAACATCAAAATTTCTGAATCATTTTGATACTGAAATACTTTTGCAAATGTGATTATGGGTGGCTGATTTTGAAAGATTGCATTCTTGCATAACATTTTATTGTACATAAATGTTCTTATAATTTTCAAACAGTTAACTGCTGCAACTGGAACCAAATTTTCTACTGGGAATTTCTCAGCAAGGGTTTGCAACATTGTACTGACATCTTCCTGTTCCTTTGTCATCTTGTCAAGGTGCTGCAAACTTGCAAGCCACTTTGATGTTGCAGAAAATGTCCTGAAACCAATATGGCTTTCAACCAATAAATTCCAATTTACAGATGCATAACAACATGATATATTTCTTTTAAAACAAACACCTGGATCAATAGTGTTGGAATTAATTGTGTGCCTAAACTTGGCTATTCGATATATATATATCGAATTCCACATCCGTGAAGTAATGATATTCTACGGGCAAGCATTGTCTTACAGTGAAACTTGCACATGCAGTTCCTCATAGAAAGTAGCCAAATTTAATCGATGTTTTTAGTACCCCACGTATCCTTGTTGGAGTATTTCATTGAAATGGAAAATCTTGCTATTGCGGTTTATAAATACAGTTATGTTCCAGTCATTCTCCAGATTTTTTTAAAATTTCAAAATTCAGGTAAGTCACTGAGAAGATATAAGACGACTTTACATGCTGATAGCCTAGTTTTAGGTCCCGCTCGGTTATTGGGTAGTCCTACACACCTCATGGTCTTACTGCCTAAGTAACAGCGCTGTGTAGCGTGTTTTGATCTCAACCAACATCGTAACGAACGTCTAATTTTCATAAAGTATATCTCACAGAACGCTAAAACAAAATTAACAGATGCAATGCCTTACACTGTAGGACTAGTTATTGGCTATGCCAACATCTGAGCGACAGACGATAGTAGAGTCACGTGTCTTCTTCTGCTGTCGCCATCTTGGTTTAAAATAGACCGGAGTGTTTAGGGGGCAGGGTCCAGTTTTTATGTACAAATTTAATGTCGCATGCACCTGCCTAACATAAAAAATCATTAAAAATATAATACGCGAGTGAGGTCAAAAAGGTACATATTTCTGGATAGGTATTATGTAGTGCAACATACTCATATCACACACATGACCTGACAAGTCTACTGAAGTTCTTAGAATAAAATATTTATGTACCCCAACCCTTATTTTATACATGCATTTTTCACATCCGAAGGCCATTTTTGACAGCATGTGGTGCTCACAGTGCAAACGCAAGGCCTTTTCCTAGATGAAAATTTTGAAAAACATTGTCTACTAAATAGCTTGATGCAATTCATAATAGTTGTCATCCATGCCGTTTTTGAGATATTCTACTTGCCTTGAACCCACGTGTCTACTGCTATGGGAGGCTAGCTCTTCTTCCTAGCCGACTATTGGTATTTCACAATCAACATACTGCAGAGTAACTATGGAAAGTGTACATGTCTGACATCAATTTCAAGAACAACACAAGCCTGAAACACCTAGTTCACAAATTTATCCATATCTTTAATTATTACACAATAGTAGCTCAAAAACTCACACCATACCCTTAAGTTAAGAAATTTGCCAGGGGCCAATTTACGAAACTGGACCCTGCCACCTTAATTAAGCATTTTGCAAAAAATAATTTCTGTCAAAAATTTTGTACATATCACTTACCTAGACATTATCTAACAAAATGGTATCAAGGAAATTATTTTGTATGCTAAAGTAAAAATGTTATTACTCTTTTAGAAAAGTGACTACATTGCAGCAAAATGCATTGCATTGTAATACTTTGTGCTAGGGTTGCTGTCTTGAAAAGAATTAAACTTGTGTGCAATGGAATATTTCCTGTCCTTTTTGCCATCGTATAGTCAGGAAGATACCAGAATTACATGATGATGTTGACTGAATGCTAAGAATGGATTTTATAGTTGCAAATAGTGACTGAATATGAGATACACTCTTTGTTATTAGCGATAGAACTTCTCTATTGTTCAAGCAATTATTTGTTGAAATTTTTCTTTTAAAAAGTGCCACTTAAGAAAAATGTTACCAGACATTTACATTTATAATGTACTTTAATAATAATTATAGCTTGAGACATACACATCAACATTCCTGACCTGGTATTGTTCTAGTGATGCTAACATAAACAGCATGGGGGGGGGGGTGAATACACTTATGTCTAGCTAATTGGGACAGATATAAAGAAACAAATATTATTCTATGTTGAGACATTGATGTGAGGAACCTTGCTGAACTTACATCAACATATCAGATAAATTCAGTGACAACAGGCCTTTGAAATGAACCATTCTCAAGCCCAAAATACAAAATAAATACACAGTCCATACAGTTAACCCAAATATTCTCAGAATCCTATCCACTCACAGCTGACTTAAGCAATTGCAAGGATATAGAGAATGAGAGGAAATAGAAAGAAAAGCTACAAGAAAAATATTAACAAGAAGAAAATTCAGTACAAAAAGGGACATGTTGTAACTTCTATTACTTTAAATAAGGACCTACCAGAAAATATAAGTCATGATGAAGCCAAGTCAGTCTTTCATAATCATTCTTTAGTGCGTTTGGATCATAATGAATACATGCTTCAAACTTAAATGCTTCTACCAATATGACTGAGACAACAGATCCTAACATCATTCCATGCAAATTGAGACCTACAAAAAGGAAAACAACTGACATTATTACTCATTCTGTACTCAGTAAAAAAGTGGCTACCAGTATGCCAGAAGAAAACTGTGTTGTCGACATCAATAAACTTTCAGAACTAATCAGGGTATTTATGCCACATCAATGTAAGAATGCTTTTCCAGTTGTTATGGTACACAAAAGACAGGGTTTGTGCATTACTGTTTGTGTGCAATGCAATAACTGTAAGTTTAAATCCAATATGGTGGAACTGTTCACAAAAGTACTAAAACTTTAATTCTTTTTCCTCGAAACATTGTCCGCAATATGCCATATCCATCACTATTTGCAACACCGTTCCATTGATGACATTCACCATTTATAACAGTATGTCTGCTTATGTTTTCTTGAAAGTGCATTTGCTCCTGTGGAGTGAAATGACTTAGAAGAATGTGTGATGTCATGTCATGTAATGTTTTTGTGTGTCTGCAATGAAATATGAATAACTTTCATTAAAATAGGAGTACAGAGCTTGTTACCTACATGAAAATCAAGTAAACACATTTTAAACCCCCATTTTCTCTCAAAGCAACTTAGTTAAGCTCAAAATATGCTAACTTGTCCTGATACCAATAGGTATAATTTATAGGTGCAAAAAGAAATTACCTCCCTTGAATTTCCTATAGAGCTGAGAGATTCAAAATAAGGAGACAAATAGAGGTACTATGATAAGGCTAATGTATAAGAATTAATTGCATATGAATAAAGAACAAGAAAATAAGACAAAATGTGGTTCATTGCACAATTTTTTTAATAGCATTTTTCCCTTAAGCATTTTGCAAAAAATAATTTCTGTCAAAAATTTTGTACATATCACTTACCTAGACATTATCTAACAAAATGGTATCAAGGAAATTATTTTGTATGCTAAAGTAAAAATGTTATTACTCTTTTAGAAAAGTGACTACATTGCAGCAAAATGCATTGCATTGTAATACTTTGTGCTAGGGTTGCTGTCTTGAAAAGAATTAAACTTGTGTGCAATGGAATATTTCCTGTCCTTTTTGCCATCGTATAGTCAGGAAGATACCAGAATTACATGATGATGTTGACTGAATGCTAAGAATGGATTTTATAGTTGCAAATAGTGACTGAATATGAGATACACTCTTTGTTATTAGCGATAGAACTTCTCTATTGTTCAAGCAATTATTTGTTGAAATTTTTCTTTTAAAAAGTGCCACTTAAGAAAAATGTTACCAGACATTTACATTTATAATGTACTTTAATAATAATTATAGCTTGAGACATACACATCAACATTCCTGACCTGGTATTGTTCTAGTGATGCTAACATAAACAGCATGGGGGGGGGGGGGGGTGAATACACTTATGTCTAGCTAATTGGGACAGATATAAAGAAACAAATATTATTCTATGTTGAGACATTGATGTGAGGAACCTTGCTGAACTTACATCAACATATCAGATAAATTCAGTGACAACAGGTCTTTGAAATGAACCATTCTCAAGCCCAAAATACAAAATAAATACACAGTCCATACAGTTAACCCAAATATTCTCAGAATCCTATCCACTCACAGCTGACTTAAGCAATTGCAAGGATATAGAGAATGAGAGGAAATAGAAAGAAAAGCTACAAGAAAAATATTAACAAGAAGAAAATTCAGTACAAAAAGGGACATGTTGTAACTTCTATTACTTTAAATAAGGACCTACCAGAAAATATAAGTCATGATGAAGCCAAGTCAGTCTTTCATAATCATTCTTTAGTGCGTTTGGATCATAATGAATACATGCTTCAAACTTAAATGCTTCTACCAATATGACTGAGACAACAGATCCTAACATCATTCCATGCAAATTGAGACCTACAAAAAGGAAAACAACTGACATTATTACTCATTCTGTACTCAGTAAAAAAGTGGCTACCAGTATGCCAGAAGAAAACTGTGTTGTCGACATCAATAAACTTTCAGAACTAATCAGGGTATTTATGCCACATCAATGTAAGAATGCTTTTCCAGTTGTTACGGTACACAAAAGACAGGGTTTGTGCATTACTGTTTGTGTGCAATGCAATAACTGTAAGTTTAAATCCAATATGGTGGAACTGTTCACAAAAGTACTAAAACTTTAATTCTTTTTCCTCGAAACATTGTCCGCAATATGCCATATCCATCACTATTTGCAACACCGTTCCATTGATGACATTCACCATTTATAACAGTATGTCTGCTTATGTTTTCTTGAAAGTGCATTTGCTCCTGTGGAGTGAAATGACTTAGAAGAATGTGTGATGTCATGTCATGTAATGTTTTTGTGTGTCTGCAATGAAATATGAATAACTTTCATTAAAATAGGAGTACAGAGCTTGTTACCTACATGAAAATCAAGTAAACACATTTTAAACCCCCATTTTCTCTCAAAGCAACTTAGTTAAGCTCAAAATATGCTAACTTGTCCTGATACCAATAGGTATAATTTATAGGTGCAAAAAGAAATTACCTCCCTTGAATTTCCTATAGAGCTGAGAGATTCAAAATAAGGAGACAAATAGAGGTACTATGATAAGGCTAATGTATAAGAATTAATTGCATATGAATAAAGAACAAGAAAATAAGACAAAATGTGGTTCATTGCACAATTTTTTTAATAGCATTTTTCCCTTAAGCATTTTGCAAAAAATAATTTCTGTCAAAAATTTTGTACATATCACTTACCTAGACATTATCTAACAAAATGGTATCAAGGAAATTATTTTGTATGCTAAAGTAAAAATGTTATTACTCTTTTAGAAAAGTGACTACATTGCAGCAAAATGCATTGCATTGTAATACGTTGTACTAGGGTTGCTGTCTTGAAAAGAATTAAACTTGTGTGCAATGGAATATTTCCTGTCCTTTTTGCCATCGTATAGTCAGGAAGATACCAGAATTACATGATGATGTTGACTGAATGCTAAGAATGGATTTTATAGTTGCAAATAGTGACTGAATATGAGATACACTCTTTGTTATTAGCGATAGAACTTCTCTATTGTTCAAGCAATTATTTGTTGAAATTTTTCTTTTAAAAAGTGCCACTTAAGAAAAATGTTACCAGACATTTACATTTATAATGTACTTTAATAATAATTATAGCTTGAGACATACACATCAACATTCCTGACCTGGTATTGTTCTAGTGATGCTAACATAAACAGCATGGGGGGGGGGGGTGAATACACTTATGTCTAGCTAATTGGGACAGATATAAAGAAACAAATATTATTCTATGTTGAGACATTGATGTGAGGAACCTTGCTGAACTTACATCAACATATCAGATAAATTCAGTGACAACAGGCCTTTGAAATGAACCATTCTCAAGCCCAAAATACAAAATAAATACACAGTCCATACAGTTAACCCAAATATTCTCAGAATCCTATCCACTCACAGCTGACTTAAGCAATTGCAAGGATATAGAGAATGAGAGGAAATAGAAAGAAAAGCTACAAGAAAAATATTAACAAGAAGAAAATTCAGTACAAAAAGGGACATGTTGTAACTTCTATTACTTTAAATAAGGACCTACCAGAAAATATAAGTCATGATGAAGCCAAGTCAGTCTTTCATAATCATTCTTTAGTGCGTTTGGATCATAATGAATACATGCTTCAAACTTAAATGCTTCTACCAATATGACTGAGACAACAGATCCTAACATCATTCCATGCAAATTGAGACCTACAAAAAGGAAAACAACTGACATTATTACTCATTCTGTACTCAGTAAAAAAGTGGCTACCAGTATGCCAGAAGAAAACTGTGTTGTCGACATCAATAAACTTTCAGAACTAATCAGGGTATTTATGCCACATCAATGTAAGAATGCTTTTCCAGTTGTTACGGTACACAAAAGATAGGGTTTGTGCATTACTGTTTGTGTGCAATGCAATAACTGTAAGTTTAAATCCAATATGGTGGAACTGTTCACAAAAGTACTAAAACTTTAATTCTTTTTCCTCGAAACATTGTCCGCAATATGCCATATCCATCACTATTTGCAACACCGTTCCATTGATGACATTCACCATTTATAACAGTATGTCTGCTTATGTTTTCTTGAAAGTGCATTTGCTCCTGTGGAGTGAAATGACTTAGAAGAATGTGTGATGTCATGTCATGTAATGTTTTTGTGTGTCTGCAATGAAATATGAATAACTTTCATTAAAATAGGAGTACAGAGCTTGTTACCTACATGAAAATCAAGTAAACACATTTTAAACCCCCATTTTCTCTCAAAGCAACTTAGTTAAGCTCAAAATATGCTAACTTGTCCTGATACCAATAGGTATAATTTATAGGTGCAAAAAGAAATTACCTCCCTTGAATTTCCTATAGAGCTGAGAGATTCAAAATAAGGAGACAAATAGAGGTACTATGATAAGGCTAATGTATAAGAATTAATTGCATATGAATAAAGAACAAGAAAATAAGACAAAATGTGGTTCATTGCACAATTTTTTTAATAGCATTTTTCCCTTAAGGGGGCAGGGTCCAGTTTTTATGTACAAATTTAATGTCGCATGCACCTGCCTAACATAAAAAATCATTAAAAATATAATACGCGAGTGAGGTCAAAAAGGTACATATTTCTGGATAGGTATTATGTAGTGCAACATACTCATATCACACACATGACCTGACAAGTCTACTGAAGTTCTTAGAATAAAATATTTATGTACCCCAACCCTTATTTTATACATGCATTTTTCACATCCGAAGGCCATTTTTGACAGCATGTGGTGCTCACAGTGCAAACGCAAGGCCTTTTCCTAGATGAAAATTTTGAAAAACATTGTCTACTAAATAGCTTGATGCAATTCATAATAGTTGTCATCCATGCCGTTTTTGAGATATTCTACTTGCCTTGAACCCACGTGTCTACTGCTATGGGAGGCTAGCTCTTCTTCCTAGCCGACTATTGGTATTTCACAATCAACATACTGCAGAGTAACTATGGAAAGTGTACATGTCTGACATCAATTTCAAGAACAACACAAGCCTGAAACACCTAGTTCACAAATTTATCCATATCTTTAATTATTACACAATAGTAGCTCAAAAACTCACACCATACCCTTAAGTTAAGAAATTTGCCAGGGGCCAATTTACGAAACTGGACCCTGCCACCTTAATTAAGCATTTTGCAAAAAATAATTTCTGTCAAAAATTTTGTACATATCACTTACCTAGACATTATCTAACAAAATGGTATCAAGGAAATTATTTTGTATGCTAAAGTAAAAATGTTATTACTCTTTTAGAAAAGTGACTACATTGCAGCAAAATGCATTGCATTGTAATACGTTGTGCTAGGGTTGCTGTCTTGAAAAGAATTAAACTTGTGTGCAATGGAATATTTCCTGTCCTTTTTGCCATCGTATAGTCAGGAAGATACCAGAATTACATGATGATGTTGACTGAATGCTAAGAATGGATTTTATAGTTGCAAATAGTGACTGAATATGAGATACACTCTTTGTTATTAGCGATAGAACTTCTCTATTGTTCAAGCAATTATTTGTTGAAATTTTTCTTTTAAAAAGTGCCACTTAAGAAAAATGTTACCAGACATTTACATTTATAATGTACTTTAATAATAATTATAGCTTGAGACATACACATCAACATTCCTGACCTGGTATTGTTCTAGTGATGCTAACATAAACAGCATGGGGGGGGGGGTGAATACACTTATGTCTAGCTAATTGGGACAGATATAAAGAAACAAATATTATTCTATGTTGAGACATTGATGTGAGGAACCTTGCTGAACTTACATCAACATATCAGATAAATTCAGTGACAACAGGCCTTTGAAATGAACCATTCTCAAGCCCAAAATACAAAATAAATACACAGTCCATACAGTTAACCCAAATATTCTCAGAATCCTATCCACTCACAGCTGACTTAAGCAATTGCAAGGATATAGAGAATGAGAGGAAATAGAAAGAAAAGCTACAAGAAAAATATTAACAAGAAGAAAATTCAGTACAAAAAGGGACATGTTGTAACTTCTATTACTTTAAATAAGGACCTACCAGAAAATATAAGTCATGATGAAGCCAAGTCAGTCTTTCATAATCATTCTTTAGTGCGTTTGGATCATAATGAATACATGCTTCAAACTTAAATGCTTCTACCAATATGACTGAGACAACAGATCCTAACATCATTCCATGCAAATTGAGACCTACAAAAAGGAAAACAACTGACATTATTACTCATTCTGTACTCAGTAAAAAAGTGGCTACCAGTATGCCAGAAGAAAACTGTGTTGTCGACATCAATAAACTTTCAGAACTAATCAGGGTATTTATGCCACATCAATGTAAGAATGCTTTTCCAGTTGTTACGGTACACAAAAGACAGGGTTTGTGCATTACTGTTTGTGTGCAATGCAATAACTGTAAGTTTAAATCCAATATGGTGGAACTGTTCACAAAAGTACTAAAACTTTAATTCTTTTTCCTCGAAACATTGTCCGCAATATGCCATATCCATCACTATTTGCAACACCGTTCCATTGATGACATTCACCATTTATAACAGTATGTCTGCTTATGTTTTCTTGAAAGTGCATTTGCTCCTGTGGAGTGAAATGACTTAGAAGAATGTGTGATGTCATGTCATGTAATGTTTTTGTGTGTCTGCAATGAAATATGAATAACTTTCATTAAAATAGGAGTACAGAGCTTGTTACCTACATGAAAATCAAGTAAACACATTTTAAACCCCCATTTTCTCTCAAAGCAACTTAGTTAAGCTCAAAATATGCTAACTTGTCCTGATACCAATAGGTATAATTTATAGGTGCAAAAAGAAATTACCTCCCTTGAATTTCCTATAGAGCTGAGAGATTCAAAATAAGGAGACAAATAGAGGTACTATGATAAGGCTAATGTATAAGAATTAATTGCATATGAATAAAGAACAAGAAAATAAGACAAAATGTGGTTCATTGCACAATTTTTTTAATAGCATTTTTCCCTTAAGCATTTTGCAAAAAATAATTTCTGTCAAAAATTTTGTACATATCACTTACCTAGACATTATCTAACAAAATGGTATCAAGGAAATTATTTTGTATGCTAAAGTAAAAATGTTATTACTCTTTTAGAAAAGTGACTACATTGCAGCAAAATGCATTGCATTGTAATACGTTGTACTAGGGTTGCTGTCTTGAAAAGAATTAAACTTGTGTGCAATGGAATATTTCCTGTCCTTTTTGCCATCGTATAGTCAGGAAGATACCAGAATTACATGATGATGTTGACTGAATGCTAAGAATGGATTTTATAGTTGCAAATAGTGACTGAATATGAGATACACTCTTTGTTATTAGCGATAGAACTTCTCTATTGTTCAAGCAATTATTTGTTGAAATTTTTCTTTTAAAAAGTGCCACTTAAGAAAAATGTTACCAGACATTTACATTTATAATGTACTTTAATAATAATTATAGCTTGAGACATACACATCAACATTCCTGACCTGGTATTGTTCTAGTGATGCTAACATAAACAGCATGGGGGGGGGTGAATACACTTATGTCTAGCTAATTGGGACAGATATAAAGAAACAAATATTATTCTATGTTGAGACATTGATGTGAGGAACCTTGCTGAACTTACATCAACATATCAGATAAATTCAGTGACAACAGGCCTTTGAAATGAACCATTCTCAAGCCCAAAATACAAAATAAATACACAGTCCATACAGTTAACCCAAATATTCTCAGAATCCTATCCACTCACAGCTGACTTAAGCAATTGCAAGGATATAGAGAATGAGAGGAAATAGAAAGAAAAGCTACAAGAAAAATATTAACAAGAAGAAAATTCAGTACAAAAAGGGACATGTTGTAACTTCTATTACTTTAAATAAGGACCTACCAGAAAATATAAGTCATGATGAAGCCAAGTCAGTCTTTCATAATCATTCTTTAGTGCGTTTGGATCATAATGAATACATGCTTCAAACTTAAATGCTTCTACCAATATGACTGAGACAACAGATCCTAACATCATTCCATGCAAATTGAGACCTACAAAAAGGAAAACAACTGACATTATTACTCATTCTGTACTCAGTAAAAAAGTGGCTACCAGTATGCCAGAAGAAAACTGTGTTGTCGACATCAATAAACTTTCAGAACTAATCAGGGTATTTATGCCACATCAATGTAAGAATGCTTTTCCAGTTGTTACGGTACACAAAAGATAGGGTTTGTGCATTACTGTTTGTGTGCAATGCAATAACTGTAAGTTTAAATCCAATATGGTGGAACTGTTCACAAAAGTACTAAAACTTTAATTCTTTTTCCTCGAAACATTGTCCGCAATATGCCATATCCATCACTATTTGCAACACCGTTCCATTGATGACATTCACCATTTATAACAGTATGTCTGCTTATGTTTTCTTGAAAGTGCATTTGCTCCTGTGGAGTGAAATGACTTAGAAGAATGTGTGATGTCATGTCATGTAATGTTTTTGTGTGTCTGCAATGAAATATGAATAACTTTCATTAAAATAGGAGTACAGAGCTTGTTACCTACATGAAAATCAAGTAAACACATTTTAAACCCCCATTTTCTCTCAAAGCAACTTAGTTAAGCTCAAAATATGCTAACTTGTCCTGATACCAATAGGTATAATTTATAGGTGCAAAAAGAAATTACCTCCCTTGAATTTCCTATAGAGCTGAGAGATTCAAAATAAGGAGACAAATAGAGGTACTATGATAAGGCTAATGTATAAGAATTAATTGCATATGAATAAAGAACAAGAAAATAAGACAAAATGTGGTTCATTGCACAATTTTTTTAATAGCATTTTTCCCTTAAGGGGGCAGGGTCCAGTTTTTATGTACAAATTTAATGTCGCATGCACCTGCCTAACATAAAAAATCATTAAAAATATAATACGCGAGTGAGGTCAAAAAGGTACATATTTCTGGATAGGTATTATGTAGTGCAACATACTCATATCACACACATGACCTGACAAGTCTACTGAAGTTCTTAGAATAAAATATTTATGTACCCCAACCCTTATTTTATACATGCATTTTTCACATCCGAAGGCCATTTTTGACAGCATGTGGTGCTCACAGTGCAAACGCAAGGCCTTTTCCTAGATGAAAATTTTGAAAAACATTGTCTACTAAATAGCTTGATGCAATTCATAATAGTTGTCATCCATGCCGTTTTTGAGATATTCTACTTGCCTTGAACCCACGTGTCTACTGCTATGGGAGGCTAGCTCTTCTTCCTAGCCGACTATTGGTATTTCACAATCAACATACTGCAGAGTAACTATGGAAAGTGTACATGTCTGACATCAATTTCAAGAACAACACAAGCCTGAAACACCTAGTTCACAAATTTATCCATATCTTTAATTATTACACAATAGTAGCTCAAAAACTCACACCATACCCTTAAGTTAAGAAATTTGCCAGGGGCCAATTTACGAAACTGGACCCTGCCACCTTAATTAAGCATTTTGCAAAAAATAATTTCTGTCAAAAATTTTGTACATATCACTTACCTAGACATTATCTAACAAAATGGTATCAAGGAAATTATTTTGTATGCTAAAGTAAAAATGTTATTACTCTTTTAGAAAAGTGACTACATTGCAGCAAAATGCATTGCATTGTAATACGTTGTGCTAGGGTTGCTGTCTTGAAAAGAATTAAACTTGTGTGCAATGGAATATTTCCTGTCCTTTTTGCCATCGTATAGTCAGGAAGATACCAGAATTACATGATGATGTTGACTGAATGCTAAGAATGGATTTTATAGTTGCAAATAGTGACTGAATATGAGATACACTCTTTGTTATTAGCGATAGAACTTCTCTATTGTTCAAGCAATTATTTGTTGAAATTTTTCTTTTAAAAAGTGCCACTTAAGAAAAATGTTACCAGACATTTACATTTATAATGTACTTTAATAATAATTATAGCTTGAGACATACACATCAACATTCCTGACCTGGTATTGTTCTAGTGATGCTAACATAAACAGCATGGGGGGGGGGGTGAATACACTTATGTCTAGCTAATTGGGACAGATATAAAGAAACAAATATTATTCTATGTTGAGACATTGATGTGAGGAACCTTGCTGAACTTACATCAACATATCAGATAAATTCAGTGACAACAGGCCTTTGAAATGAACCATTCTCAAGCCCAAAATACAAAATAAATACACAGTCCATACAGTTAACCCAAATATTCTCAGAATCCTATCCACTCACAGCTGACTTAAGCAATTGCAAGGATATAGAGAATGAGAGGAAATAGAAAGAAAAGCTACAAGAAAAATATTAACAAGAAGAAAATTCAGTACAAAAAGGGACATGTTGTAACTTCTATTACTTTAAATAAGGACCTACCAGAAAATATAAGTCATGATGAAGCCAAGTCAGTCTTTCATAATCATTCTTTAGTGCGTTTGGATCATAATGAATACATGCTTCAA
Source organism: Unio pictorum (assembly GCA_030141615.1). NCBI lineage: Eukaryota > Metazoa > Mollusca > Bivalvia > Unionida > Unionidae > Unio > Unio pictorum. The sequence continues at coordinate 5,118,927 of JARLTB010000175.1, read as the reverse complement.
ACTTAAATGCTTCTACCAATATGACTGAGACAACAGATCCTAACATCATTCCATGCAAATTGAGACCTACAAAAAGGAAAACAACTGACATTATTACTCATTCTGTACTCAGTAAAAAAGTGGCTACCAGTATGCCAGAAGAAAACTGTGTTGTCGACATCAATAAACTTTCAGAACTAATCAGGGTATTTATGCCACATCAATGTAAGAATGCTTTTCCAGTTGTTACGGTACACAAAAGACAGGGTTTGTGCATTACTGTTTGTGTGCAATGCAATAACTGTAAGTTTAAATCCAATATGGTGGAACTGTTCACAAAAGTACTAAAACTTTAATTCTTTTTCCTCGAAACATTGTCCGCAATATGCCATATCCATCACTATTTGCAACACCGTTCCATTGATGACATTCACCATTTATAACAGTATGTCTGCTTATGTTTTCTTGAAAGTGCATTTGCTCCTGTGGAGTGAAATGACTTAGAAGAATGTGTGATGTCATGTCATGTAATGTTTTTGTGTGTCTGCAATGAAATATGAATAACTTTCATTAAAATAGGAGTACAGAGCTTGTTACCTACATGAAAATCAAGTAAACACATTTTAAACCCCCATTTTCTCTCAAAGCAACTTAGTTAAGCTCAAAATATGCTAACTTGTCCTGATACCAATAGGTATAATTTATAGGTGCAAAAAGAAATTACCTCCCTTGAATTTCCTATAGAGCTGAGAGATTCAAAATAAGGAGACAAATAGAGGTACTATGATAAGGCTAATGTATAAGAATTAATTGCATATGAATAAAGAACAAGAAAATAAGACAAAATGTGGTTCATTGCACAATTTTTTTAATAGCATTTTTCCCTTAAGGGGGCAGGGTCCAGTTTTTATGTACAAATTTAATGTCGCATGCACCTGCCTAACATAAAAAATCATTAAAAATATAATACGCGAGTGAGGTCAAAAAGGTACATATTTCTGGATAGGTATTATGTAGTGCAACATACTCATATCACACACATGACCTGACAAGTCTACTGAAGTTCTTAGAATAAAATATTTATGTACCCCAACCCTTATTTTATACATGCATTTTTCACATCCGAAGGCCATTTTTGACAGCATGTGGTGCTCACAGTGCAAACGCAAGGCCTTTTCCTAGATGAAAATTTTGAAAAACATTGTCTACTAAATAGCTTGATGCAATTCATAATAGTTGTCATCCATGCCGTTTTTGAGATATTCTACTTGCCTTGAACCCACGTGTCTACTGCTATGGGAGGCTAGCTCTTCTTCCTAGCCGACTATTGGTATTTCACAATCAACATACTGCAGAGTAACTATGGAAAGTGTACATGTCTGACATCAATTTCAAGAACAACACAAGCCTGAAACACCTAGTTCACAAATTTATCCATATCTTTAATTATTACACAATAGTAGCTCAAAAACTCACACCATACCCTTAAGTTAAGAAATTTGCCAGGGGCCAATTTACGAAACTGGACCCTGCCACCTTAATTAAGCATTTTGCAAAAAATAATTTCTGTCAAAAATTTTGTACATATCACTTACCTAGACATTATCTAACAAAATGGTATCAAGGAAATTATTTTGTATGCTAAAGTAAAAATGTTATTACTCTTTTAGAAAAGTGACTACATTGCAGCAAAATGCATTGCATTGTAATACTTTGTGCTAGGGTTGCTGTCTTGAAAAGAATTAAACTTGTGTGCAATGGAATATTTCCTGTCCTTTTTGCCATCGTATAGTCAGGAAGATACCAGAATTACATGATGATGTTGACTGAATGCTAAGAATGGATTTTATAGTTGCAAATAGTGACTGAATATGAGATACACTCTTTGTTATTAGCGATAGAACTTCTCTATTGTTCAAGCAATTATTTGTTGAAATTTTTCTTTTAAAAAGTGCCACTTAAGAAAAATGTTACCAGACATTTACATTTATAATGTACTTTAATAATAATTATAGCTTGAGACATACACATCAACATTCCTGACCTGGTATTGTTCTAGTGATGCTAACATAAACAGCATGGGGGGGGGGGTGAATACACTTATGTCTAGCTAATTGGGACAGATATAAAGAAACAAATATTATTCTATGTTGAGACATTGATGTGAGGAACCTTGCTGAACTTACATCAACATATCAGATAAATTCAGTGACAACAGGTCTTTGAAATGAACCATTCTCAAGCCCAAAATACAAAATAAATACACAGTCCATACAGTTAACCCAAATATTCTCAGAATCCTATCCACTCACAGCTGACTTAAGCAATTGCAAGGATATAGAGAATGAGAGGAAATAGAAAGAAAAGCTACAAGAAAAATATTAACAAGAAGAAAATTCAGTACAAAAAGGGACATGTTGTAACTTCTATTACTTTAAATAAGGACCTACCAGAAAATATAAGTCATGATGAAGCCAAGTCAGTCTTTCATAATCATTCTTTAGTGCGTTTGGATCATAATGAATACATGCTTCAAACTTAAATGCTTCTACCAATATGACTGAGACAACAGATCCTAACATCATTCCATGCAAATTGAGACCTACAAAAAGGAAAACAACTGACATTATTACTCATTCTGTACTCAGTAAAAAAGTGGCTACCAGTATGCCAGAAGAAAACTGTGTTGTCGACATCAATAAACTTTCAGAACTAATCAGGGTATTTATGCCACATCAATGTAAGAATGCTTTTCCAGTTGTTACGGTACACAAAAGACAGGGTTTGTGCATTACTGTTTGTGTGCAATGCAATAACTGTAAGTTTAAATCCAATATGGTGGAACTGTTCACAAAAGTACTAAAACTTTAATTCTTTTTCCTCGAAACATTGTCCGCAATATGCCATATCCATCACTATTTGCAACACCGTTCCATTGATGACATTCACCATTTATAACAGTATGTCTGCTTATGTTTTCTTGAAAGTGCATTTGCTCCTGTGGAGTGAAATGACTTAGAAGAATGTGTGATGTCATGTCATGTAATGTTTTTGTGTGTCTGCAATGAAATATGAATAACTTTCATTAAAATAGGAGTACAGAGCTTGTTACCTACATGAAAATCAAGTAAACACATTTTAAACCCCCATTTTCTCTCAAAGCAACTTAGTTAAGCTCAAAATATGCTAACTTGTCCTGATACCAATAGGTATAATTTATAGGTGCAAAAAGAAATTACCTCCCTTGAATTTCCTATAGAGCTGAGAGATTCAAAATAAGGAGACAAATAGAGGTACTATGATAAGGCTAATGTATAAGAATTAATTGCATATGAATAAAGAACAAGAAAATAAGACAAAATGTGGTTCATTGCACAATTTTTTTAATAGCATTTTTCCCTTAAGGGGGCAGGGTCCAGTTTTTATGTACAAATTTAATGTCGCATGCACCTGCCTAACATAAAAAATCATTAAAAATATAATACGCGAGTGAGGTCAAAAAGGTACATATTTCTGGATAGGTATTATGTAGTGCAACATACTCATATCACACACATGACCTGACAAGTCTACTGAAGTTCTTAGAATAAAATATTTATGTACCCCAACCCTTATTTTATACATGCATTTTTCACATCCGAAGGCCATTTTTGACAGCATGTGGTGCTCACAGTGCAAACGCAAGGCCTTTTCCTAGATGAAAATTTTGAAAAACATTGTCTACTAAATAGCTTGATGCAATTCATAATAGTTGTCATCCATGCCGTTTTTGAGATATTCTACTTGCCTTAAACCCACGTGTCTACTGCTATGGGAGGCTAGCTCTTCTTCCTAGCCGACTATTGGTATTTCACAATCAACATACTGCAGAGTAACTATGGAAAGTGTACATGTCTGACATCAATTTCAAGAACAACACAAGCCTGAAACACCTAGTTCACAAATTTATCCATATCTTTAATTATTACACAATAGTAGCTCAAAAACTCACACCATACCCTTAAGTTAAGAAATTTGCCAGGGGCCAATTTACGAAACTGGACCCTGCCACCTTAATTAAGCATTTTGCAAAAAATAATTTCTGTCAAAAATTTTGTACATATCACTTACCTAGACATTATCTAACAAAATGGTATCAAGGAAATTATTTTGTATGCTAAAGTAAAAATGTTATTACTCTTTTAGAAAAGTGACTACATTGCAGCAAAATGCATTGCATTGTAATACTTTGTGCTAGGGTTGCTGTCTTGAAAAGAATTAAACTTGTGTGCAATGGAATATTTCCTGTCCTTTTTGCCATCGTATAGTCAGGAAGATACCAGAATTACATGATGATGTTGACTGAATGCTAAGAATGGATTTTATAGTTGCAAATAGTGACTGAATATGAGATACACTCTTTGTTATTAGCGATAGAACTTCTCTATTGTTCAAGCAATTATTTGTTGAAATTTTTCTTTTAAAAAGTGCCACTTAAGAAAAATGTTACCAGACATTTACATTTATAATGTACTTTAATAATAATTATAGCTTGAGACATACACATCAACATTCCTGACCTGGTATTGTTCTAGTGATGCTAACATAAACAGCATGGGGGGGGGTGAATACACTTATGTCTAGCTAATTGGGACAGATATAAAGAAACAAATATTATTCTATGTTGAGACATTGATGTGAGGAACCTTGCTGAACTTACATCAACATATCAGATAAATTCAGTGACAACAGGCCTTTGAAATGAACCATTCTCAAGCCCAAAATACAAAATAAATACACAGTCCATACAGTTAACCCAAATATTCTCAGAATCCTATCCACTCACAGCTGACTTAAGCAATTGCAAGGATATAGAGAATGAGAGGAAATAGAAAGAAAAGCTACAAGAAAAATATTAACAAGAAGAAAATTCAGTACAAAAAGGGACATGTTGTAACTTCTATTACTTTAAATAAGGACCTACCAGAAAATATAAGTCATGATGAAGCCAAGTCAGTCTTTCATAATCATTCTTTAGTGCGTTTGGATCATAATGAATACATGCTTCAAACTTAAATGCTTCTACCAATATGACTGAGACAACAGATCCTAACATCATTCCATGCAAATTGAGACCTACAAAAAGGAAAACAACTGACATTATTACTCATTCTGTACTCAGTAAAAAAGTGGCTACCAGTATGCCAGAAGAAAACTGTGTTGTCGACATCAATAAACTTTCAGAACTAATCAGGGTATTTATGCCACATCAATGTAAGAATGCTTTTCCAGTTGTTACGGTACACAAAAGACAGGGTTTGTGCATTACTGTTTGTGTGCAATGCAATAACTGTAAGTTTAAATCCAATATGGTGGAACTGTTCACAAAAGTACTAAAACTTTAATTCTTTTTCCTCGAAACATTGTCCGCAATATGCCATATCCATCACTATTTGCAACACCATTCCATTGATGACATTCACCATTTATAACAGTATGTCTGCTTATGTTTTCTTGAAAGTGCATTTGCTCCTGTGGAGTGAAATGACTTAGAAGAATGTGTGATGTCATGTCATGTAATGTTTTTGTGTGTCTGCAATGAAATATGAATAACTTTCATTAAAATAGGAGTACAGAGCTTGTTACCTACATGAAAATCAAGTAAACACATTTTAAACCCCCATTTTCTCTCAAAGCAACTTAGTTAAGCTCAAAATATGCTAACTTGTCCTGATACCAATAGGTATAATTTATAGGTGCAAAAAGAAATTACCTCCCTTGAATTTCCTATAGAGCTGAGAGATTCAAAATAAGGAGACAAATAGAGGTACTATGATAAGGCTAATGTATAAGAATTAATTGCATATGAATAAAGAACAAGAAAATAAGACAAAATGTGGTTCATTGCACAATTTTTTTAATAGCATTTTTCCCTTAAGGGGGCAGGGTCCAGTTTTTATGTACAAATTTAATGTCGCATGCACCTGCCTAACATAAAAAATCATTAAAAATATAATACGCGAGTGAGGTCAAAAAGGTACATATTTCTGGATAGGTATTATGTAGTGCAACATACTCATATCACACACATGACCTGACAAGTCTACTGAAGTTCTTAGAATAAAATATTTATGTACCCCAACCCTTATTTTATACATGCATTTTTCACATCCGAAGGCCATTTTTGACAGCATGTGGTGCTCACAGTGCAAACGCAAGGCCTTTTCCTAGATGAAAATTTTGAAAAACATTGTCTACTAAATAGCTTGATGCAATTCATAATAGTTGTCATCCATGCCGTTTTTGAGATATTCTACTTGCCTTGAACCCACGTGTCTACTGCTATGGGAGGCTAGCTCTTCTTCCTAGCCGACTATTGGTATTTCACAATCAACATACTGCAGAGTAACTATGGAAAGTGTACATGTCTGACATCAATTTCAAGAACAACACAAGCCTGAAACACCTAGTTCACAAATTTATCCATATCTTTAATTATTACACAATAGTAGCTCAAAAACTCACACCATACCCTTAAGTTAAGAAATTTGCCAGGGGCCAATTTACGAAACTGGACCCTGCCACCTTAATTAAGCATTTTGCAAAAAATAATTTCTGTCAAAAATTTTGTACATATCACTTACCTAGACATTATCTAACAAAATGGTATCAAGGAAATTATTTTGTATGCTAAAGTAAAAATGTTATTACTCTTTTAGAAAAGTGACTACATTGCAGCAAAATGCATTGCATTGTAATACTTTGTGCTAGGGTTGCTGTCTTGAAAAGAATTAAACTTGTGTGCAATGGAATATTTCCTGTCCTTTTTGCCATCGTATAGTCAGGAAGATACCAGAATTACATGATGATGTTGACTGAATGCTAAGAATGGATTTTATAGTTGCAAATAGTGACTGAATATGAGATACACTCTTTGTTATTAGCGATAGAACTTCTCTATTGTTCAAGCAATTATTTGTTGAAATTTTTCTTTTAAAAAGTGCCACTTAAGAAAAATGTTACCAGACATTTACATTTATAATGTACTTTAATAATAATTATAGCTTGAGACATACACATCAACATTCCTGACCTGGTATTGTTCTAGTGATGCTAACATAAACAGCATGGGGGGGGGGGGTGAATACACTTATGTCTAGCTAATTGGGACAGATATAAAGAAACAAATATTATTCTATGTTGAGACATTGATGTGAGGAACCTTGCTGAACTTACATCAACATATCAGATAAATTCAGTGACAACAGGCCTTTGAAATGAACCATTCTCAAGCCCAAAATACAAAATAAATACACAGTCCATACAGTTAACCCAAATATTCTCAGAATCCTATCCACTCACAGCTGACTTAAGCAATTGCAAGGATATAGAGAATGAGAGGAAATAGAAAGAAAAGCTACAAGAAAAATATTAACAAGAAGAAAATTCAGTACAAAAAGGGACATGTTGTAACTTCTATTACTTTAAATAAGGACCTACCAGAAAATATAAGTCATGATGACGCCAAGTCAGTCTTTCATAATCATTCTTTAGTGCGTTTGGATCATAATGAATACATGCTTCAAACTTAAATGCTTCTACCAATATGACTGAGACAACAGATCCTAACATCATTCCATGCAAATTGAGACCTACAAAAAGGAAAACAACTGACATTATTACTCATTCTGTACTCAGTAAAAAAGTGGCTACCAGTATGCCAGAAGAAAACTGTGTTGTCGACATCAATAAACTTTCAGAACTAATCAGGGTATTTATGCCACATCAATGTAAGAATGCTTTTCCAGTTGTTACGGTACACAAAAGACAGGGTTTGTGCATTACTGTTTGTGTGCAATGCAATAACTGTAAGTTTAAATCCAATATGGTGGAACTGTTCACAAAAGTACTAAAACTTTAATTCTTTTTCCTCGAAACATTGTCCGCAATATGCCATATCCATCACTATTTGCAACACCGTTCCATTGATGACATTCACCATTTATAACAGTATGTCTGCTTATGTTTTCTTGAAAGTGCATTTGCTCCTGTGGAGTGAAATGACTTAGAAGAATGTGTGATGTCATGTCATGTAATGTTTTTGTGTGTCTGCAATGAAATATGAATAACTTTCATTAAAATAGGAGTACAGAGCTTGTTACCTACATGAAAATCAAGTAAACACATTTTAAACCCCCATTTTCTCTCAAAGCAACTTAGTTAAGCTCAAAATATGCTAACTTGTCCTGATACCAATAGGTATAATTTATAGGTGCAAAAAGAAATTACCTCCCTTGAATTTCCTATAGAGCTGAGAGATTCAAAATAAGGAGACAAATAGAGGTACTATGATAAGGCTAATGTATAAGAATTAATTGCATATGAATAAAGAACAAGAAAATAAGACAAAATGTGGTTCATTGCACAATTTTTTTAATAGCATTTTTCCCTTAAGGGGGCAGGGTCCAGTTTTTATGTACAAATTTAATGTCGCATGCACCTGCCTAACATAAAAAATCATTAAAAATATAATACGCGAGTGAGGTCAAAAAGGTACATATTTCTGGATAGGTATTATGTAGTGCAACATACTCATATCACACACATGACCTGACAAGTCTACTGAAGTTCTTAGAATAAAATATTTATGTACCCCAACCCTTATTTTATACATGCATTTTTCACATCCGAAGGCCATTTTTGACAGCATGTGGTGCTCACAGTGCAAACGCAAGGCCTTTTCCTAGATGAAAATTTTGAAAAACATTGTCTACTAAATAGCTTGATGCAATTCATAATAGTTGTCATCCATGCCGTTTTTGAGATATTCTACTTGCCTTGAACCCACGTGTCTACTGCTATGGGAGGCTAGCTCTTCTTCCTAGCCGACTATTGGTATTTCACAATCAACATACTGCAGAGTAACTATGGAAAGTGTACATGTCTGACATCAATTTCAAGAACAACACAAGCCTGAAACACCTAGTTCACAAATTTATCCATATCTTTAATTATTACACAATAGTAGCTCAAAAACTCACACCATACCCTTAAGTTAAGAAATTTGCCAGGGGCCAATTTACGAAACTGGACCCTGCCACCTTAATTAAGCATTTTGCAAAAAATAATTTCTGTCAAAAATTTTGTACATATCACTTACCTAGACATTATCTAACAAAATGGTATCAAGGAAATTATTTTGTATGCTAAAGTAAAAATGTTATTACTCTTTTAGAAAAGTGACTACATTGCAGCAAAATGCATTGCATTGTAATACTTTGTGCTAGGGTTGCTGTCTTGAAAAGAATTAAACTTGTGTGCAATGGAATATTTCCTGTCCTTTTTGCCATCGTATAGTCAGGAAGATACCAGAATTACATGATGATGTTGACTGAATGCTAAGAATGGATTTTATAGTTGCAAATAGTGACTGAATATGAGATACACTCTTTGTTATTAGCGATAGAACTTCTCTATTGTTCAAGCAATTATTTGTTGAAATTTTTCTTTTAAAAAGTGCCACTTAAGAAAAATGTTACCAGACATTTACATTTATAATGTACTTTAATAATAATTATAGCTTGAGACATACACATCAACATTCCTGACCTGGTATTGTTCTAGTGATGCTAACATAAACAGCATGGGGGGGGGGGTGAATACACTTATGTCTAGCTAATTGGGACAGATATAAAGAAACAAATATTATTCTATGTTGAGACATTGATGTGAGGAACCTTGCTGAACTTACATCAACATATCAGATAAATTCAGTGACAACAGGCCTTTGAAATGAACCATTCTCAAGCCCAAAATACAAAATAAATACACAGTCCATACAGTTAACCCAAATATTCTCAGAATCCTATCCACTCACAGCTGACTTAAGCAATTGCAAGGATATAGAGAATGAGAGGAAATAGAAAGAAAAGCTACAAGAAAAATATTAACAAGAAGAAAATTCAGTACAAAAAGGGACATGTTGTAACTTCTATTACTTTAAATAAGGACCTACCAGAAAATATAAGTCATGATGACGCCAAGTCAGTCTTTCATAATCATTCTTTAGTGCGTTTGGATCATAATGAATACATGCTTCAAACTTAAATGCTTCTACCAATATGACTGAGACAACAGATCCTAACATCATTCCATGCAAATTGAGACCTACAAAAAGGAAAACAACTGACATTATTACTCATTCTGTACTCAGTAAAAAAGTGGCTACCAGTATGCCAGAAGAAAACTGTGTTGTCGACATCAATAAACTTTCAGAACTAATCAGGGTATTTATGCCACATCAATGTAAGAATGCTTTTCCAGTTGTTACGGTACACAAAAGACAGGGTTTGTGCATTACTGTTTGTGTGCAATGCAATAACTGTAAGTTTAAATCCAATATGGTGGAACTGTTCACAAAAGTACTAAAACTTTAATTCTTTTTCCTCGAAACATTGTCCGCAATATGCCATATCCATCACTATTTGCAACACCGTTCCATTGATGACATTCACCATTTATAACAGTATGTCTGCTTATGTTTTCTTGAAAGTGCATTTGCTCCTGTGGAGTGAAATGACTTAGAAGAATGTGTGATGTCATGTCATGTAATGTTTTTGTGTGTCTGCAATGAAATATGAATAACTTTCATTAAAATAGGAGTACAGAGCTTGTTACCTACATGAAAATCAAGTAAACACATTTTAAACCCCCATTTTCTCTCAAAGCAACTTAGTTAAGCTCAAAATATGCTAACTTGTCCTGATACCAATAGGTATAATTTATAGGTGCAAAAAGAAATTACCTCCCTTGAATTTCCTATAGAGCTGAGAGATTCAAAATAAGGAGACAAATAGAGGTACTATGATAAGGCTAATGTATAAGAATTAATTGCATATGAATAAAGAACAAGAAAATAAGACAAAATGTGGTTCATTGCACAATTTTTTTAATAGCATTTTTCCCTTAAGGGGGCAGGGTCCAGTTTTTATGTACAAATTTAATGTCGCATGCACCTGCCTAACATAAAAAATCATTAAAAATATAATACGCGAGTGAGGTCAAAAAGGTACATATTTCTGGATAGGTATTATGTAGTGCAACATACTCATATCACACACATGACCTGACAAGTCTACTGAAGTTCTTAGAATAAAATATTTATGTACCCCAACCCTTATTTTATACATGCATTTTTCACATCCGAAGGCCATTTTTGACAGCATGTGGTGCTCACAGTGCAAACGCAAGGCCTTTTCCTAGATGAAAATTTTGAAAAACATTGTCTACTAAATAGCTTGATGCAATTCATAATAGTTGTCATCCATGCCGTTTTTGAGATATTCTACTTGCCTTGAACCCACGTGTCTACTGCTATGGGAGGCTAGCTCTTCTTCCTAGCCGACTATTGGTATTTCACAATCAACATACTGCAGAGTAACTATGGAAAGTGTACATGTCTGACATCAATTTCAAGAACAACACAAGCCTGAAACACCTAGTTCACAAATTTATCCATATCTTTAATTATTACACAATAGTAGCTCAAAAACTCACACCATACCCTTAAGTTAAGAAATTTGCCAGGGGCCAATTTACGAAACTGGACCCTGCCACCTTAATTAAGCATTTTGCAAAAAATAATTTCTGTCAAAAATTTTGTACATATCACTTACCTAGACATTATCTAACAAAATGGTATCAAGGAAATTATTTTGTATGCTAAAGTAAAAATGTTATTACTCTTTTAGAAAAGTGACTACATTGCAGCAAAATGCATTGCATTGTAATACTTTGTGCTAGGGTTGCTGTCTTGAAAAGAATTAAACTTGTGTGCAATGGAATATTTCCTGTCCTTTTTGCCATCGTATAGTCAGGAAGATACCAGAATTACATGATGATGTTGACTGAATGCTAAGAATGGATTTTATAGTTGCAAATAGTGACTGAATATGAGATACACTCTTTGTTATTAGCGATAGAACTTCTCTATTGTTCAAGCAATTATTTGTTGAAATTTTTCTTTTAAAAAGTGCCACTTAAGAAAAATGTTACCAGACATTTACATTTATAATGTACTTTAATAATAATTATAGCTTGAGACATACACATCAACATTCCTGACCTGGTATTGTTCTAGTGATGCTAACATAAACAGCATGGGGGGGGGGGTGAATACACTTATGTCTAGCTAATTGGGACAGATATAAAGAAACAAATATTATTCTATGTTGAGACATTGATGTGAGGAACCTTGCTGAACTTACATCAACATATCAGATAAATTCAGTGACAACAGGTCTTTGAAATGAACCATTCTCAAGCCCAAAATACAAAATAAATACACAGTCCATACAGTTAACCCAAATATTCTCAGAATCCTATCCACTCACAGCTGACTTAAGCAATTGCAAGGATATAGAGAATGAGAGGAAATAGAAAGAAAAGCTACAAGAAAAATATTAACAAGAAGAAAATTCAGTACAAAAAGGGACATGTTGTAACTTCTATTACTTTAAATAAGGACCTACCAGAAAATATAAGTCATGATGACGCCAAGTCAGTCTTTCATAATCATTCTTTAGTGCGTTTGGATCATAATGAATACATGCTTCAAACTTAAATGCTTCTACCAATATGACTGAGACAACAGATCCTAACATCATTCCATGCAAATTGAGACCTACAAAAAGGAAAACAACTGACATTATTACTCATTCTGTACTCAGTAAAAAAGTGGCTACCAGTATGCCAGAAGAAAACTGTGTTGTCGACATCAATAAACTTTCAGAACTAATCAGGGTATTTATGCCACATCAATGTAAGAATGCTTTTCCAGTTGTTACGGTACACAAAAGACAGGGTTTGTGCATTACTGTTTGTGTGCAATGCAATAACTGTAAGTTTAAATCCAATATGGTGGAACTGTTCACAAAAGTACTAAAACTTTAATTCTTTTTCCTCGAAACATTGTCCGCAATATGCCATATCCATCACTATTTGCAACACCGTTCCATTGATGACATTCACCATTTATAACAGTATGTCTGCTTATGTTTTCTTGAAAGTGCATTTGCTCCTGTGGAGTGAAATGACTTAGAAGAATGTGTGATGTCATGTCATGTAATGTTTTTGTGTGTCTGCAATGAAATATGAATAACTTTCATTAAAATAGGAGTACAGAGCTTGTTACCTACATGAAAATCAAGTAAACACATTTTAAACCCCCATTTTCTCTCAAAGCAACTTAGTTAAGCTCAAAATATGCTAACTTGTCCTGATACCAATAGGTATAATTTATAGGTGCAAAAAGAAATTACCTCCCTTGAATTTCCTATAGAGCTGAGAGATTCAAAATAAGGAGACAAATAGAGGTAACTATGATAAGGCTAATGTATAAGAATTAATTGCATATGAATAAAGAACAAGAAAATAAGACAAAATGTGGTTCATTGCACAATTTTTTTAATAGCATTTTTCCCTTAAGGGGGCAGGGTCCAGTTTTTATGTACAAATTTAATGTCGCATGCACCTGCCTAACATAAAAAATCATTAAAAATATAATACGCGAGTGAGGTCAAAAAGGTACATATTTCTGGATAGGTATTATGTAGTGCAACATACTCATATCACACACATGACCTGACAAGTCTACTGAAGTTCTTAGAATAAAATATTTATGTACCCCAACCCTTATTTTATACATGCATTTTTCACATCCGAAGGCCATTTTTGACAGCATGTGGTGCTCACAGTGCAAACGCAAGGCCTTTTCCTAGATGAAAATTTTGAAAAACATTGTCTACTAAATAGCTTGATGCAATTCATAATAGTTGTCATCCATGCCGTTTTTGAGATATTCTACTTGCCTTGAACCCACGTGTCTACTGCTATGGGAGGCTAGCTCTTCTTCCTAGCCGACTATTGGTATTTCACAATCAACATACTGCAGAGTAACTATGGAAAGTGTACATGTCTGACATCAATTTCAAGAACAACACAAGCCTGAAACACCTAGTTCACAAATTTATCCATATCTTTAATTATTACACAATAGTAGCTCAAAAACTCACACCATACCCTTAAGTTAAGAAATTTGCCAGGGGCCAATTTACGAAACTGGACCCTGCCACCTTAGCACGGGTGACAAACGGTCGCACGGGGGTATCTACTTACTATGAATCAAGTACGGAGCGGGCGGTGCGTACAATCCGGGCTAGAACGGGTTATCGAATCAAGTTGGGCCAACTTGTGTTGAGTTCCAACTTGAAATAACATATCAATTCGGAATCCCAAGTTGTCGCGCTATTTCTCAAGAAAATGCGTGACCGTGTCAAGTAATATAAATAGACCGAGCGGCAGGTTTTTTTAATCCGATGTACATGACTTAGTTGTTGCAAAAGTTGGCAATTGAACATACATAAGTAAATAAGTGGCTTTTTATCTGTTCCATTAGTACCTTTGCAATGGATTTGAGATTTCTGCAACTGTTCGTCGGCTAAGTTTGCAAATTAAAGAACAAGTTTTAGAAAAATTCACTTTCATCACTTTTACGTGATTTTTATGATGGGTGGTGAAGTTAAAACTTGCAAAATGTTTTCTAAGCACAAGTAGTAAATTGCCTAAATTGACTTATTATGAATTTTCTATCTTTCCTAGTTATTACATCAATGATTAAAAGCTTTGAAACTTTTTATATTGGTTAAATCTGCAAACAATTTTTTAAAATTATATTCATTTTGATATACACAAATAAATAATAAACTTTAGATATACACACACCCATGAATTTATCTAATAAACGAATTATAAATGATTTGATATGAGCAGACTGTATGAATTAAGCTGCTATACAAAGAACGTTTATAAGTTCGAAATCAAGTGCAAAAGTGCCTTTTGGCTAATATCAAAGTGTAGTATCTGAAGAAAAAAAGAGTTAGGCAGCAATCTCAGTACGAGTTTACATTTTCAATGTAATATAGTTGAAAATATCATTGTTTTACAATGTTTCGTAAACATGAGGTGAATTTTTCAGAGTTTGTCGATTGTGAAATTTATGACAGAACTGTCAGAATTGAAGGACGAATCTCACAAGATGAAGCTCTCCGAAGATTGAATATTGCTTTAATTCAAGTTAAAGAAATAGAAGGCATGTACAGAGAGGGAGACAATTCACCATGGAATGCTGTGTTGCACTCAAAGGATATTGCTGCAGGTTTAAATGTTGACGGCATAAAGTATCTCGCAAGGATGATTGTCGATTTGTGAGTGCACTGGCTCCCCCTGTATATCAGTGATGATATAATTGTACAAGTACTTAGCCCATTTGGAAAAGTTTTGGATATAACAAGGGACAAAACTATACTTGACAAGGACTCTTGAACCTTTAACGGGATCAGGCTAGTAAAAATGCAAACAACAGAATTCAACTTTGGAACATCCCCCACATTGTATCTCTAGGACAATGTGGGATACTGATAACGATGAAGGGACGGCCACCTATCTGTTTAAAATGTCGCCAGGAGGGCCATTTAAGAAAAGATTACCCGGAAAAACTTACGCTACAGTGGCAAGGAGAGCGCCACAGATTAGGACAATAAACCCAGTTCCACAAGTTTCATCTCCGGCAGAACCAACCGAAATCGTCACAGAACAAGAAGCTTCAACCCCAGTAATACCTCAAACGGAGCAAACAGTAGCTCCAATTCAAAATAGTGCCCCAGAACTAACCACAGAGGAAATAGAAATAAGCACAAGTGCGGAGACTGAGAGCCAAGTGAAAGAAACCAATGAGGATAAAGAAAAAACGACAGAGTTATTCGACTTAGATTCCTTATCCTGGCAAGTTGTTCGTAAAAACAAAAGAATAAAGTCTGTTACCACGGTGGAGGATGATATGGACACTTCCGTACCCAAAGTTTGAGTAACAACCCATGTTCTCGCAAGAAAACAATACATGGAACGCCCACGGATTATAAAGGATATATATGGACAAAGTTTGACGACCCGGACCGAAATATGGACAATGAATATGAATAACGGACAATTTGCATCAGGAATTTACCTGTTTACCTTTTTCATTAATAAAGTTATATTTTTCATTCTTTCTATCGTACCCTTTTTGTATTTGTTAGTTATTTTATATGTGTTTCATTTAAGTATTGCTCATTATTGTTTGGTTCATAATCGTTTTTGTCTTATTACGTAGTATTTTTTCCTTCTTTCTATTCTAATCCTTTTGTATTTTTCCTGTATTGTTCATTTAATTCATTTATGTCTTGCCCACTGTTGTTTAGCTCATAATCATGTTTTTCTTATTACATATTCCATTTTCCTTCTTTCTATTCTACCCCATTTGTATTTTTCCTTCATTGTTCATATAATTCATTTATGTATTGCTTATCACTGTTTTCGTCATAATCATGTTTTTCTTATTACGTATTCCCTTTTCCTTCTTTCTATCTTACTCTCTACGTTTTCGTTACTTTGTGTTCATTTATGTATTGTTACTCACCACGATTATCGTTATAATCGTGTTTTTCTTATTACCTATTTCATTTTCTTTCTATTGCACTCTGTATGATTCCCTTGTATTTTGTTCATATAATTCATTTATTTATTGCTGCATACCACGTTTGTGGTAAAAATCGCTCACTATACATTGTATTATTTTATAAGTCAGTTCTGATTCCAAGGTTTTTGTACATCAACAGGTTAGGACAGCTCACTCCGTGCCTCTTGAGTGCACGGACGAGTTGTACCTATTGTATAAACATGCGCATGAACGACAGTTTAATCCTATTTTTGAATATACTTTGCTTAATTTAATAATACATGGAAAAGTTAAATATCCTTACATTAAATAGCAATGGCCTTAGAGCCAATATAAATCAAAAACTTTACGAGATGAAAAACTTGGTAATCTCGCATCGCATTGATCTTTTATTTCTACAAGAAACTCATGTAGACAATGAAAGTCTTGCTTTGAAAATTCAAAAAAATCTGCAATGCTTTATTTAATGCAGTATGGAGTTATGGTTCAATTCGCTCTTGTGATGTTGCAATTTTAAACTTCAATAGCAATATCCACTTTTCCAAATTTGACACAGATTTTGATGGAAGTATAGTTTATGTTAATTTCACTTTCAACAATATACCATACCGGGTAATTTACATTTATACCCCCACCCCTGATTCAGATAAAAGTGAATTTTTTAAATAACTGTACCCGTTATTAACGGCAACACAACACCATTTTAGCCGGTGATTTCAACTGTGTTTTAAATCGCAATTTAGATCGAATTGGTGAATTAAACAATTATAGCGATAACTCCATTACAACTTTAAAATCATTAATTTCTAACTTTCATTTAATTGACACTTTTCGAAAATTAAATACAACTTTGAAATTATATACTTGGTATAGCGATTCACACGATCCCTCTGTACTCGTACAAGCCAGTTGATTAGATAGATTTTACATTTCAAAAAATATTGCAAAATTTATCATCGACACCCAGATTGTTCACTTTACTCAATCAGATCATGAAGCAGTAGTTTTAACTATAGTATGTAACTCTTCATTGTCATATGGTACAGGTTACTGGAAATGTAACAATTCACATTTAAATCATACCATATTAAAAACTTTAGTTACAGATTTGATTAACAGAGAATTAAAATTTCATAATTTCACATTAGAATATTGGGATATTTTAAAATCCAAAATTAAAAAAGAAATTATAAAATACTCAAAACAAATTTCCAGACTGAAATTTCATGAAATTAAATCATTAAAAAGAGAATATCATCTGTTACGACAGAGATATGACATTACTAATAATGAGGAACTTTCCCTCCAGTTACAAGAATTACGGTTAAACATTAAAGAACTACAGCACACTATGTACCAAGATTCCATTATTAGAAGTAAGGCAACTATTTTAGACACAATGAAAGGCCTAGTCTATTCTTTTTTCAACTTGCAAATAGAAATGGCAATAAGAAAACCATCAACGAAATTGAAAATAATAATGTGACCTACAACTCTAGTTCAGATATTTTACACTGTTTTGAGACTTATTATACAGATTTATTTAAAGCTGAGGAAATCGACGATAACTTAGTTGATGAATTTTTAACTGGTTTACCTCAGTTGACCCCAGACGGTAACCAATTCCTTATTGGTCCGATTAAAAAGGAGGAAATTTGGAAATCCATCACGATGATGGATAACAATAAATCTGCAGGACCTGATGGTTTAACAAAAGAGTTTTATGTCTCATTTCTTGACACTTTAGGCGATTCACTTGTTAAACTATATAATTTGATATTTGAATCAAAAACTTTGTCTGATTCACAGAAAACTTCGTATATCACGCTATTATGTAAGGACCCCCAAAATTCAAGCCTCATGAAAAATTGGAGGTCTATTTCATTATTAAATTTAGATTATAAAATCTTATCAAAGATTATAACTGTTAGATTAAGTCATGTTATGTCCAAAATTATACACATGGATCAAACATGTGGAGTAAAAGGTCGTTCAATCTTTGACAATGGTCACTTAATTAGAAATATTAGTGACTATATTGAGCAAAACGATTTACAGTGTGCATTTATAAGTTTAGACCAAGAAAAGGCATTTGATAGTGTTAATTATAAATTTCTACATAAAACTTTAGTATCGTTTGGGTTTCACCCTGATTTCATCAAATGGGTGTTCATTTTTTATTACGACATACGTTTTTCAGTCATAGTTAATAATTTTATTTAAAATCCATTTTCAATTTTAAGAGGAGTTCGTCAAGGTTGCAGTCTTTCACCCCTTCTATATGTAATAGTATATGAACCTTTTGCTATCAAAATTCGTAACGATGCAGACATTATTGACATTTCTATTCCCGGTGCAGCAGAAGTCTGTAAAATCTCCCTTTTTGCGGACGATAGTACAGGCTTTTGCTGCACTGATAAATCAATTAAGCAATACCTATTTTGGGCACACAGGTATGAGCGCGCCGCTCGTACGAAAATAAATTATAGTAAATCCAACGGTATGTTCATAGGAAAATGGCGTACCCGCAGTGATCACCCTTTTGGCATTTCATGGATTGATAAACAAAAAACAGTAGACTTTCTTTTCGGACGTAATTTAAATGATGATGATCACTGGCATAATATTTTAAAGAAAATCACGAAAACACTATTACTATGGAAAAGTCGTCATTTTTCATTAGTATCAAAATCTCATATCATTAATCTTCTGGCTTGTAGCCAACTTTGGTACACTGCAGCCGTGACTGAGCTTCCTAAACACTATCAAACCTTAATTAATAGAGCTCTATTCCAATTCTTGTGGAACTCTTAATTCGAGCCTCTTGCTAGGGCGGTTTGCATCAACGCCCTTCAAGATGGTGGTCTAAACATTACACAGTTGGAATGTAAGGTCAAAACCTTACGTATACAACATATACAAAAGCTTCTTGATGACGAATATTGCTTTGTGTGTATTAAACTCTAAATTTGCTTATCTGAATTGTAGGATGGACATATCTCATAACAACTGCAAAACTCTTTAAAATGGTTCAGCATGTTCAACTTTAAGGTTATTATAACCCGTACAGAAATATCTCACCAATTCACATGAACTTCTCAAAAGCAGCACATGAGAACCTTGTTAGAAATGTATGCACATTGGTTAGATTTTGCAAGCTCATAATAATGAGGTTTACCTCCGCCACTTGTAAAACTTAATATCTTGTCGTCGGGATCTTTATCTGTCCAGTCTCCTAAACGGTCTTCTTCGATGTCAAAGTGACGTTGATGAGGCGATCGATGTAAATGCAGCCGTTCGGGTCAAAGTACAGGACGCGATCTCCTAACAGTTCTAAAGCTTCGTACAATTTGAAGGCATACACTTTAATTTGTTAAAGTATGTTTTCTTGAACCAAGAAATAGATAACACGTGCATAGGTTTATTCCATGTGCAGATTTCGATGTTTTAAATGGATAGTGCTTAGACAAAAGCACAGACCAGAGAGCCCATATATATATATATATATATATATATATATATATATATATATATATATATATATATATATATACTTGAATAAATGGTTTGAACCCATACCATAGACTTTTCGTATGTTTATTTTTTTAAAGAACATTTCTGTCTTCTTTTATGTGTGTTTGGATGTGTATTTGTTTGTTTCTGTATGTCTATGTATGAGAACATAATGAGAACAAAACTCATATTGCAAAAATAATACCAATAATTTAAGAAATAGTTAATTTTGATAGCAAAAGTATGTCTATCAGCAGTTTGTCCCTACAAGTACATTTTACCCTATAAATAGTTTTGACCATATAAATACAATGATGTCACCAATGTTAAATTCCCTCAGAACTCCAGGTGACATTCCCATGTTAAATTCCCACTGACGCCCATTTGGATATACCCATTTTTAACGTTAAGGTCCCATTGACGCTAAAATGACCCAATCCTTGTCGCTATGTTCAAATCCTCATTCACTCCATGTTACATTTCCCCATGTTAAATTCCCCTTGACGCTAGAATTGCCCACAACCGTTTGACCGAGATTTCCTTTGACGCTAGAGTGCCCCCTATTACTACTTAGGTGGTCAGTAAGATGAAAGCAGTTTCAAGCCGATTATTGAATTTGTAGGACTACGTAGCAAGCTCTATTCAGTATTGTCCTTAAACGCTAAGAAAAGCACGACTAAAGCAAACTGTTTAAGAAAAAGCCGTTGTTAAAAAGAATTTTGCTCAAAATTTATTCACACAGGTGTTATTTGATGAGGAAAAAAATATATATTGTTGAGATGATTACTATAAGGTCAGATAAATATATCAAATAAAAACAAAACGGATACAATTTATAAAGAAGGATTAACTAATTTTGATGATAAAACGTTCTGTACTGATATTTTTACCACATTTGCATTAGGTCATTTTAAAGCAAAAAGCACACTTAATTTTAGTAAGAGAGATATTGCAGCAATCACTTACTACTAAGATGAAAAATATGACTCATGGAAAAAATGCAAAATTAATTTTAGACGCGTTTAAAAACAATGTTGTTAGTATAAGTGTTATTTAATGGGAACAAAACTCATATTGCAGAAATAATACCAATAATTGAAGAAATAGTTAATTTTGATAGCAAAAGATTTCATGTTGATGATGTAAATACACTAGCGTCAGACAATTATAAAACACGATCGTAATCGTTATTTTTCCGGTAGTAGACTGAGGAGGGGCTGAGCGATGTTAGATATCAAACAAGCTAACATTTTTTTTGCCAGCAATAAAAAAAGTGTGTTGTTTAAATTTATGCGTTTTCACGTGCATTTGATGCTATTTCTTTAACTGATGCCGTACTCTAACTGTTGTCTTGAACCAGTCCCCCACAGAACCTTAAGCAGTTACTGCATTGGTAGCTTGATGGTGTTGGTCAACTTTTAACCCATGTTGTACTTATTCATTGTTGCCCACTTTGCCTCATGCCACACTCTGTCAAAAGCCTTTTTGAAATCTATGAACACATGATAGATGCCTTCCTGATGTTGTGAGTACATTTCACACAGAACCCTAAGATTGAATATTTGTTCTGTTGTGCTTCTTCCACTCCGAAACCGTGCTTGTTCTTCAGCGATTATATCTTCTGATTGTGGCCGGTTCATTATGTTCAATATGATCCTCAGCATCACCTTACTAGCATGGCTGATCAAACTGATTGTTCTGTAATTGTGGCACAGCTGGAGGATGTCTTTATTGGGGAGTGTTATAATCAGTGACTGGTTCCACTGTGTTGACCATTCGCCTGTCTGCCAGATCTTGCTGAAGATTTTTGTCAGCAGCTCTATCACTGATTCACCCAGCATTCTTGATAAGTTCAGCTGGGATGTTGTCTACTCCAGCTGCCTTCTCATTCTTCAGTGATCTTTTTGCGGACTCCACCTCTTCTTTGAGAATGGGGAAATCATCATCATTTGTGGAGTTTGGAACTTCAAGCACCTCTGGATTTCCTGTGGACGGATGGCTGTAGAGTTCTTTACAATACTCAGTACACCTTTCTGCAGGGTCACATGCTTCTGTGAGCCATTTTCCATTTTCCTCTTGAATGGTACTGATTCTTGGTTGCTTCTGTCTGGTGAGGTCTTTCACAATTTGGAATGCCTTTTTGCTGTTATTCTTTATCAGGCTGCTTTCTATTTCTGTGCACGCTTGTCCAATCCAATCTTCTTTTCCTTTTATATTCTTGTTGATTTATCGATATTCCACAGCCCCTGTTGTGTGTCTGGTGTTTTTTTTTTAAATGTCTCTTCAGGCATCATACAGATTCAGAATCTATTCCGTAACCCAGAGTATTTTCTTTGGGCGATGGAAGCCAATGATGTCCTTTGAAGCTGTTGTCATGACTGTGTTGAAAGTGTGTCATCACTTCAACATCAACATCCATCACATGGAGTGGAGCAAATTTTCCTCCAATTGTGGCTTAGAATGATTTGCAGATGTTAGGGTCCTTCAGCTGTTCAAGGTTGAATTTGAGCCTGATTTTCTTTCGCTTGTTAATTTTCTTCAACCTCAGTCGGAACTTCATAATGACGAGGTCGTGATCACTCACAACATCAGCAACTTGGAACGTTATTGTTTTTGCCCCATTGATGCCAAATCGGTACCGATTTTGAACCAGTATGTAGTCAATCTGGTTTTGATGGGTTCCATTTGGTGCGTGCTATGTCCATTATTGTGAAGCTTTATGTTGGTCCAGGGTGTTTGCTAGTACCAAGTTGTTGTAGCTTGCGAACTCGAGCAGCCGTCTCCCTCTTTCGTTGGTAAGCTCAATGCAAGAAGGTACACAATGCTCATCCCAGTCTATTAGAGCATCTTTGCCAACGTTGGCATTCCAGTCTCCTTGGATTATGAGGGTGTCTTTTTTACTTACCATGTTTGTTATACCCTGGAGTTTGTTGTAAAACTCTATTTCTTCATCATCATGATCAGTAGTTGGATCATAGACTTTGATAATTGTGATTTTAAAGGGAGATGCTTTCAGATGAATGGAGATGATTCTGATAGATATGATGCAACATTCAAGCACAGATCCCTTGATGGCTTTGTAGTATAATATATGCACATCTTCAGTTTCATGTTCTCCTAGGGCTGTCCATCTTACTTCACAGAGTCCCAGTATGTGCCATGTGTAGTGTTCCATTTCATGTGTCAACTCTTGGAGTCTTCCAGTTTGCGCCAGAGTTCTAATGTTCCAGGTGGCGATGGCAACGCTGTCTCTTGCTCTGATTTTTATGCAAAGTACCAGTTGCACACTTATCACCTCCGTTCTGGAGGACAACGGCAGGCACTGTCCTTGTTGACATGGGCAACGACCGATCCGGTATGATAACTTAAGATTTGTCCAACATTATCAGCGTCTCTTTGGCAAAAGTCATCTGGCGGAGCCCATCCCTCTCTGAACCAAAGAGTTGCCAGAAGGGGATGTAGTACATCGTCCAACTGCCTTATGCACTGCATAAGACTGAACAACCAGCTTCCTTCATTCTTCTTGATTTTCCATGTTCTCAGTGAATCGCTCAATGTAAAACCTGTCTACAGACGGGCTTCCAAGGAACTGCTGGCTTTGAGCCTTCATTTGCTACTGTTGCCCCCAAATACTTGAAGCTGTAGGTTCAAGTGGCTGAGATACGAGAGGTACCTGACAATGAGCATACTGACTCTCTGAAGAACCAGAGAAAGTGCACATTTGTATGGAAGATAATCTTTCTGAAAAACAGCAGTGTAAAGGTAGGCACCTATCTGCCCAATCAATATATAAATATGTCTCGGTGTGCCCCCAATTGTCTGCATGTTGCTGCAGGGTTAGGTGGAGTTTGCATTCAAAGAGACTGCTTGGGCCAAGAGGAAAAATATGAAGCTGTTGGAAAGACAAAGATGAAAATTCTGCACAATATGTATGTGAGCTCTGTCTCATTTAGGGTTGAAATGAAAACACTCGCTTGTCGATTGTGGGATTTATTATGAGATGAAATGGTAAGAATCAAAAAAACCAGACTCGAAGGGTATAATTTTTCCAAATTATATTCAATCCCTGGTCATTCACTTGCGTGAAAGCCAAGTGCTCTCTTAATGACTCATACTGCTTGAGTTCTCCTCTGTCTCAAGAACTATAGTAGGAATGCCAGAAGCTTTTTTGCTAGTTATACGCAGGATTGATCTTAATACTGGTGAAGCACAGGAATCATGCACATAGATTGATCGCTCACTCTCCCCATGACAAACACGTACATTGGTCCACGACACGAGTCCTGGGTCACATGTATCTGCAGCATCAGCCATGCAGTAGCAAAGGTCTACCATTGGTGTAGGGTGTAGCATTTTGCCTCAACAATGAGCAAGACATTGTCAGCTACATGGAAATGCTCTTCAGGGCTTACTGAACAACAAGCCCATGAATCAAATAAAATAGGTCCTTGCCATTCCAGGCCAATGCCAAAGACCAGCCCATGTACAGTTGTTAATTAGGGAAGGCATCAACATGGAGAAATTTCACATGCACCAACCAGTCTCCCTGAAAACATGTTGGCCCAAGTGCAACTCATTCAGGAATAGATGTTTTTTGGTGAGCCTGAAGCAGCTGATGTTTGAGAGTTTTCCAACGTCACTCAAGGCACCCATGAGGTTATGACCTAGAGATCACATTGGCTTTGCTGTGGCCTAATATATCTGGCCTAATGTCTGTCTGCACTGAGGAGTTGTTTAACAGAACCTGCTACCTCATTGATAACCACCTGGTGGAGGTTTGCTAAGACCACATTGGCTTTGCCACAACCATCTTATGGTGAACCATAACAGCAACAATTATACTTGCTGCACAGCTGGTAGATCGGGTTCATTTTTACTAAGTTGAAATACTTTCATGCCAAGGTTTTGGGTAAAAATTTGATACAATTCCATTGTACAAGTGTTTGGGGAGACATCATTTAAAGTTTGTTTCTTGTTTTACAGTAATGGTGGTCATATTTTATTGTTGACCTAAATATGTGTACATATTTGAATGGCCATTATTTTGGCCATGACATTATAATGTTTACTTTAATTCTTTTGAACAATATTGGAGAGAGAGAGAGAGAGAGAGAGAGAATGACTTTCATAGTATAACTATTGTATATTTTCTTTTGTATCATTTTATATCAGTTTTGAATTAGTGAACACCTGTTCACAATTCACAAAATGAGTTAGTCCTTTGAGTGTCTGCTAAAAACAGTTTTACTGCTCTGTAACATGCTTTTAGATCAATGAGCTAAACTATGACATAAAAATACTTTTTACCATTAAAAAAAAATGAAGGACGTTATGGTGACAAAATGACATTTCTGGAAAAAATTCTGCAAAATCAAATTTATATGAACCAGGCTGACCACACCAAATTTTTCAGGAAACATTTTCTTTTGTCTGCAATTATGGATCGTTAAACAATCCACGTTTAAAGGAGGTAATTATTATAGTTATTTTTAAAGAAAAATAAGTAGTTGTTCAAGGAAATGTTAAAGTATAAAGATGTAATTTTGATGTTGAAATAAAAATCAATTTTGGATTATTTATTCATATATTTATAAATTGTGAGTAAAACTCTGGATTGGGCTAGGGCCTTGACAAAATATTTTTAAGGCAATTTTTAGCATGTCCACAATTTAATGATCCAAAATATTAACTACTTACAGGGATCTACAGATAGTTTGCACACACTAAGGTTTGAACTAAATGTTGTGGTTCTAACAGCTTAAAGAGAAAAATTAAATTGTTGAAAAATGTAAATTGTATTCTGTCACCATAAAACTAAATCATTTTCTTTATCTCATTTAAAATTTGCTATCATTAACAAACAACTTACAAGAAGAATTCAGCATTGAAAGTCCATACACCAATATAAAAAAATTAAAAACATTGCAAAATGTGCGGAAGACTGACACCAGTTATCTTAAATTAAACATCAACATGTTCAAAGGGCAAGCAACTGAGGGATGGACCCCTACTAGCAATACCTCTGACATCTGTGTTAAATAAAACATTAGAGAAAGCAATATTGCTGAGGTATGGCTGCCCAGTAATCTAAGACATTGGGCCTAAACATTCTTGTGAACACACAATAGGGCAATCTATGTCAGGCCTAAACATCTTTATGAACACTTATGTAATACTTTGGTTTTAAAACTATAAGCACAGCCTCTCCCTTACCATTTAAACAGTGATTGCCTTCAACAATATTTTAAACGTTTGATAAAAGGTAAAATAGATAACAAAAATATTTTGAAAAAAATTAATTTAAAAACCCCCAGTAATATGAAGGCATATTCTAGCAAGATAATCAACATAGCAAGGTAATGTATGTAATTCTAAGTTAAACTTCTAATAATCCATAATGAATTTGTCTGAATGTAAAATTTCGTTGACAGATTTATACACATGTCCAATTACAGACTTGTATACATGTCCATTGACAGACTTATATACATGTCCAGTAACTATCTTATATACATGTCCAATCAAGATTCATCCTCCTGGTCCATAGCTTATGTAAAGACTCCTATTAATGCACTCAAACATAGGAACATTTTCACAATGCATACTTTTATTCATAGATCGCTTCCTGCATTGAATCCTGGGAGAAATGGGGAGGGAGCAATGGTGAGTTGTGTCCTGATGTAATTATAACTATAAGTATATGCCACAGTAAAGACCCTGTATTTCTAACCTGGCAGGACACATACCTGCTCATATTGAAGGGAGGTACACTCCAAACCACTAGGCTTTGAATTCATACAAATTTCAAGGCAGAAACAAAATAATTACTCCAAACTTTAATGTAAAATATCCTAAAAGCTATTGGTGAAGCATGCATGAAATTTTCTACTAAGGCTAATTTAAATTTCTTTTGTGAAAGTTTTCACTTTTATGGACTTATCATATCTAATGATTCAAGTTTTGTGTACATGGATGAAAACTTCAACTTGAAAAGTTTTATGGAACAAAGTCTTGGACCCCTAATTTGCAAGTCACTATACAAAATATATACAGTCAGATATAATTCATGTTCATTAAATTCTTTTTATCATACAATCACTTGAAACAATTTATGAGTTATAACAATACAAACTGTTTGTACTCTTAGATACCTTTTCGTCTTCTGCATCAACTGATTTAATACTTTGATATCATTGTCTTAAATTTTCCACCTTCTACTTTTTTAATGTATTCATTAAAATATGCATGATTATTTTCATTCTATACTTTTTGTATAGAAAATTTTCTTTTCTTTTTGCAAGTCTGCAAATTGTAGAAACTGAAGAAAATTATATTGGATACATTTACCTTTAGTTATTTGTACCCAAAATTATTTTAAAAACTTGTAAAAAAAATTAACATTGGGTACAGAATGTAGTTTTTTTTTTTTTTTTGGTGTCCCTAAAACCTGATTAGGTCTAGATATTACTCACAGCATTTTCAGGCTTACAAATGAAATCAATTTTGAGCAAGTGGGTACAGGAACTAGAAATCTAAGGGGTTAAACATTCTCTAAAAATCAACTCTACCTGTCTGACAAGGACAAAAGTTTTTAATCATTTTAAATAAAATCACAGCATTTTGGGGCTTACAAATGAAATTCATTTTGAACAGGTGGAAACAGGAACTTGAAATCTCAAGGATTAAAAATTCACTACAAATCAACTCCACCAATCTGTCAAGGACAAAACTTTTTATTCATTTGAAATAAACTCTTGTGTACCTTGTAATTATACAAATATCAGAGTTGATTATGTTGGTGATTTAATTATGATTGTGTGAAAAACTGCTTTCAAAAACTTATTCCTGTGAGCCTTCTAATACCAATTATTAGTAACTGCAAGCTGAGTCCAGTCTGGTCTCTGTTTCTGGTTAGCACTTAACAGTATTCAAAGTGGGAACACAATACTTGTATGAGCTTGATTCACACAAAACAAGAAAGAAAAAAAAGCTTATTTAAAGAAAGAAAAAATTCCAATAGAAAGAATGGATTTTCAATGAAGACAGTCTGCATTATTCTTGATAGAACAGCCTTTCCTTTGGAGATGAACACTGGTTAGCCCTAAACTTGAACCTGCCTGATTGGTTCAACATTTTCTCTGGCCAAATTAGGGTTGTAGTGAAAATTCAACTTCTGAGTCACCAAAACTTCCATAATAATGATTATAAAATTATTCAAAAGACAAAGATACACAAATGTTATACCTTAAAACGAAGTTCAAAATTAATAATAATAATAATAATAATAATAATAATAATAATAATAACAAAAAGTCTTTATTTTATGAGGGTAAGACAATTAGTACAAAACTAATATTCATCAATGCCCTCAATTATTTACATATGTACAGGTAAATATATTAAATGCAGGTGGGAAATGAGAATTATGCATGAAAAATATTAGGGATTATAGTAAACAGAAACAATGAAGCATGGTATTCAGTACACAAAGCATCATCCATAAAAACATGCATGATTACAACATTTCACACACCCACACACACTTAAAAACATATATAGACACTTTTATATAATATATACATATACTGTGTATAAATAAAACTAAATTTGCCAAAATCCTGCTTCAAGCATCTTGACTGTATCAAACAAACATGTTGAGGAAGGTACTCACAATATTTCTTTACCATTTTTAGGTACAATTGAACATGAATTAACTCAGCTCACAAACAAAGCATTAAAATTAGATATTATACATGTGTCTATGAAATTGAGCAGTGTCAGAGAGATAAGAGATGGGAACATTCTGTAAGTTCAATAGTTTCTAGTTGATTCTTAATAAAGTTTTTGCCTGTCAAAGATTGGTGACTGTGCTAAATGTGTTTTGAGAATATGGGGCCTGATGGCTGGCTTACTATTATCCAAGCATCAGCCATATAACAAAACAAAATAACTGGAAAATACAGATCCTGACAATTGATTGGCTATTATAATGCAAGCACAGACCAATCAAATAGTTTGGCAGATACAGGGGTCTATTGATTGATTGGGTGTTACCTAAGTTATGGCCAATCAGATATCGAAAAAAAAAAGTCTATTTGACTATGAGAAAGTTTTAAACTTGGTCTGAAAAATTCAACTTTGTATGGACTTAGTGGTTTTCTATTTTTGCATTATGTTTTGAAGATCAAGTCCATGCTTTTTATTACCCTTATAATTGCAGTTGCATCATTTGTGAAATGAAGGGATGGTTTCTATTGGTCAGAGCAAATCATGTGATCAGACTCAATTGCATTTATTTCTTTATATTTCAAGCAAAGAATGTAGTACATTGTGATAGTAAATCTGGGTCCTGCACCATTTACTTCAGGTAGGACATTATGAATGGGTGAAATACAGTATATGTACATAGCTAAACCAAACAATGATGTTACAGTACTCCCTTACTATAAGGTCCTTGATAATAACATGGTTCCTGTTATAAGGCAGGTATAGTTTTGGATTCCATGTCATTAATGGCAGCAAAATTATAAGTATCCAGTATTTTGTTATAAAATATATATAAGGTCCCTCATTATAACATGATTACTGTTGCAAGGTAGGTATGGTCATATATCCCATGTCATTAATGTCAGTAAAATGATTTTTATATTTCAATGTAAGGTGGGTATAATCTATGACTCCCATATTCAGTATCATAATGAGGTAGTACTGTATCATATACTTCATTATAAGTGGTATACTCAATGACTCAAATGGTCAGTGTTAGAATTAGTGAGTACTGGGTATGATGACTGTACTGACTATTGCTGACATTTACAGTGATTTAATTAACTTGAAGAAGGAGGAATGTATGAAGTTCCAGACAGCTCCATTCGCTTGATATCATTGGAAATCTGTGTCAAGTCTTGTATAAACATTCGGATCTGCAACAACAGAGATCAGTGGTGTAAAATACAAATTTATATACCAAACATTTGAGTACTAGAGATTCTATGAATTTAGTGTCACTCTATTTCAAGGTGTACCAATTTGCATGGATTTTGTGCTGCCACAAACTGTAGATTCAAGATTAAAAAGGTGTATGTCTTCAAAGCAAACAGACACCCTTTGCAAACTCCTGAATTTTATTTTCCATAGCCTGGTCATTTTCTTTCCTTTTCTTTATTACCAAACCATAGAAAAAGATATTCATAAAAAACTGACCTACAGTAGTTCTAAATGCCATTCTGATTTATATCCCCTCAAAAGTGTCTATTTTCATTTTGTTTCAACTTCTACAAGATTAATATTAATGAAATTAGTTTTTTGTGTATAGTTGAAGGCTAAACAAAAGTATTGCAAACAAAATATATATCTTATCTGGATGTAATATTTACAAAGGCTCTCATGAGTACAAACCCTTCTTTCATACAAATCCTGCATTTAACTCCTTTTTAGGCATCTCTGAGTGGCTGTCTAGCTCAAAGAATGGAAGTGTGTGTGTTAAAACCCATGTTAAAACGCTTGAATTTTCATGAAGTTTACCATTATACCTACCTTAAGCCTTGTTACCAATTAGCCTTGTGGATAAAATCAATTCCAAATGTGGAACTTACATTTGTTTTGTTCACTGCAATCACAGTTACAATGAATGCACCTCAAAAGATTAGAGCTCTTAACATTATCAAAGGGAGTTAACTCTTCTAATTGGTCTACACTGGATGGTGACATGTTTACTGGCATGAGATCATTGGTGTGCAGTTATTGTGATGAAATTAACATACTGAAATTTACACCAAATAATCTATTAGGCGCACAGTGCTGGTATTAACTCAAACTTAGCAATTAATTGTACAAATGTCAATAATTAAAGATAAACCAAATCACGGCAGATAAAACAAATAATTAAAGGGAGATAAGTAGGAACATAAATGACATAAAAACAAATCACTTTTATCGCCTTTGCAATCTGCTTATTTATGTGACTCCTCAATTATGATCATAAATTTCAGAGTAAATTAAAAAATTATAAGTAATTACAATATTTCTGTATGAAAATAATTTCTATACTTTCAAATTCTGACAATTTGTAAAGTGTAAAGTGTGCACATTTCAGAGATTTATTTAGTGCAAGTACTTTTTTGATATTATCATTTCGTGATTATTTCCCCTCAAACTAATTATTTATAAACTTATTTGTTTTATTTGAGAAAACTGGTATAAAATTTTATCTGACAAATGTAATTTAGTTTTTCATCAACTGTTTTAAGAAAAGAACTGATAACTGTTGATAAGCTGACATGCTACCTGTAAAACCTAATTAACAAGCATTTCCGGAAAGTCAGATGGTGAGTTTTTATCAATCAGGTCCCCAAATAAGTCTCATAGGATGATAATAGAGTTAGCTGTTGTAACTCTACATTAGGCCTATCCACTTTTTTAAATAAATCTTGGTAACAATGTCTGGTCAAAATTCATTTGCATTGTACCAGTGCTTGTCTTCACCAGTTCAATGAAGTAAAAAATATGCAAGGTCAAGCAGGTCTAGTTTTTATACTCCTTTACAAAGGTGAGTATACAGTGTATAATTTTTGTCTGTTATGCACTGTTTTTGATTCAGAACTATTTACATATTGCAAAGAATTAGTTTTTAACAAGAATCCCATGTCAATGCCACAATTCATTCAGAGAGGGGATATGGTAGCATGATTGTCTTAGATGGCTACAATGGTGCCATGCTGAGGTTCAGATCTATACCATTTTTATTTACAAATAGCTATTTCAATATTTTCTTAGTGAAAATTCCATGTAAGTACAACTTTTCTTTCTGGGATAATAAGCCATTAAAATATCTGTAAGATGGCCATCAGGGTCATTGTTTTGGAGAATGAATCAGAAACTTAAAAAAATATGTCAATACAACCGTCCATATAGGAGAAGTAGCTGTAACAAGATTTTCAAAAAGTCACAGTTACAGCCATTTTTGGAAGTCATACTGGCTCTATTTTCATTTAGGTTCAACCATTTATACTGCAAATGTTTCAACAAAATTCTTCATAAACTTTCTGTTCAGGAAAATCCATACTCGTATAACAGTCTTATCCAAATATATCTGGGTCTCATTTTCTAGATGATCCTCCCAGTAGCTCAGGAGAAGCAGAAATAATGAAAACTTGTGCACTAACAGATGCCTGATGTATGGACAGATGACTCAACATCATGTAAACTCTTAAAATCTTTAACCAGTAAAGCTAAAATAAATCCCACAGAAAACACAAAAACATATACACTAACTAATAATTGGTTCCCTAGAAATGAAAAAATATAATGTGAAGTGCATGTGACAGGTGGAGGGATTCTGTAAGCACCTTAACCTTGTATTAAAATTCTACCCTGTAAGCATGAGGCAACAATGTGATTAAAAAACTCTGGTTAGTATTTTTATGTTTCCATAAAATTGCGTGATCCTTCTATCAAAATTTGACTTTTTTACCCCATTCTTTTTCACAAGCCCTGAGAAAGGCAACTTAAGACTGCATTTACATATTCAAATATAAAAATCCCAAGAGCTCAACAGTTTTAAAATTTTGCTGGTGCTGACTAGCATGCAGGTTTGACAGAGTGGATGAGGTATCAATTGGTCAGTTGGCAGAGGTGGGTACTCCTGTTTGTTCAAATGTGCGTGTGTGCCTGGTAGGTTAGCTTGAAGACATTGCAGTGATAGTTGTGGTCTGAGCTGTTGTGTCTTGCTGCCTGCTTAGTTCTCTAACAATATCACGCAGATCTTCTAAAAACATTTGAATCTGAAAGAGATTAAGGAAAGAAAAACATGAGTCATGAAATTTATCAAAAGATATGTATAATTTTCAAAACAAAAAGAGTGGTATGGATCTTTGAAAATATATATTATTGCTTCTTGTAAAATGCTTACTTCTTTTCAAATTACTTGTACCAAAATGTGCTAAACAACTAAAGGTTAAGTGATTGAGGATTTATAACAAAGGAAATATAAATATATATGGTCATGATGAAATTCTAAAGTTATCATGTTACTACTCATCCCTTTGTATATTCTCAAGTTCTTTTTGAACCTCTGCATATTTCTTGAGTGTCATTCTTGATACAGATATAATATTCTTGCATAAAACTCTCAACCTAATGACAAGATGTTTTTTTATTTAATATTGTTCTCAGGCTCAAAATTCACACCATATGTATAAAGAAGGAATAATAGAGAATAAATGTGGCAGAATATACAGAATGTGATCGGTCATGTTTTTTATTTTGAGGTTAATTTTAGGTTTCTGAACAATTTAAAATGCAAATGTATGAGACCAAGATCTTGGCTTCTGAGTAATCATCCAAAATCTGGTCACCCCAAATTGGCCAATTTTTCTTATTGATAACAGGGAATCATGGGGCTCATCTTTTCTTTTTCTATCAATCTAAATAGGGTATCATAATTATTTAACTGCTGACTGCTAGCCTGGACAAATTTAACATTTTTGTCTGCATATCTTTTATTATTTTTATTTTTAAAAATACACAAAGTTTCAATTAGTTTCACTTAATGAAAATAGTACAATATATACATGAAAGTATCATGATATACTTTCTCCAAACCATGCAATTTAAGAGAATATACCAACCATATAGTCTGAAAGATTCAGAATCTAGCAGAGCCTAAAATTTCTCTATAAGCCAGAAGCACTAAGGTGTACTGTTTTTTTTATATTTTTATAAGCCAATACTAACCTTTACATTTGCAACTTGGTCTTTCTGGCTGGTATTTCTGGCTGACTTTTTTGGACTGGTTATTTGATGAATTATTCTTAGTTTATTAATTGTGTGCAGGATAAACTACGTGTAGCACTTAACAAAGATTGAGGAGGGTGAGTAACTGGGAAGTGCAGTTCTAAGAAGCATATTCAAGTATACAAAGCATTGTTATTTCTAAAGCTTACTTTAAATGTGTCTAGCTTTTCACAAGTTAACTTTAAAATGAAGGAATTGTGC
Source organism: Unio pictorum (assembly GCA_030141615.1). Taxonomy (NCBI): domain Eukaryota; kingdom Metazoa; phylum Mollusca; class Bivalvia; order Unionida; family Unionidae; genus Unio; species Unio pictorum. The sequence goes on along the minus strand of JARLTB010000175.1, from coordinate 5,084,909 downwards.
ATCTGCTCAAAATAAAAGCGTCAAACCTGTGAATAATGACCATCCAAGGGATAGGCTAAAAATAAAAGTCTCATAATGAACACGTGTAAGCATGCAAATTTGTGTGTCATACTTGATCTGTGCACAGGTGATGATCTAAATCTAAATGGCATCTGTTATACTTTATTTTTACACACGTGTTGATCTAGATACAAAAAGTACTTGTTATACTTGATCTTTACACAGATGTTGATTTAGATATAAAAAGTACTTGTTATACTTGATCTTTACACAAATGTTGACTTAGATATAAAAAGTACTTGTTATACTTAATCTTTACACAAATATTGATTTAGATATAAAAAGTACTTGTTATACTTAATCTTTACACAAATGTTGATTTAGATATAAAAAGTACTTGTTATACTTGATCTTTACACAAATGTTGATTTAGATATAAAAAGTACTTGTTATACTTAATCTTTATACAAATGTTGATTTAGATATAAAAAGTACTTGTTATACTTAATCTTTACACAAATGTTGATTTAGATATAAAAAGTGCTTGTTATACTTGATCTTTACACAAATGTTGACTTAGATATAAAAAGTACTTGTTATACTTAATCTTTACACAAATGTTGATTTAGATATAAAAAGTACTTGTTATACTTAATCTTTACACATATGTTGATCTAGATATAAATAGTACCTGTTATATTTGATCTTTACACACATGTATTGATCAGTATATAAATTATATATATTATGTTTGATTTTTACATGCAGGTATTGATTTGTGTATAAACATAAACTATTTTAATTATCCATATAAACAGGTGGTCTTTACACTGGTGGTCACTACAACAGGTTTGACTGCTATTTAATATGGACTATAAAATTATCAATTATTTTTTTTCTTCCAATGTTAAAAAGATATGCATGAATAAATTTCAGTCAATTTTATCTTACATGTAAACGCTGACACTTTTCCAGTAATATTTTATTATACCATATGTACTCACGTTTAGCTTCAAACAAAATGGACCTGATCTGCTATCACATAGTATGCTGGCATATCAGGATCTGTGTTATTTGTTCTACTGATTACTCCTAACAAAGTGAATAGACCCAGATCTGCCTGGCACACTATGCACATGGATGGCAGATATTGGTCTGTGCAGTTTGCTAGTTGGACTCAACTTGGCAGTGAGTAAATATAGTACAGGTATATCAAACATACCGGTTTCAAACTGGACAAAGATTGTAATCTCATAATTCATAATCCAAAACTTCAATGATCAATCAACAAAAGTGATAATACGCCAAACATTACATTGAAAAAATGGCATATTTAGATGTTTTAATTATGGAATTTTCTTTTTTAAATCATTTATGATTAAAAAAATTGCAATGTATAAATTTCCAGGAACATTATGTTTTCAAGACTGAATAACCCTGGTTTACTTGATCAAAACTAGACACACATATCTTGCATGCACCTGAAAGATACCCAGCAAATAATTCTGAATAGACTGATCTATCAAACACCCAGTACATATGCCAGATTTTACAGTCCCCAAAGCTTATTCTCTATAATTATGCTTCCAAAAGACAAACAGGCAAAAGTAAAAGATAATAGGAGTTTACTGTATATACCAATGGTTACCATATCTGTGTTTACTGTATATACCAATAGATACCATATTTATGTTTACTGTATATACCAATGGATACCACATTTGTGTTTACTGTATATATCAATGATACCATATCTGTGTTTACTGTATATACCAATGGATACCACATTTGTGTTTACTGTATATATCAATGGATACCATATCTGTATTTACTGTATATACCAATGGATACCATATTTGTGTTTACTGTATATACCAATGGATACCATATCTGTGTTTACTGTATATGCCAATGGATACCATATCTGTGTTTACTGTATATACCAATGGATACCATATCTGTGTTTACTGTATATATCAATGGATACCATATCTGTGTTTACTGTATATACAAATGGATACCATATTTGTGTTTACTGTATATACCAATGGATACCACATTTGTGTTTACTGTATATACCAATGGATACCATATTTGTGTTTACTGTATATACCAATGGATACCATATTTGTGTTTACTGTATATACCAATGGATACCATATCTGTGTTTACTGTATATACTAATGGATACCATATTTGTGTTTACTGTATATACCATTGGATACCATATCTGTGTTTACTGTATATAAACCATTGGATGCTCTATACCTGATTGTTGTCAAACAGCATAGGTCCTGATTTGCAAAGTTACAATATTCAGCCACTAAAAGTAAAGGTTTACATATGGTTTATACTCCAAAAATTAGATTGATCTGTACAGATCCTGACATGGAAATCTTAAATCTTTTGACCTGAAGCTTATAGATGAATTATTGTTTTAACCAATCACAAATAATGTTACACACTTGAAACGTTGTTTCTAACTGGCTAATAGTGAAAACTTAAACTCAAGCTCTGAGTTGAATGATCTCCACACTTGTTCCTAATTTTTCAAACACAAGTTAAGTCTAGACATAAGAAATTATATATTAATGTAATATTAGGCATAAATTTCAGCCAATATCACTGGATTTAAGACTTAAATTTAAAAATTCAATCTGTATGTGAAATCCAACCCTGATCTGTCACCACATGGCTTCTAGATTTAGTTCTATGGCAGGTAGAGTGTCAACATATGTACATTTACTGTATTCAGCTAATAGCCTAAATAAAGATTTTGTCCTGGTCAATAAATCGACAAAACAGAAGTTGTGCAATTATCATGCCATAATAAAGATACCATATTTATCCATAAGAAATTGTTTTGAATCAACAGGGTGTGAAGATACAATGCTAAAGCACTGTGAATTGATCTTGATAAAAAAATATCTACAAAAGTGCACAAATTAAAACAGTTGGATTAAAACATATCTTTAGTTACTGATAAGGACAAATTCTTTTAATACTTAACATGGGTTCATATAATGTATAAGTCATTACTAATTATGGTATTTTTAGCTAGTCTGACTTTTTCCAATCCAACACCGACTTAATGAATTGTTCTCTCATGCATATTTTTCCCAAGCAAGGATGGCAGTGTGTTGGCATTCATGAAAGAGTCTGTGTTATAAAACCTTATTGTTAATAACAGAATTTTACATGTTTTCTTATTTTCAAACATTTGCTGGAGCATTGGGAAAGATTTTAAACTTAAAATTCCAAAAATTCCCTTAGAGATTAAGCATAAAGTACATAAAAACAGGAAAGGTTATATCACTCTGACATAAACTGAGTAAAGTGCCTTTTTTAGAGGCACACAACAAACATCAACCCAGTCTGTTACTGGCAGGTCCTGAACATGCATTTTTAGTCACAAACACTGAGCCAAACTTAAACAATTTTACCGTTTCATATGCTTGCATTATGTTTAACAGTTTCCCTATGTAGGCAAATGGTTGACTCTCAAGATTCTTGACCAATGGGTCTCAATAAATAACTCTGATGATTGGTAAATAAGCAGTATTAACTAAACTTACTTTGTAGAAACCATTATTTAATATATGACATTTAGACCCCAAAATATAAAGGTTTAAATGCAGAGTTTGGTCAAGGAGCTTCTACAAAAACTCAAGTTACTGTCCTAAACCCTTTTTTCTTTGAGACACAGTGACCATGCTATTTGACACTTCAATCCACAATCAACAGGCCTCTTCTTCCTCTATGTGGATGCCCTAAAAAATATTTGCTCATGGTACATAGTCAATAACTAAAACAATTATGCTAAAAGCATTCATTTGATTTCAGTCACAGTGACCTTGATTTTTGTTTGACCCCAATACAATAGGTTTTATTTTTCCCAAAATACAAGCCATTCACAGACTTTAGTAAAAACACATAAAATTTTGAGCAGAAACCATTTTCATAGTTTAAAGTGACCATAACATTTGGAACTTTTAAAAATCAAAATCAGCAAGTTTCTTGCCAAAGAGCAATTCAGCCACAAATTCTGATTTAGGTCCGTAATGTTATTATGCAAAAAACCATTGTTCTTCTTTCAGTCCTCTGTCTTGACCAGTGACATAGCAACTGGCCAAGCAGGGGATGGGGTCAAGGCACAGCAAAATCCCCAAATTCCCATCATCTCACTTTTTTTAATGGAAAGGGACCCCATAATTAAGGGGTGGGGTGGGGCACAAGTTTCCTGCTATGCTGCTGACCTTTATCTTTTGACTTGAAGGTCAATGGGCTAACTTTCCTGCCCCAAGTGCAAATCAGCCACATAGTTTGGTAAAGATCAATATCAAAACTAAAGTTACTGTGTAGAAAAAAAAGGTAACCAATGGAAGAATTAATATCAACATATAGCAATATGGTGGGCATATAAGAAGAGTTGTACAAAAACACCATTTATAAAGTGCCCAGTGGCATACTTAAAGTAAATTACACCTGGGGTACAATGAAGACCCAAAGGGTTTTGGTGCCCATGACCTCTGGTGTCCATGGTATGGGTGCCCCAAGACCTTTGGAGTCTGGGGCACCTGCCCCATCCACACCATTAGTATGCTACTGAAAGTTCCAATGCCAAATCTAATGGTAGAGTATGACTGGCATCACAAAACTTCATACTGGAACAAAGCTTAATCATGCTATAATGTTTGAACAAACCCCTGACTATAATTTACTTAATATGCTTCATCAATAAGAAGAATATTTGGTGTCAATACATTATGACTTTCACTTGCACAAAACAGACTCTGCCTGTATCATGCCAAACACTGCATCATCATAGCTTAACATAGACTGTAAACACCAAGAATGGCATGAAGCCAATGATCTATCTTTAATACTCAATCTTACTAAAGCAAATTGAAAATTAAAGCAAACTATGTAGAGATCTACAATATACACTGTACTTAACTACCATACATGCCATGCAATAATGTCAGAGCTCTAGATAAGAGTTTGATACTTTGGGGAAAATAGTTCCCTGGTTTGGAACTAATTGTGTTGGTTTAAATTTGATAGCCTATTTTTTAAATAACCAAAAATGAAACTTACAAACCAGACTTACTCTTATCCATTAAGACATTAACCATGCCTTTTGGAATGTACCAAACTGCTGTGTGACCAAGACATATTCAGGGTATGTTTGATTATATGGCTCTGTTTTGAGTAAGTATTTTTACAGGGATGATGTACTATCATTTAAAATGTGCATAAAACATCTAGAATTTGTTCTACAAGCAAAGTTTATACAGACTGAATCTATTACATTATAAAAAAAATGGACTTTGCTTGCAGCAGGAGTACCTAATAATGTGGTGATGCTAATGGTAGTTCATGTTGATCAGAATCTAGACTGGTCTAGTAATGTGGCAATGCCAATGGGAGTTCATGTTGATCATAATCTTAACTGGTCTAATAATGTGGCAATGCCAATGGGAGTTCATGTTGATAAGAATCTAGACTGGTCTAGTAATGTGGCAATGCTAATGGGAGTTCATGTTGATAAGAATCTAGACTGGTCTAACAATGTGGCAATGCCAATGGCAGTTTGTGTTCATTAGAACCTAGACTGGTCTAATAATGAGACAATGCCAAATGGAGTTAATCTGATAGGATTCTAGACTGGCAAAAACAAGTGAAACAGATTTGTTTTGGTAGTTAGCCCAATAATTTATCTTTTACAGAGGATAAAATTTTATCTACTACTCAACTATTGGAATTTTTTTTACAATACATTCATTCTTCTTCTTTTGAACTACTGCTGAACAACTTGGATCAAAACAACTAATAGTAATATGGAAAAAATCCACAGACTTTGAAAAAGGGCAGCCATTTTATTCCTCATCTATATTTCTATTCTTGAAATTGAAATGCCTGAAGTTTAAATACACATCAGCCTATCAAAAGTCCATATTAATGTTCACAGAAGAAAAAAATGAACTTTGTCTACAATATTTGAATGGTACGTTTCATTTTACATCATAAAGATAGTACCAAGGACTTAAATAGAGATCAATAACAATTGATCATCACAAAACCCCATTTCCCAAAAAATGCTTTTAAAAATTAATTGTTTAGTACCAAACTCCCCAAAACAATTAGATCAGAAGCAAATCTAAATTTTTTTAAAAACAATTTATGACTAATATGTTGAAAGGCAGTTTTTATTGTAAATATTGAAATACATGTACATGCACAACACTTTATTCTGTTAATGCAGTTCATATACACTTTGTACATTAATACCTACTGTATTTATAATTTAAACATGTTTTTCTCTTTTATTGTTTCTTTCTTTTTGTTTTGTATTTACAACAGTTTGTTCACCTGAGGACTACAGGGTAAATAGTATATTATGACTCACTGAGTTACCTCATTAAATAAAGTGTTTGTTATCATCATCATAATTATTATTATTATTATTATTATTATTATTATTATTATTATTATTATTATTATTATGCTGGAATAAATTATTAAAATTAATTTGTTTCATCCATTTTTGGCATTCAACATTTTTAATGCATTTTTTGGTCATATTGTGAGCATAAAATATGCAAATATGCTGCTTATCATGAGCTATGAAATTTGTTTTATAAATGGTAAGGCTAGAAATTTCAAGTTTTGACATGCAATGTATAGCTAAGTAAAGCACAAGGTTAAAATGTATACAAGCAAGCAGTGATATCTGATGACATCCAGGACAGATTTGCTATAAAATACTAAAAAGTAAAATATTTGTAAAAAGAGAAGGACAAAATATATAAATCCATTATCATTACATATAATAAACACGATGTGAAAATATCCTGAGGATCAAATTCTTAGGATGCTTTCTTAAACATCAAATAATTTGGATGCTTTCTTACAGATTAAGGGGGTGCTCATCAGTTATTATTTACTTTTAAGAGAATGATGTATGTAAGGTGCAGTTGTCTGCATTTGAAACATGGACACTGGAGAGAATGTTGGCATACATCTATGCCACTTTGATGTAATGTGGCTGACATTTCTTTGGATATTGTAATTCTGGATATTATACACGATCTAAGCATGCTGGTAACTAAAATGACTGCTTCCTTATGCTAAAACAATCAGCCAGAATTAGTCTAAAGTAGACTATCTTTAGCACCTATTAAAATAGGGAAAATGAATTTTGCCCAGCTAGACAATACCAGCTTCTTAAAGTGCAATGGATAAACTACTACATATAAAAAATGCAAAAAAAAAAGTTATTGGCTCCTTTTTTACAATTAAGCTCTATAGTCCAGGAAGAGAAACTGACCAAGTGGAGCTAGAAGTTTTTGAAAGATGCATATCTGGAGTAAGGCCAATATGCATACACTATAACCCCTATTACACCCATCAATTATACACCAAATTAATGAAATTAAAGGTTCTTTGAACAATATTTAAGATATATAAGCTCTTTTTTAAATAGCCAGTATAACCAGTGAGGAAACCAAGGGAAATTTTTCTCTTTAAAATTATAACCCTATGCAAAACATGAAACTGTAGAGCGCCACCAAAATCACTAGGACACTTTATTTAAGCATTATTTTGTCAACATCAGTTTTAACTTCTTTATGTAAAATCTTTTAGAAGTAACATATAGTCAGATGTAAAATAAAAAAGATTACCTTACTATAACTTTAAAAGTCCCAAGTAACACTGACAATAATAAACTTTGGTTGCAAAATGTTCTAAAATTTTAAAGCATTAAATTATCAAACTGAATGCTTTCATTCGACATTCAAATCTTTGGATTTTGCAGCACCCATAAAATCCATGAAAATTGGTGAATTTACATTCACTATATATTTTATTAATGTTACAAAAGTATTTTGAGATATCTGCCAAATATTTTGAGATATCTGCAAAATACATAAAAGCCAAAATCTGTATAAAAAAAAATAGTTGCATCTCTTCTCATTAACTGAAACAGAACAAAACTGAAATGAGAGTCAACAAAAAGACAAAACATTTATGACAAATTATAAAATATAAAACCTGGATAATATGAAAACATACAAGAATATAAAATTTGCAGATATTAGCTATTATTGTTTTTATTTATGATACCAGTACTTTTTTTATAGATAAAAAACACCATGAGGTTATGGAAAATCATCTTCAGTTTTAACTGAAGCAATGATCTACTAAGTAACTGACTAAAGCATTTTCATGTTTTTACTGGCACTCAATAGATTTTTGCCTTAACCATATTAAACAAACAATCAACCATTATTTAGAATATGGTAACCCTGTATTTGTGCTTTGTTAGATGCCAGTAAGGCATATGAAAAGATCAGTCAACGGACATGTTTTATAAAGGTAATCAATATATGGTTCATATCCAAGGTAAGTAGCATGGCAAATAGTTGTACTATATGATAAGTGTATAATCCAATTTCTTCCATGTAACCAAATTAATGCAGCTAGGTGTTCATACACTTTTTGTATTTAATATATGCATAGATGACTTAAATCATATCTTGTGTAAATTTCAAGTCTGGCTAAGTTTGCCACTATATCATTTATTTCTTTTACAATTTTAGCTTGCTGATCACATGTCAATAATAAATCCTTCTTTCTATGGCTTAAGGAAATTATTCAAGATATAAGAATGATATCATATATAATACACATAAATCAGTATGAATGGTTTTCCATGCTGCATTTTTCAAATTATTATTGTCTCCTTCTGTACTTTCTAATGGCCATACTCTTGCATATGTCATATGTTATACTTATTTGGGTCATATATTAAAATCCTACCAATATGATAAAGAAAATATGATGAGACACAGACTGATCTGCAACTGAACAAACAAGCCCTTATATAGTTACAGAAATTGTTCTTGAAGATCAAAATTAGATCATTCAAATCTTATTTCTATACATTTTATTTCACACCTCTAAGTTAGTAATGATTCAGTCTTTTTTTTCTATTAAGTCTTTGAAGATGGAACAGTGCCTCCAATATGTTTGTTAATTTCGATGTATTTAGTTTTTAAGAATCAATGAGAAAGTATGTCTTTTAAATAACAAGAATTTCCAATAGTAAGATAATAAATTTGTCCTGTAAAGTCTCTGGAATTATGATATTTGTTTTTTATCATCAGATAACCAAAAAGATGGAACAAAATTATTCTTTACAGATCTTACACAATTTTGTTCTTTACAATGAATGTTAAATGTGTAAAGTTTATCTGCAGAATAAAAAGTCATTTTGACCTTCAATAACTCTGTGTTGTGATTCTGTATAGGCAAGGTGACCTTATTTTGTGTATGATATGAGCTTACAGGAATACAAAATTAAAAATAAAAAGATGATTGAGAGGTACATGGCTTTGAAAAATATTCAAGAAAATTTAACACAACTGAAATTTTATATTGCTGCAACTGAAAGAAATAAAATGTTTAGTTTATACATTATTTTTCTATGGAGACTTATGTGAAACAATGGCTCAGGACAAATATTGTACATCTTTATTTTTCAGCTTTCTTCTCCTGCATATGTTGATGTATCAACAAGGTGTTTTACAAACCCCAACACAAATACATTTGTTCAATCTGACTGTATTCTTCTGACCAGAAGAGGTCAAGGTCAAAGAATGAGACATACATACATAAAATCCATTTCCAATTTCTCTGCTTGTGTTCTTTCAAATGAGCACAGTTTCTACAAAAGCTCTTGTATGTACCTCTCAATTTAATCTTGTAACAAAGCAAGTTTATACATTGGTGCTAAATATTTCTGCAAGTTAACATTCATCCAAATAATGTATTCATAGATAAAAGTTAACTTAAATGCATATTTGCAATAGTATTATTTTTCTTTATCAATAAATATAGTGTATACTTATTTTGTCAACAGAGAGTAATGATTTGGTATGGTTAAGATAAACACTGTTTATACACGACATCTTTATTCTCTGTTTTGAGATTTAGCCCAGTAAATAAAATGACTCCATTAACACATTAACCCTCATTTATGGGGCAGGAGGTAGTGTCTACTGCCAAGCTTTGTAACGTTAAGGTCATGTAAGATACACAAAAGTGGGCAGTATTATTGAAAGGTAGACAGATTTAGCTCTACAAAGATACCAAATAATCTGGACATTTTAGTTGCCCAACAAAATACTGAGTGAAAAATCTTTTTTTTTCTACCTAAAATTAGTCCGTAATTTTGTGTCCAGATTTTAGACATTTTGTCCTCAGATCTAAGGTAGACCAGTCTGAGCTGCAAACAGACAGGTGAATCTGTGTAAAAAGTTGGAAAACGTGGGCATTTGGAATAAAAATTGGTCTCCATATGTAAATGATGGGTTAAGCAAAAACAAAAGGATATGTTTTTAACACAACTAGGCATTAGGCTAATGGAAAATTGTTTGGCAGTTGATGTATTAGGACATATTCAAAAATAGTCCTCAAAATGTTTCCTACTCTCATTTCATGCGATAACAGCGAAAACCTCCTGGGGTTAATGTGTTAAAAATCATAAATAATTCCAGATTTAATAAAAACTAAGGAAACATCTGATATACAACGAGAGAGAGAGAGAGAGAGAGAGAGAGAGAGAGAGAGAGAGAGAGAGAGAGAGAATGCACATTGAGACAAGTCTTGACTGAAAATTATGATAGAAAATGAAGCAGGTTGTGAAAAGTTCTTGTGCATGAAGACAACAAGACAACTGAGAATTTAGACATGGAGAGAGAAATAGATAAATTAAACCTTAGGTGAACTTGCCCACAGTTCTTTGGAATTTGTTTACATTTTAAGAAGACAGATACCTGATTTAGCTGGTCTGATGTTTCCTCTGCTTGGGCTGCCTGTTTCTGGTGCTTTTTCACTAACTGATACAAATTATGAGTAGCCCTGAAAAGAAAAGTAAAGCAAATGTATAATGATGGCAGTGGATCATTTGACTCGTACATACAAAAACAATGCAAACAAGAATATAAGAAGGCAAGTGTTTCATTTATGGAAAATATATGTACAATTTCATAGATTAGGCAAACTGAAAACATTAATCAAAACTTAGTTTAAAATATGACTAGATTTTTAATTGTAAAATATATTTCTTCCCATTGCAGACCAAAAATTCAAAGCTGAAATATAATATAAAAATCTGAAATATTGCTACAATGGTATGAAAATCTAATCAAGTAATCTACATATATACATGCAAACATACCAACATATTTAAGGTTTCTTTCTTTGCTGCCTTTTGCTTAATCATGATAACAAGGTTTGTGTTTTTTTAAAAAGGTTTATGTCTAAAACATTAAAATAACATATATTATTTTAATTAACTAAATTTGGTGTTTTTTGTGCATTCATCCAAACATTATACACTTCCCTGTACAGATGAAGAAAAAAAAAGATGCCAAAACTGCAAGTTCTTGAGACATATAAATAAAAGTAATTTATAAATCACACCCAATACAATAATTCTGATCAATGGTATAATAATAATAATAATAATAATAATAATAATAATAATAATAATAATAATAATAATAATAATAATAATAGACTTTATTTAGAGAAGGTAACTCAATTTGTTAGTCTACCTTGAAGACTTGTAGCTGTTATGTACAACATATACAGTATATACAACATCACGTTAAAATAAATATGGCTTGACACTAAATAATTGAGTGATTCTAAAATTCCAAGTATCAAGCCTGGAACATATACACAGGCATCTGTGAACACATCAAGATATATACATCAAGATATATAAATATAAAATATACTGCTCTGAAAAATTAACTGTTAAAATGATGCAAAAGTACAGGCAGTATTTATATTACTAGAACTGTTCAATCGGATTATGATCATTCTCACCATTGTGGAAAAAAGCATGCCAAAAAAAAAATATTATCTCTCACAACACTGCTTGAAATATTGCCATAATGTGAAAAGCATTCACAGTGAACCTTTTAAAATTGATTTTTTTTTCTTCAAAAATAACAATAAATAATGTTATCAGTGCTAAAGGAAAACTATGAAAATATCTAGATAGTCCAGAGTAACAGGCAGGGGAAAATAACTCAAGAGTATTCTTGCTCATTAACAAGCAAATGGTTAAAAAAAATCAACATGATTGTTTCTAGAACATAACATTTAGGAAAAAGTACTCGCTCCTGAAGGATTTAACAAAGAAATACAACAAGGGCTTGAAAATATGATGCACACCTTTTATGTAATTGCTTGATTTTTTTTGCATGAATTTTTAGAAAATGATGCAACAAAGACTACACACTGAATTAAAGTTGTCATGAAATGTCACTAAGCTAAGAATTCAGTTTTGACTGAATAACTTTTCTGAATGTATCTTGCCCATGCAGCTGATTAATAATAGTATACTCAGTCTCACAGAAAAAAAGCCACTGAACTGATGATACCAAAATAATACTTGAATATATGACATCTTGGCCAGTTGTGTAGCATCTGTGGATCAATAATTGCACGAAAGATATTGAAATGATTCAACAGTAAAACAGGTCCATTATTAGAACAGTTTCAAGAAAAATAACCACAATCACTGTGTGTGTGTGTATATATATATATATATATATATATATATATATATATATATATATATATATATATGTCTTTATTAATAGTTCTTGCTAAAAAAATTGTATGCATTCATCTAAAAACAAAATTATATAGCAATTAATATATACTTCTAACATTAAACATTGAAATCACATTTGTATTTGAAAATCACATATTTTACCATATGAAATCATATCTGAATGACTCTTTTTCCATTATAACAACCTAAATCTGTTTTACCGATGTTTAAACCACTTTTTTACATTTGGTCTGCTCTTTTTCACTTTTTTCAGTTACAATAATTATTTTTTCCAGCTCTTAAAATATGTCTCTTGGAGGTTCATCCACTGTCGTTAAGGTTATAGGTATTAAAATTATTAGTGCTCAGTTGAAATAATGAACATAAAGATGGTTTTGACTGGACTGTGGGAAAATATAAAAAATCCATACATGTGCAATTGCATATCTAACAATTAATGAAATAAAAAGAAACAATAATCTCATCCAGAAACAGAACTATTTACTCAGAGACAAAAGTCAATGGCTTTATTCAAAGATGACATACAGGGATTAACTCTATAAGCAAAGTGTGTATCCAGGTCATAACAACACAAATAGATAACAGCTTTGTGAGTGGGATGTAATGACTTAATATCAGGTGTGGGGGGGGGGCCTGGAAACAACAAACATCACAAGTCTTGAACACTATCAATTGAATCCCACAAATGAGTCTCTCTTGCTGGTCTAATAAATAATGACCTTATTCACCTACAGCAATATGAATTAACTCTATTAAAGACATTCTGACTAATACAGTAACATACAGCAATATGAATTAACTCTAAATACATTCTGACTAATACAGTAACATACAGCAATATGAATTAACTCTAAAGACATTCTGACTAATACAGTAACATACAGCAATATGGATTAACTCTAAAGACATTCTGACTAATACAGTAACATACAGCAATATGAATTAACTCTAAAGACATTCTGACTAATACAGTAACATACAGCAATATGAATTAACTCTAAAGACATTCTGACTAATACAGTAACATACATTTTAATTCTCCCCAGTTCCAGTGTTTTCTTTGCGGCAGTGTTTTTGATATGTGTCCATGTTGATTCCCATTTTACAGCCTCACTCTGGGCAGCATCAAGTCGAGTTTGTAGCCCGGAAAGCTGATTATTATATCCCAGAATCTCATTGTCTTTTTCCTTAAAATAAAGGTTAGAAATCTATTGTTTTAGGATTTTTAATGGTAAATTTGATTGAAAACACCTGTAAAAACTCAAGAATATACATTGTAAAGTGATGTCAGTCAACAAGATTTACTTCTAAAAGTGTATCGGCAGGAATTTGTGTTTGTAGCTGAATTAATTGACCTCTCATCAGAATATCTGAACTGATGACTAAATGTAACACAGATAACAAAAAAATAAAAGACATAATCTCACATTAATTATATTTGTATTAACATAATGAATATATTATATTAAGCTAAAAAGCATATAATTCAAAAGACAATTGCTAAAAAATGAAATACCTGAAAAGATAAACTTGGGCATTTCTTTTAAAAATTCATCAGTTGTGAGAAACAAGCAAAACAGTTCTCTAGTGTACCTGAACTTATATGTATTTTATTTGTACAGGATTAAAGTCATATCTACAGTTGACAAATAATCATATTAATTGTCACTGCAAATTATAAACAAAAATAAATATCAATATATGAACTTATGAAAAATATAAAATTACTTGATTTCAGGGCTTGAAAATGATTTTAATTTATATTTCTCATGCAAGATATGAGACTGCAATGATTTATATTGGGTTTTTTAAGGACACAATAACTATCCTTACCCAATCATCACCTTTCAGCATTAGAAAACATGTAGATCTAAATAAAAATATCTTTTCATTTCAACCTTCAACAATGCTGTTATCAGATATTTTTGCCACATGCAAAAGCTCACAGAAAGCGAACTGATGCAGGGAACATTGTTCAAGGTCGCTTGAAACTGCCCATCAGCTCTGAGTTTTTAACTCAAGACCCACTGGCTGCAATTCAAATGCTATACTGACTGAGCAGTCTGCAAGTCCCTGTGATTTCAAGAATTTATCGTATTAATATTAGCTAAAGTTTTACCTCTATATATTTCATCAGATTCTGTCTATGCCTTTCAATAACCTCTTGGTTTCTCTGATCATTTTCTACCAGATCCTGTTAACAAAGAAATTGTACATATGAATGTTCTAGAAATTAATTTTGAAATGCCTACTACTCAACAAATACACAGGAACATTTTCCAACATGGAAGTCAATCAGAGCTTCTTTCTCTTTCTAATTTTTAATACCTAGTTCATACAGATGGAAATACAACGAAAAATAAAATGAATAAATCTTTATTTTAACAAACTTATGTATCATAAATTTAAAAGAAATCAAAAGCATGACTTAAGTATGGATGTTATTTACATAAAATCTACCAGTGTGTTTTTTCTCCATTTAATATCAACATAATGTAACAATGTAAATGAAATCTTTTCTTCTATAACATCCTCTGCTACATATATGAAACAGTGTTTATTCTCATTCCATTTAAAATGAAGTGGAGACTGGTAAAAAAAAAAAAAAAAAGATCTATCAAATGCTGGAAAAAATACAATTAATAGGTCTTTTGATGATATTGCCAAAGAAATGAAATGTATTTACATACTTCTAAAGATTAAAGCTATAAAAATGTACAGTGTCAAAAAAATACCATACAACATTGAATATTTTCAGACCATTATAGTATTTAGAAGAGTGACAGATAAAATTAATGAAATACTCAACATCTAAAAAACTTTTGTTTAATTATGGTTCAGTGACTGTTGTTGGTAAATTTGTATAATTCTTATTACTTTTTCTTATGTATGAATAATGTAACCTCAAGGGTCTGGAAAAGTACTCAGGATTTTAGCTTCCTTTTTCAGGTCTTGAAGGGGGCCCTGAGTGGCCTAAAGTGCTCTCTGTTACAGATCACTGCCATCTCACCTCTGTCTGCATGGGTTCGAGTATCAGATTTGACCAATGTAGGTATGTGAGAAAGCTTGCCAGTAGCTTCTCGTGGGTCTGTGTTTTCTTCCTGGTTCTTCCTCCACTATTAATACTGGCTGCCATGTTTAGCCTATCATTTGCTGAAAAATGGCGTTAAACCCTACAACAACAACAGACCTTGAAGCTACAAGGAATAGCCCAAATCTAGCAATAGAAATAAAAAGAACAATAAATAAAGATTAAAATTTCAGGACATATTTATTCAATAATTTCTCACCTATTAAAAAAACCCTATACCCTTTTACTAGTTTATAGATTCAAATTTTACCTACAGAAATATACCAGTAGATACAACCATAGTGGATATATCTTGATTATCTAAACAAGTTCATAATTTACTAAAACTAAACCCGAGTGTAAAAAATATAATGTGGGCAAATTATGTTGTTTGAAATAAGATGTTTTGGATTTTGTAATCAAAATTTGGGTTCCAAAATTCGTGTGTAGAAAATTTGTCTGCTTAATAGAACTTGTAGTTTAGTTTCCAAATTATTCTTCAAAATTTCAGACAGGAAATATTTCTTTATCCAAAAATTACCTCTCTCGATTTTTCTGACAATCTTTTTCTTAAAATCCTTTATCCTAGGTTTTAATCTTCACCAGTCTTTTTCGCTATCTTTTTCACTCTGCACCCTTCTTTTTCTACCCTTATCTGTCTTCGACTTAGTACAACGATGCTCCTTGGCATATGTAAACATTCTGGTAAACAAGGCATGGATTGGTAGGTATTGCAATCAATCAGCCAATCCAAATTGACCTTGCTGATGGAACATGACCTCACAACAGTAATACATATAACTCCGTGTTTTAATTCTTCTAATTTAACTTAATATTAGAAAATATGGTCACTTGTGACAGACCTTCATATTACCATCTTCGATTGTTTGTGCAAGTAATTTAATTGTAAAATCTGGTATAGTTGTACAAACTATGTGAACAGGTAATGAGTATTTAAATGTATGAGGGGGTATCTCAAAATGGCTATGCTTGACTACAACAATGTGTTGTGACTAAAATTAACTAATCAGGAGATACATGAAGAAGTGGCATAGCAATAACTTTTTGAAACAATACTAATTTTATTGTTCAGCTCATTGCACAGCACAAAAATTTGCAAATCCTTCATCAGAGAAAATCTTCCCAAAACCAATCTGATTACAATCTCTCTCTGACCAATCTAATGAGAATCACTCTGTAACATAATGGACATCTGATAGACAATGATAAAAGTCCATTTTCTGCTGACCATATTTTGAATAGCCAATAAAATAAAGAACAGAAATTCATGTTAAAGAATGTTATCATTAGCAGCCAAGGTAACAAATAATGTTAACATTAGCAACTATAGTTCCAAATGTTGTTATCAATAGCAACCATAGCTCCAAATGATGTTATCAATAACAACCATAGTTCCAAATGATGTTTTTGACTTCAGCAGTATGAAAGATGTAATTTTTTATCAGTGAGCAAAAGGTCAGCAGAACATAACCTCTGTTGGTACATGTACGCGACATTTCAACTTAATGATAGAAAGATTTCAATTTAATCATATTGGTACAAAACACAATTATGATTTTAATGGACAGGTAGTATATGAACAATGAAAGCATACCATATGATATGTCATTCATAAGTTTAGTCCAACTGCAAACAACAGAGACCCAAATCTGTCATTGCATAATGTGCCAATAGATCTGGGTCTGTGCTGTTTGTTCTACTGCTTACTCCTAACAAACTGCATATACTTGGATCTTTAGATACATTATGTGATGGGAGATCTGGGTCTATGCAGTTTGCAGATAAACTCAACTAATAAGTGAGTTTATATCATTTATAAATCTGTTTGATATACAATGTATGTTATATTTGCCAACATTACCTCATGAGTAGCAGTCAGTGTATCATGGCGAGCAATAATATCCCTCATTTCCTGAAACTCCTCCCCAGCCTCCAACACCTTCTCCATGTATTTGTGATATATTGTGTAATTCTCCAATTTCCTCTGCAGCTTCTCCTTCTCTCTCAGCAATATATTGGTGTCATCATTTAATCTAAAGGTATCAGAAAAAATGAACACCAAGAATTGTTTTATTAACTCCACATATATAATTTTGTGACAGTACAAGCAGTAATGTCCCAAAAATGAACCAAAAATAAAGTGTACATGATGTCATTGCCATATAAAAGTAGGTAAAAGTGATTTATATTTTGTATGGTGATGTAGTGACTCCTCAAAAATGCAGGCATATCTCTATTTTCATGACTGTTCAAAGATCAATGGTCAAGAAATGCATATAAATGTAATAAGGTGTACATGATCACTGAGGGTTGAAACATATGTCACTTTGACCTACTTTTGATATGCTAGTATAGTGCTCCTCTGGGTCTAGTTAAATATTCCACAGAATGTATGCATATATAAAATTTCATAACTTAATCTTTATTCCAGAAAAGGAAAAGTTAACTCCTTCGGTCCCTACATGGTCAGAAATTGGCAATATTTACAAATGGTCGGAAAATGGCATCATTTACAAAATAAGCAGAGGTTACTGTTTCTTATTTATGCAAGAAAATTTAAACACCTTTTGTTAGGAGACTCCTCTGCTATTGGACTTTCATACCAAGAATGTATTTTCTCATTTGTGAATAACCATCTCCTTATATAATTTTATTTTGGAGACTTGAGTCAAAATCTTTCATCCTTGAACACAGTTTTATATTCATGATCATCAACCATGTACTCTTGAATTGGTGCCAAAGCTAATGATTTTAAAAAAATTGCCTGACAGCCAATGGTATTACTATATATATATATATATATATAGTATATATATATATATATAATTTGCAAGAAGCACACTAATAAGTTAACCAACATGTGGTTTGCTCCAGTCAGTCAGTCTAATATCAACTAGAGCAATCTTTTATTTTTATTTTCTTGGTACCTATTTATGAACCCTACAGGCATCATTATAGCAACTTTTATTGTGCCAAGAATTAACAATATGGGCGAATGACTTAAAATGACACAACCTAGAATGAACAATGATGAATGTACGTGCCATAGTGTCTTATTACCAATAAGGGCAAATGGCTCAAAATGATACTAAACAGAATGAACAACGATGACTGTACATGCAATAGTCTCTGACTAACAATAAGGGCAAATGGTTCAAAATGATACTATACAGAATGAACAATGATGACTGTACATGCCATAGTGTCTGACTACCAATAAGAACAAATGACTCAAAAATGATACTACACAGAATGAACAATGATGTCTGTACATGCCATAGTGTCTGATTACCAATAAGGGCAAATGACTCAAAATGATACTACATAGAATGAACAATGATGACTGTACATGCCATAGTGTCTGACTACCAATAAGAGCAAATGACTAAAAAATGATACTACACAGAATGAACAATGATGACTGTACATGCCAAAGTGTCTGATTACCAATAATGGCAAATGACTCAAAATGATACTACATAGAATGAACAATGATGACTGTACATGCCATAGTGTCTGACTACCAATAAGAGCAAATGACTAAAAAATGCTACTACACAGAATGAACAATGACGACTGTACATGCCATAGTGTCTGACTACCAATAAGGTCAAATGACTAAAAATGCTTCTACACAGAATGAACAATGATGACTGTACATGCAATAGTCTCTGACTAACAATAAGGGCAAATGGTTCAAAATGATACTATACAGAATGAACAATGATGACTGTACATGCCATAGTGTCTGACTACCAATAAGGGCAAATAACTCAAAAATGATACTACACAGAATGAACAATGATGACTGTACATGTCATAGTGTCTGATTACCAATAAGAGTAAATGACTCAAAATGATACTACACATAATGAACAATGATGACTGTACATGCTATAGTGTCTGACTACCAATAAGGGCAAATGACTCAAAAATGATACTACACAGAATGAACAATAATGACTGTACATGCCAAAGTGTCTGATTACCAATAAGGGCAAATGACTCAAAATGATACTACACACAATGAACAATGATGACTGTACATGCCATAGCGTCTGACTACCAATAAGGGCAAATGACTCAAAATGCTACTACACAGAATGAACAATGATGACTGTACATGCTATAGTGTCTGACTACCAATAAGGGCAAAGGACTCAAAATGATACTACACTGAATGAACAATCACGACTGTCCAGTCTCTGAGAAAATGACCTCAATTAAGAGGCCTATACTAATGGCCAAACATACAACAATGTCTGATAAACTGACTTAAATGTTTTAATGCTTACACTGATGACTGTACAAGCAATAGTGTCTGAGAAAATGACTTAAATGGCGCTAGTATGTTTTATCTCTGTGAAACGTCAAACAAAGGGATATCAGTTTCTAAACACAGCAATTTAGTGTTCTTTTTCATGTTATTGTTCTTATTATTGTTCGTACTGAAAATCATGTACCTGGTATTAAATTTGTTCATCTGAACATAGATGTGCATTCCAGTATTTAGTTACAGTGGTGCTTAAACCTAGAGACTGTATAAATCATATAATAAAATTTGATGAATCTTTCTAGAACAGTATAATACACAGCTAATTGCATTTCAACACTGATAGATATACCCTGAATATTTTCTCTGAGGTGATAATTACAAGGGAACTGCCAGCCACCCCACCCCACAATTAAATAATGTTGATGATGTGTTCTCATATGTGATTAATGTTTTAAAATTTAAATAAAGAGTGTCTGTAGGAATGTGACTACTTCTTATATTTTGTTTAGTACATTAAATTTCACTATGCATTGTTGATGTGATGTTATGCTTGTAGAATCTATAAATATATATTCCATAAATTTAAACTTAATGTATCAATGCTTGTTTTGTTTTTGTATTTTTGTTTGGGGGGGGGGATTTGTGATTTATTAACCTTTTCTGATTCTGATATGTTAATCAGTAACAAAGTAAAGAACAGAGGAGAGAAAATTTACATCTTTATTTCAATGTCTGTTTTACAAAACAAAAATCATAATTTTGAATGACAGTTTAGAACATATAAGAATGCATTATGTTCATTAGAGTTATGTTGTTGAAAAGAGCAATACTGGTTGATTATATTTATGCCATATGATATTACATTTCCTTAAATGAAAGATATAGACAATTACATTTTGTCAGTAAGTATAATTATATGCATGTACCAATGGAAACAACAATACAAAAACTGCTCTACCTAATGAAGAGAGCCACTCTTAAAATGATACTCATTTTGTATGCAAAAACTAACTGAAAAGGAAACAAAATAGATGTAAATGAATATTATTGGTTTTAATTAATTCATTTGGGAGAACACACACACACAACATGTGTATATATATATATATATATATATATATATATATATATATATATATATATATATATATATATATATATATATATATATATATATTATAGTTGAATATCTCAAATTAGTGAGGGAAGTGCAAATAAAAACAATTTTGTTCTGCCTATATGTCATGAATTACTATGTTTTACTAAGCATCTCTCCATGCTTTGTCCATAAACAATATGGTGGCAGCCAGGCACAGTGATCGTGGTCAATTTTTAGTACAAGGTAGATTTTAGTACAAGTGCCATTTAAAGGCCTACAGTGATGACTGTACATGCCATATTGTCTGAGAAATGGACTTAAATTAAAAGACCTCTAATGATGACTGCACATGCAATAGCTTTTGAAAAACAGGGTTAAATTTAAAGGTCTGTAATGACAAGTGTACATGCAATAGTGTGTGATAAACTGACTTAAATTTAAAGGCTTACAATGATGACTGTACATGCAATAGTGTCTGAGAAATGGACTTACATTCAAAAGCCTACACTAATAACTGTATGTACAATTGTGTCTAAGAACTGACCTAAATTAAAAAGCCTCCACTCATGACTGTATAAGCCATAGTTTCATAGAAACGGTTAAATTTTCAAAATAATCTCAAGTAAGCAACTATTGTGTAAATAAAGAAACAATAGAATAAGATTTGAAATATCATTTTTCATTGGTCATCTGTGATCTTTCATCACTTCATGGAAACATATATAAAAGTGCATTTTCTGCTGATCAAACCATGTTAAACTTGGTCTTGCATCTAATCATTGATTTTGTTTCAAGGCAGGATCTTTTTCATTAGGACTGATTAATATACATCTGAGATGAAAGAATTCATTATCAATGCAACATCTGTCCATATCCTTTTAAACTTTTATACCAAATAAAACTACAGCATTTGGAATACAATTTCAAATTTTCATCAAAATACATGAGACATTCTTTCCAACTGAATTTAAATATATTAGGTTTATGCACACAAAATATTCTGAAACAATAGGCCAAGGTGGGTTTGAGATTGCTCACTTACCTGACCTCTACATAACAGTCAAAAGAGAAATAATGGTAAGAAGGTTAGTTTCTATACAAAAAATGTCTTCTAATGCTGTTGACTGAATAGGTTAAGAAAGCAATTATGCTAATGTTTGTGTCTTCATCCTCAACACCAATTGTCCAACAACACTAATTGGTGAAATTCTTCAGTAGTTTTACTGAGATAAAAGTGTTTACATGTTTTTCTACTGTTAGTATTGACATCCATATTTGACAGAGAATCAGCATCACTTGAATATATTAAACACTCCTTCATTCCATGTCTTTTTGTCAAAATTGGTCAAATTCTGCAGAGTAATTTTTGAGAAAGAGTCATATGAAGGTTTATTTATCTTTTAGCTGTGGTGGCCATATTAGATGGCAGATGGTAACATCAGCATTTTGCTGAAAGCTCCTAATGCAAGGATGCTTTTAGTAAAATCCGGTCCAGCTTTGTTCAGTGTTTTTAATATAAGAAAACACATTTAAAGGTTTTTCTATTTTTAGTAATGTATGTCATATCTGATGTCAGATATTTCTATACAATTGAAAGCTGTTTAGAACAGGGCACTTTCTGACAATTTTTTGAAAATTCTGTTGAGCAATTAGAAGGTATTGTTTAAAAAATGTTATACTTCAGCAATGATGGTCATATCTGAAGGTAGATCAGAATTATTTGTACAAACTTAAAAGCCCTTAAAGATTTAATTCTTTTAAATTTGGTAAAATTCTTTTAAGCAATTTTTTAAAAGTCATTTAAAATTGTAAAAAAGATTATGTACTGGCAATCATCTTTGTAAGGTGAATTGACATCATTTACAAGCACAATTATGGAAAGTTTTTTATGCATTGATCAGCATCATTTGTAAAAATTTCAAAATCTTTTGTACCAGGATGCCTTCTGGCAAACTTGGCCAGAATATGCTGAACGGTGTTTTTAATTAGTTGTTTAGTGTTTTTCTGTATTTTTAGTAGCAAAGGCCATATCTGATGGCAGATCTGCATTATTTTTAAAAAGTCTGATATATAAGTGTTTATTTGTGGAGAAGAAATGAAATAATGAGTGCAAACAGATGATATACAACACCTGATGCATGATGGGTAAAAAACTATGCAATAAATTCCCTTAGGTTTAGGACCAGGAAAGCTATAAACAAAGGATTCTTTAAAGATCAAGATACTTTCGATAAAATTGTACAAAATTCAAAAGTGTTTCTCAGTGTAAATACTTGTGAGTGTCATGCATTTCAAAATGAAATAATTTGAATTATTAATGCATTTGGCATATATTAAAAAAATATATACTGCAAATGAATATTCTGGATTCAATTCTGATGTCAACATGAAATGTTGATCAAGATATCAATAACAAAATATCAGCATAAACAATGGCATCTTGCTTTAAAGAAAATTCTTAAGAAGTAATAGACAGATGGATAATAAGAAAAATGTGAAAGGTCTGCACTAATTAAGCAAATAATGGGGATGTGTTTGCATCTAATGTGAATGAATAAAATATCAAACCTCTCTATTTCTTTATCCTTTTGTTTCTTCATGTCTCTTTCATCATTGGCTTTCTTAACAGCTCTTGCCCTTTTTGAGTCATTTTCCTGTTTTAAATAAATGTTGATCAGTTGTACTGTATGTGACCAGCTTTGGCTGCAATGGTCACTAAAGATATTTTGATAGTGGGTAAAATAACTTCTAATAAAATAGCTGGCAAAATAGCTTTAAAAAAATGAATGTTTCTTTTTATGTAAATACAACTCCAACTCTAAATAAAACGTGTCTATGTCTAACTGTAGGAAACTTCAGTAAATGCTGTCCCAAATACATGACAGGTATGGTAATGGATTCCATTTTCCTAGGTGAATTTGATTTTTTGTCATTGTTGCTTTATTTATTTTGCATTATTTTACTAATCTGGACTTATATAACCTATAATGATCTAATTTCATAAAAAGAATATTTATGATGTGGCTTTTCTAAGATCATACTAAATATAACACAGACTAGTATATAATGTAGTCCAGGGGTGTCCAAACTTTTTACAAAGAGGGCCAGATTTGATTAAGTGAAGATGCCCGGGGCCAATAGTTCATTCTGATGTTTTTTTTAACCACAAAAGTTACAAGTAAATATACACTGTTATAGAAATAAATAAATAAATAAACCAAATAAACAAAAAATAAATAAAACAATTTTCATTGTCATAAAAAAAAATTTTCAATGTAACTAAACAGAAGCCAAACAGGCAGACATGAAGTACTGTAAAAACACAATTCTGACTTTCTCAATGCAGCTGTGGAGGAACATCATCAAATCCATGGAGAAGGGAGAAGAGAAAAGCAACGTCTTTTTCAATAACTGCAAACACCTGAAAACGTTTGTTGAATTCCAGATAGAGATGCGATATCTGTTGCACGACTCTTCATTTGCACACCGCTGTTGTCATGTGGGAAACTGTCAAAGCTGGGATGTGCGCAGTCCAGGGTTCTGTTTGGGACAAGTGTCTTTGGAAAAATTGCAACTTCGTTCCAACGGCCTTCACGTGAGTGTATTGCTGGCTCACCACTGCATCTCATCCTTGAAGATTAACATTCAGCCCATTCCGATGCTTCGTTACGTCAACCAAAAAAGAAAAATCTGCCAGCCATACAGGATTGGACAATTCTTCCATCAGTTGCCCCTTTTCACACAAAACAAAAATTTCTTATTTCTTTTCTGAGAGAGAATGATCGCTGCATTGTGGACCCCCGACTTAGCCACCTCACATAGTTGTGATATATTACGTCTCCGTATTCAGCTTTAATGTCAAGCAGGAACTGCTGAAACTGTCGGTGATGTAGAGCTTTAGAGCGAATATAATTTATTGCCTTTACCACTGGTTTCATAACATGATCAGGCACACCATCGGTAATTATCCCAGAAACTTTACTCCACGGTAGTTTCATATCATCAACAGCATAATAAACAGAAATGAATAAATTCGTTCTTCTGGTTTGGTCTTTAAGGCTTTGGAAGTCAAGCAGCTCCTCTATTACGTTCATGTTGTCGTCAACTCATCTTAAAAAAAATCAAGAGCTTTGCAGTGTCAGAAGCATCGGTGCTTTCATCGCAGGCTAATGAGAAATAATCAAAAGTCACTCCCTTGTTCCTCGGTTGTCTCTGAATATCTGATGATATGTCCTCAACTCTCTGTGCCATAGTGATACGTGCCAGGCAAACATTCATAAATGATTGCTTCTTCTCGGGGCAAATGTTCTCTACCATTTTCATGACACAGTCTTTGATAAATGTACCTTCAGTAAAAGAGTTGCAATTTTTAGCTATTAACATGGTCACTTTGTAGCTTGCTTTGGTGCTATTTTCCACAGGCCCACATGAAGAATCGCTGCTGTGATGCAAGAGCAACTTGGATCTGCTTCACTTTTTCAGCGTGGTCACTCCCTGTTAGCTTGTCGTATGTGTTAGCATGTTTAGTCTGGAAGTGTCTCTTTACGTTGAAATCCTTAAACAAGGCAACCGTCTCGTTATAAATGAGACAAACACAATTGCCTCGATTTATGACTGAAGCTGCGGGCTGCATGAAATCTTACCATGGGCCGTGATTGGCTCGAGGAGCTGGACTTTGGACACCTCTGATGTAGTCCATAACAAACAATTCTTGACCAGAATACAGTATTCTATGAAAATAAAGTCTTTGCTAGAACACAGTATTCCATGAAAAGGCAACCTTAGCTAGAACACATCATTCCATGAAAAGACAGTCTTAGCTAGAACACAGTATTCCATGAAAAAGCAGTCTTAGCTAGAACACTTTATACCATGATAAAGCAGTCTTGACAACAGCACGGTCTTCCATGATGAGGTAGTCTTGATTAGAACATGGAATCCCATGGCATGATAAAGCAGTCTTGACTAGAACACAGTATACCATTATAAGGCAGTCTTGCCTAGAACACAGTATACCATTATAAGGCCGTCTTAGCTAGAACACAGTATACCATTATAAGACAGTCTTAGCTAGAACACAGTATTCCATGAAAAGACAGTCTTAGCTAGAACACAGTATTCCATGAAAAGACAGTCTTAGCTAGAACTCAGTATTCCATGAAAAGGCAGTCTTAGCTAGAACATAGTATACCATTATAAGGCAGTCTTGACTAAAACACTATATACCATGATAAAGCAGTCTTGACTAGAACATGGTCTTCCATGATGAGGCAGTCTTGATTAGAACATGGTATTAGCACTCTTGACTAGAATATAGTATACCATTATAAGGCAGTCTTGACTAGAACATGATATACCATTATAAGACAGTCTCGACTAAAACACCATATATCATGATAAGGCAGTCTTGACTAGAACATGATATACCATTATAAGGCAGTCTCGACTAAAACACCATATATCATGATAAGGCAGTCTTGACTAAAACACAGTATTCCATTATAAGGCAGTCTTGGCTAGAACACAGTATACCATTATATGGCAGTCTTGGCTAGAACACAGTATACCATTATAAGGCAGTCTTGCCTAGAACATGGTATTCCATTATAAGGCAGTCTTGACTTGAACATAGTATACCATTATAAGGCAGTCTTGGCTAGAGCACAGTATACCATTATAAGGCAGTCTTGACTAAAACACAGTATACCATTATAAGGCAGTCTTGACTAGAATACAATATTCCATTATAAGGCAATCTTGACTAGAACACAATATTCCATTATAAGGCAATCTTGACTACAACACTGTATAATAATATGGCCACACTGAGATGTATTATAGTGAGGAAGTTTTATAATATCCAATAAACTCCAAGCACAATTAATTAACAAGTAGGAGTATTACTTTTTTTTAAATTTGTATTTTCAGACATATATAATCACATTTTAATTGAATCATGCTGCAAGCAACACAGACCAAGAACTGCCTGGCACAGGAAGATCTGGGTCAATCCAGTTTGTAAGGACTAATAGAAAAAAATAGCAAAGACCCTAATCTGCTAGCACATTATGCAATTGGAGATCTAAGTCTATGTTGTTTGCACCTGGATCCAATATATATATGTAGATAGATACAGTAAATGGTATGCAAGACAGAAAATGATGCATTATAATGCAATATGACCCTTGTAGATATCTGTCCAGGATAATCCCCAAAATTTAAAAGCCCCAAGAAATTACAAGAATTATAGTTATTTGTATTTATTATGAAAAATTACATAAATAATTTTTACACCAATCTTGCTATTAGCTATTATTTTCATCCTGGTGTAATATATTTGAACTAGGCAAATATCACACAAATAAGATCAGTTCCTTTAAAAATATTACTCTGGAAAATAGTAGTGATTAATACAACAACAATGTATAAAAAAAAAGAATTTGAATTTGTCAAGCTTCACTTTTATAAAACTGAAGGCCCCAAATCAAAAATGATTTTATGTACAGTAAACCTGATGACCTGGCCCCATACTCACAAACATTTTTGAGCACAGAAAGTGAACATGTATTCACTCTAAAAGTAAAATTCACATTTTTTTTATATAGATATGGAATGTATGCAGATATACAGAGAATCAGATACTTTTAATTTGTTTTTGATTTTAATCTTTTGCCATAAAGTTATAAAACACAAAATTTCTGAAATTTTATGCAAAAGATGAAATTTGATGCTCAAGCAGTTTTGTTATTTTGGGATCCAGTTGATCCACCTGGAATAAATACTTTAAATGCATCAATTTTATTATTATTATTATTATTGTTGTTGTTATTATTATTATTATTATTATTATCATCATTATTATTATTATTATTATTATTATTATTATTATTATTATTATTATTATTATTATTATTATTATTAGTTCGGTTTGCATTTTTTTTAAAAATCCATTAGTATGTCAATAATCAAAATCTGTTTGTAATGAACATGTTTATTCACTTTAGTAAATGAATTTGGAAAATCAGAAGCCAATATTGATTCTTATATTACAATTAATAGCTATCTAGGAAAACTAGTAACTATTTGGGAAACTCAGTAGCCAATACAGACTGGTATCATACATATATCACTGTAAATCATTACTGGATTTAGCATGATGACAATATCAGCCAACACTAAAGATCATTGATTTAATTTTTTTTTTTTTACTCACCATAAGGCCCACATAAACCTATTACTAATTCAATACAATAACTGATCACTAATACAGAATAACATCTTCACCATTTCCAACAGTGTCCTCAGCATTAGTATATTTTAATCAAAATGTGTTTGTCAGATACGAACAGCAATTGTCTACATGTAAAGACAGGTGAACCTCCCCCTACATGCAAAGTCAGGTGGACCTCCCCCATAAAAAAAGCAATGGAATTTTCCATGACCTATAGACTTGACCTTGACACTTGACCAGGCACATGTCTTTAGTGTGTTTTGCACATAATGATGATAGCCAATGTTACTCATGAAATACTATAAACATCATGATATTATTGTGATGATATTGTAAAGATTAAACAATACTGCACTAGAATAATACCACTGCCAGTAATGGGAACACAACTATTATTGTTGTTGTTCTTGTTATTGTGTTTATAAAAGCTATTTAAAATTCACCTTTAAAAATTTATCAAATTTTAATAGGGACTCCTTCAGCTGATATTCTTTTCTTTCCAGCTCTTCTCTCCTTTGCTGCAAGCTTTCCATCTTCATTTGAAACTCCTGTGAACAAAATACATAAATGTTTATCAGACATTAATTCTATGCACTATTGACTTATTCCAAACACAATCAAAGGCTACAAATGTAAACTCTGACATAAGTAAATTCACAGATATGTAAACTTGCAGATATATAAAAGAACTGTAAACATGTGCACAGACTGTTTTTCGATCTTTGAACTGAATGCACTTGCAGTATATAGTTCCACTTTTCCTCTTATGTACATGACTTTTATTGTGTAAATCCTTTCTGTTACATTGTTTCAAAATGTTGAGGATTTTTATTGTGTTTTGTTAAAGTTATCCTTCACTGTGATGCCAATGCCATATGTAGCTTAGGAAAACCCAACTTACATAAAAACTGGCATATGTAGAGGTCCTAGGAACAACTCTTATGTATCTCGGAGAGTACCTGTATGTAAATAACATGTCATAATTCTGGTATGCAAATTGATAAATATATATAGTAGTGCACCACCTCTGCTAGCTTAGGTGTAATAACTGTGTGTATTCCACCATATCATAACTACAAAGTTCAGCATATGTCTCAACTTGTAAGTAATATCAAATCTTTCCTTTCCATGGTAATAATATATTACTGGATATACTAAAGCTTCTATGACACATATATTTTGAAACAGGCAACCCTAAACAAATACAGAGTTTACAAGGCTTACCCATCAACCTCTCCAAATACCATTGTTTTCAGATCACCCAAAATCTGCACAAGCCTACCTAGTACCAAAATATCGGATTGCTCCACCTGGGTATATGCATTTTATATAGCAATTTTTTAACCACATGAATATGTTCATGCAACATGTACCTTTAGTGCATCAGTTACTCTATGCTACAGATGTTTGCTTGTGGATTTTAGCATAGTACTGATAATTTTGAAATAAGATGAATCTGAGAAAAGTGGTTATTGAACTTACCTCCTTTTGTGCTGCCAGAGCTTGTTCTACCTCAGCCATCTCTCGACGCTTCTCGAGCAAACGTGTGGCAGGTGTGAGGTGATCATCCTCACGCTCTGGCATTTTACTGAAAGATAATTCAAGAAACACTGTAACAACAGCTTTAAATACAATACAAACATGATCTGTAGTGCCTCTGTTGTTAGCATTCAATATTTGCAAGCAAAAGGACATCAGTACAAATTATTTTTAGAAACTGCTTGTAAAATGTTGGAAGAATGTAGACTTACATAATATACTGACCATAATAATATTTTAGTACCATTAAATTTTAGACAATCTGTCAGGTGATATCATTATCTTCCACCATCTTAAAATCCACTTTGCATGAAACACAAAATGAAACTTCAGGACCTTTGCTACTTATCTCTACCAACTTAAACTCTAATTTCCAAGCATTGTTGAACTTGCTTATATTTAGTATGTAATAGGTTTTAGCATTCAGAAAAAGCACTCATTTTGGTAAGAATTTACAAAAATAAATGGAATAACCTCCCTTAACTATTTTTAAACATCTTGAAAAAAAAATAACTATTAAACATGGCAAAATATCAAAATGCTCAAGCAAGTATTTCTGCTTAAATCATTTTTCAGTTAGTCTCTCACTTTTATCTCCCCTCCAATAAAAGGTCAACCACTTTTTAATGGAAGAGTCACAAGCCATCAAAAACCACTTTTGGCACCTTTATTAGTTATATTAGCTGAATAATTATCTGCCTTAAGCCTTTTACTATCCAACAATAATACAACAATAAGGTTATCAATTTAAAATTTGTGTACATATCAGCTGTTGTGTAAATATTTCTCAATCAGATACTCAGCATGCATCACTGTACAGTGTACCAGTAACTGGTTTCTGTAATGTGTCAATAGAGTACGTACAAATACTGGTTTGTGTTAAAAAGTTTTTAAACCCAACATATTTTAGGTTTCAAAAGCAGTAGGTTTCAACTATAAATTGGTATATGTGGTAGATGACAGCATTTAAAATGGTATTTTTGTCCAACCACTGTCAGAATAAAATGTAATGTAATGATTTTTAATATTAGTTTTACCCTTTATAAAAAAGAACAGACATAAAGTCTAGTCATTTTATTCCAACATAAGGCATCAAATTGAACATAACATGAAACACTGCTATCAATGGGATACATGTATTTGAATAAAATCACATTATACATCATCATTACACTCAATTGTTTTACATGTAAGATTCTTTACAGTTTAACCTCTGGAAATGCTTACTAGTTTAATGGATTATCAGTACAAGTTATTTTGACCAAATTTCACGCTTCCATTAATGATTAAGAATGCAAAACGTTTTCTTTCTTCTCAATAATTAAAACATAAAATCTGGCAACTCATGTGAGACACTGTTAGGAAAGATACAAGACTACTGATTTAATTTTGTACACAATTTTTCAAGAATATTCCTGATGCTGATTACGTGAACCAGTTACTGTCAATTTATATGTGGCCATAGTACATACATTTTAATGGATTGCATACTTATTTCAAACAATTACTTTCAATTCCAGTTACAGGATTTTGTTATTAAAGAAAACTAGAAACAAGCAAATCCATGAATTTAAAAGACCTTGGAAATGTCATTTTTATGCAATAAAGCAGTCATTGTTTTATGCAATAAAGCAGTCAATAACATCTGCACTTCTGAGACATGTGCAACTGTAAAAAAAATTATTACAGTCTTGAATTATTGATTGGTTTAAATATAAATGTAATAATATACTGAATCAATGGTGTAAAAATTGCAGGGATTTTCCAACGAATTCCAAAGTGGGATACATAGTCCATGGTATAGTGAAAATTTTGTGTAACAACTTATAATGGCAATTTGTAGATTATAAAAAATAAGGCACGATATATATCAATAAGTAAAGCACAACATTGTTTTATGCAATGAAGCAGTCAATAACTATTGTTGTAAGATGGGTTGATTTGTCATATAGGAGTTACTGAGCAATGTTGTACCATCTTGTGTAGCAATATTTTTTCTTCTTTACTTTCAAATAAAAATAACCACAATACTGGTGTTTCACTTGTTCTTCATAATTGTTCTCTCAGAAATTTGGGAAGTGAGCAAAGATTTTGTTGTTTCACCCTTGACCATCAATCTCTAATAGGAGCGTCTCTAAACATAGGATTCTGAAGTAAAAATATTTGGATTGGGAATGTGGTCTAAATCCACCATCCACCCAGGCTTAGGAAAATCTCGGAATTGGACTGACTAAAAAATCCACCTGATTTGAAACTAAATCACATAAAACTGGGACTCCATCAATACTTTACCAGATACAACCTTAATAAATTGTAGGGGTCCCCAGAAGCCACCCCTAAAAGTCCTGCTTGTTTATATTTGGAAACAAATTATAATACTCAAATTACACTTAATTCCCATTTACATTTTAAATAGTCTGGTACAAAAGACAACCATAATAGTGCATATCCATTTTGGGATGTACCAGTTCTACCACATATGCTTGGTCTTGCCAACTACTGGGACAACTAATGCAACTCTCTGACACCATCACCATTTTTCATACTGATTTTTTTTTTTATAAATCTTCCTGCCCCTTAGTCATGTCATTGAATGTACTTGTAATTATGGGTATAATTTCTCGTAACAGTCAAGACAACGAAAAATACTCTAATCTGTTTCCAAACTGAAATTATTATTTTTCAGAAAAAAAATGAATACAAGAGTAACGTGTCCAAAATTAATAATTGTATTACGCTAAGTATTGATGAATTTCGGCTTGATCACACATAAAACTTACACCAGGAGCTTATCCTGGAATGTTGTTCTGTAATAATCTTCTAAGCTGACCGTCATTTTAGCAACAAATTTGTATATATCTCGAGAAAAGTTAGCAGAGTTCTGTAGACTCTTTTACATCGCCGCCATTTAAAATTAATGGCGCGTTGCTTGGCAACATATAAGAGTAACTCGTTTTCTTTAGAAACGTAAATAAATATGATAATGTTTTGTATCAGAGACGTATAATTAAAAGAAGAAGAAGAAAGAAAAATCAAATGTTTACTTACAAAAATAAAATAATTGCTTTTTAACGCAATTTTGGATTGGAGATTATGTCGGTCAAATATGGCTGCTTTAAAAGTAACAACGCTATTTGCAGGAGCAAAACATTGCAGGCAGTTCCTGCACAGTTGTTTAGTGTCAAGGTAACACCTATAGACTATAATACAAAGTTCTGAGAGACATATGTTATTATTATTTGGAACGTCACGCTTAGATGGTCTTTGACTTTCAAGTGCCCTTTAATCATCATCAGTCTCATGACCTATAGTATGTATGGTCGTTGAGGCACTGTGGTACTAAACATATGACCAGTTCCCTCCACTTGTTTCGATCATGTGCCAATGCCTGTGTCTTAGCAAAACTATTCCTGGACCATTCGGTGATGTTGTCAGTCAAGTTTTCGCTGTCTACTTCTCCTGCCAGCCAGGACGCTATCTAGTCCTACATGTAAGACATAGCACATGTTGATTTTGTTTAGGTGCTATGTAATATGATCTGAATAACGGCCTTGTGTAGTCTGTTCCGATGTCAAAGACATCGGAACGAGTAGTCAAACTTTCAGGATTATTGTACATACTTGGCAACCTTTATCGACACTCTTCCACTAATTTATGATTAATTAATATACTAACTGTGCTGTTTTTATCCTGGTGGAATCAATATCTGACACTTGCAAACGGAAGCATTTTCTTGTTCAGTTGACATACATTTGAATTTGTTGAAATGCGACAGTAGTCGAAGTATGCCAAAGTAGGTTCCAATCGGAAAATGTTTCTTGAATGAAACAAAACATTGCTTGCTGTTGAAATACTTGATACTTTGATACTTTCGTTTCGTTAAAATAAAATGGCCTTGTTGAAATCTACTTCAGCATTCCTCTGCCACCATCGCATTGCAACCAATTGAAATGAATGTCAAAAGAACATAAAAATGCATTCATTTGCTAGTGTCAGATTTTGAGTTGATCACGATCAAGACAACAAATTAAGTATATCGATAACTCTTAACTCATTCGGCCCCGATGCCGACTTTACGCGTAATCCAGTTTCTGCATTCAACGACCGATACCGCCTTTTCGTGAAGTTTTTCTACTGCATTCAATGGCCGGTACCGCTGCTCCATGGTCCGAATTTATAATTTAGAGAAAGTCTCTGATTGGTTACAAATGGGGCTTTTCCTAGCATCAGCACCACTTGTAGCCAATCAGAAATGAATTTACGTTCATTTGGGCAAACTTTAAATGTTCGGAAACCAAGGATTACTACTTGGGATCCATTTCAATACATGTTTTTTTTTTTCTTAAAAAATCGTAAAATGATAGCGGAAGCACGAGGTGTTTTTGATGGTGGTGAGGGCGAGAATGACAAGTTTCTCGGTTTTGATCTTGAAAATATTGAGTAATTAGAGGCGAGATATGTTCGACATTTGGATAATTTGCAATATTTCGAATGAGACATTGAAGATTTTTGAGATTGAATAGTCAGAAAAAGCGGATGCTGATAGCGAAAATGAAAGAGTTTCTGCCAATCTAGCAGATTGGAGCGATCGTCTGCTGTCTATCCAAATCAGTGATTTTAGTGGAATGAATCCTGGACCTACAACATACAATGACAAAAAGACAAGGAAAAAAGAGAAATCTATCTTTTTCCACTTATTATTATTTCCGGAGAAACTGTACACGGACATCACAAATGAAACCAATCCATATGCCTAAAAATGCATATTGGTATCACCAAACAAACATAGTATCCAACCTGCAAAATGTGTTTATTGAACAAAGTTCTTCTATCTTAACCAAAAACTGGATGTGAACATTGCCCAGTAATGTATGTACAAATTGTTTCAAATCATATCACATATTAAATTTTCCTGGTTTATTTTAATGGAATTAAGTGCTGATGATGTGATATTCCTAACAATGTTGCACATAATTTTGTAAAAAAAAATGTATAAATAAATTGTGAAAGACTTGGAAAAATAGAAAGAAAAATACATCACTGTGTAGACAAATTAATTTGGATTAATTGGTGAAATTTTCATGGATTAATATTGGATACAAGAAGAGAAATTAAAGGAAATGTGAAGGCATGTGCATGATTTCTAAAAAAAATTCCAAATGGGTAAAACACTCTGGGGCATGTTACGTGCTTAGGCTCGAATAAGCAGCAACACAGAAAGAGTGAAAACTAACAAGCTTGTAAAACTTTAACAATGAATTTATTAAGTACAATTATTTTCATAAAATAAATAAACTTACAGTTTTAGAGAATCAAATCCAACATTAATCCAATATAGAATTCACAAAAATAGTCCACTAATGGAATTGTAAGAGTCCTGATAAATAAACGTTCTAATAGTTCCAGGTTCGAATCTTGACGATGTAATCTAAAATGGCTGACAATGTCACCTGATGCAGTTCTCGATTTAATATCATCCAGATGAAGTTATGAAACGTATATGTCCTTTTCCAGATAAATAGAATAATTCTTCTTTTCCAACGAATTGACACAAAGTCCAGAATAAAATAATAAAATTTAACACTCAAACATGAAATACACACAACTAATATCTTTAAGCCCAAAATTCTACTAAAGTTAGCCTCCAAAACACAGCTATATATATATGTAATTCCCTCGTAAACAAGAGGAATCATGTGATTCTGGAAGGTCACAGAAAGAAGCTACCTTCTCCAAGTCACGTAATAATGGAATGTTCTAGAAGGAAATCATTCACTTCCCACCCTCAAGAACAAAAATAAAAATGTTGTCCTTGAAATTGACCAATAATTTTAGAGGCATGTTGACAATGTCTAAAGCAAGGTCAGGATTTAGGTCAAACAAGCCAAGGTCAAAACTTGTTTACAATCTAAGTCAGCCTATTTACAGTTAAAGTGATTAAGCTGAACTTTCTAGAACAATTTCCCAATTAATGGATATTAAACCCTAAATGATAAATTTGGATTTAACAATTAAAAAATAAATAATTTAAATCCAATAGCCGTAACAGGCACAAGCAGCTAGTCACAGCTTAGTGTGGCTGGGGCACAGTAACAGTATTACTGATAAGTTTCTTGGGGCTGAAAGAGTTAAATATGTGGATTAATGTTGATATTTATTACCAAGTATATGATACTTGTGAAAATTTCACCTCTTATTCTCGTCAGTACAGTTCAAACACACTACACAGCACTGTTTGTTAGGCAGTAAGACCCTGATGCCCAAAACATAAATATAAGCATCAGGTCTTACATATAGGACTAGGACGCTACCCTGCAGTAATGTTGTGGATTGACTGTTGGCTCTAGTGGCATGGCCATACCATTTCAGCTTTCTCTTTTTGACATTGTTGAGGAGGTCTTTATAATTGCCTACTTTGTGCCAGATGGTGTTACACACTTCTTCATTTGTGATGTGGCACATGTAAGAGATGCCAAGGATAGTTCTATAGCATCTCATTTCTTCTTTGTTGTAATTCTGCTGTCAGGGTCCAGACCTCATATGATTACAAAAAGATTGAGATGACAGGTACTTTCAATAGTCTGATTTTAGTTTTCAGACATATATTCTTGTTTCTCCAGTTGGGTCTTAGCTGTAACAAAGCTGCCGTTTGTGCAGCTTGTGATAAAATTTCTGCTCCTGATCCTTCTTCGGCGATTATGGAACCTAGATATTTGAAGTGGCCCACTGTTTCAAGTTCCTGTCCTCTGATTTTAATCTTGGTTGAGATTTGTTTGCCATTATTTGTCATCAGCTTTGTCTTTCTGCGCTTATCTCCATGTAAAATTTGGAAGATGTTTAATCCAGATTCTTCACTAAGGTGGCAAGCTTGTCTTCATTGCCTGCCAGCCCATTAATGTCATCTGCAAAGCATAGGTTGGTAACGTTACTCCTTCCAATGCCGACTGTCCTACAGTGGTTTTCCAGGGCTTTGCTCATGATGTGTTCTAAGTAGGTGTTGAAAAGTGTGGATGACAGGAGACAGCCTTGATGTACTCCAACTGTTGTCTTGAACCAGTCCCCAAGAACCTTGAGCAATTACTGCACTGGTAGCCTTGGTGTACAGCTGCTTGATGGTATTGATCAACTTTTGACCCATGTTGTACTTCTTCATTGTGGCCCACAATGCCTCATGCCACACTCTGTCAAAAGCCTTTTTGAAATCTATGAACACATGATGGATGTCTTGTTGATGTTGCCAGTACTTTTCACACAGAATCCTAAGATTGAATATTTGTTCTGTTGTGCTTCTTCCACTCCAAAACCTTGCCTGTTCTTCAGAGATTATTTTTTCTGCTTGTGGGTTCAGTCTGTTCAAGATGATCTTCAGCTCTTTACTGCCTTGTAAAAGTGGAGGATTGGGTGTAACTCCAGATACTGTAAGAAGTCGACCCTAATAATGGAAATGGAGAACCCATATAATTCTGAGAGGGAAAAATATTGTCTAATAAATCATCGCCAAAATTTATATTGATATGTTTGTGGTATTAGGCCTGAATAAAATGATTCATCAACTATTGAAGACAGTCCCGTCCCGGCATCGTTGCCAACCCTCACGATTTTTGTGTGAATTTCACGACTTTTCAGTAATTCATGAATTCACACTGTAAGTGAAAAATTCATGAATTCCCCAATTATCACTTATTTGAAATCTTTAATAAAATAACCAATTTTCTGTTAAGCGCTAGTTGTCCTAATTGCAGTTGTCGAAATGGTCCGGTAGTACTGGTATTAGTGAATTATTTCTCATTGGTACTGGTAGCTGTAGACAACTTATCTTGAAAATGTCTTCACCACCTTGAAAAAATATATTCCAAGTTTCCAGTTTCCTCTGACCCTTGTTATCCCATTTTTACTTTGGAAATTTGTTTATTGTCCATATCATGTCACTATATGACATTTACATGTAGGTTGTGAAAATTATATAGTCACGTGACTCTGACTGAAAATACACCAGATCCAGATCAAATTTCAGCAACAACTTACTTTAGTCTCTCCTGTCAGCGGATTAAAGACAAGATGAATGCTATGCTCGTGATTTTTGAGAAAATAAATCATATTCCTATTGATTTCATGCAGGTATATCTCAATGAAAGGTTGTTCAAGTTTGCTGGGCCATCTAGTAAGAGGCTACCCGAACTTTTTGATAGGGAATGGACTCTGACCCTATACCCCAACATTAATGTCCAAATATAAAAAATGGTGTGGCAAGGGTCAAAGGAACTCTGAATAGTAAAAAGAAATATATTGCACAAAAAGTGAAGTTTATTTTGGAATATACCAAACATTTGCAATGCATTCATGTGTTTCGACAAATATTCGCTGACTCTATGATCACTTCACAAATGCATGTCAAGGTTCACTAATTTTTATCACCATTTTTACAAATTGCTAGCCTGGAGGGTTGGCAGCTATGTACAGGAGGGGTTCATCTCGTTGCTTACAAATTAATTATCGGTCAAAGATATAGAATAAAATAATACAAGGGAGGATACTTCTCTCCTTTCTGGCACAACCTATTTAAGAATCAATGCTGATATTTCAAGCTACATGACAAATAGTGTGATAAATTTGGTACCGATGTTTAGCTCAGGCATTTGACTTTGTATGCCTATGCAAAGTTTGGCTTACTATTATACCTTTAAAAAATGTCAGACCATTTGTCCATGTTACTGCTTGACATTCATGATTGCACTTACTTTATTTGCAAGTGAAATCCAGCAGAATGGAAATAGGTCTTGCATTCCTTAAAGGTATTAGAGTAAGCCAAACTAGATAGGCATACAGAGTCGAATGCCTGATCTAAACATCGGTATCAAATTTATTATGCTACACAAAATGTAGCTCAAAATATCAGCATTGATTCTTAAATAGGTCACATGAGAAAGGAGAGAAGTGTACTCCCTTGTATTTTATTCTATTTGTATGACTATTTGTAAGCAACAATAGAACCCAATATCTTGACCGACACTTAAAGTGTTTAAAACATTATATAAAATATAAAACCAGTGTATTTGAAAACATTTTTTGTGGCCTAAATTACTTTTTCTAACAGACCACTCAAAAGTTTGATAAAATATGACAGTATCCTGGCATGAAGGTCTTTAAAGTTTGTTTTAATTATGGTAATCTCACTGATTTGTGATCATATATTTTACTAAATTGGACAGAAAGCAGTCTGGCATAAAGACCCTTCAGACTTGTACAAATGATTTTGATATAGAATCCATTATAACCAGTATTACCAAAACAAACACTTTTTAAAAAACTTCTCATAAAACCAGTCAGCAGAATTTGAAAAAAGTTGACAAAGTTATTATTATTTCACAAAAACTACTGAACAAAGGTTTGACCAGTAGTAACAGAAAGCATGGAAAGCTTTTAATTTTTGTACAGATGATGCCAATCGGCCATCAAGGATAACTACAGTTACTCAAAAGAAAAAAGCTTAAATCTTCTACATAACTACTTAAAAGAATGTGACATGAAGTGTCCATGTTTGAATGCCTTTAATATTTATACAGATTATGCCATTGGAGTTGTAAAATATGGCTGTCATTACTAAAAGTATAATTACATTGGTACAGCTTTAATATAAAAAACAGCAACAACAAAAAACATAGCTGAACAGAATTTGGTCACTTTCAACTAGCATAGGACCTTTCAGTATTAGAAAAATATTTTCAGAGATCTCGCTAGGATTTTAAAACTAAAAACTAGGAGTCCAGGACTCCCATTTTAGTAAAAATAGGAATCCCACCGGCAAAAGTTGCAGTCTCCTTCCAGAAAATGTTGAACTTTTAAGATTAGAAGAACTGTTTATTACCATTGAGTTTAATTTCCGTATTCTTTATAACACTGACATGTACAACTTTGTCAGCTTATTCGTCATGTCTGGTAATTCTGTACAACGATACATCATTTCTGTAAACACTGAGCACGTGCTGTTTTGGGTGAAAATTCAATTTTTTGGCTGAAATGCCAATAGAAATAGTCCAGAGTAATGTATTTCATTTCCATAGTCTGATGCATTAACATTACATCTTTCAAAGCCATGCGCAGAATAGACCACCATATATGGAGTCATGAAAACATAGGGGTTGTATCCCATTTGTCCAAAATTAATATTATTTTGAATAGAATATTCTGGTGACAACTGCCGGTTTTAAATTGGTAAACATTGCATAATTTTATTTTCGTCAATTGGATTCGCAGTGTATCTCTTGTTAGTCCTTCAGGGTGAGACTGAACTTTGTCAGTCCAAGGAATGGTCTTATTCCATACACTAAGTTAGGCATCACACACTTTCATACACTGAGCTACTATCCCATCACTCTTCTGAATCTCCTTAAAATCATTGTCAGTTTGCCATTTAACCCCAAAATACTTATCCAAATTTGCAAACAATGTTGTGTCCCAGTCTTGACATGTCTTGATTTCAAGGTCATATGCACTATCTTTTTGGCCACAATCAGAAATGAACACTATAATGGAAGCTAAAGTTCTGATGTACTCTTATAATAACCACATGTACATCTCGGGGTCTTTCTACTTCTGAACTCGTCATTGTAAATATCCACACATTCCCACCCCCCACTCCAGCTGCTAGTCAAAATCTTTGAACTTGCCTCCAGCTTTTGCATTGTGTTCTTTTGATGTTCTCTTACAGCTGATACATCTGGGGGTAACCACTGAATTCAGTCATTGTAAATATCAGCACAGCTAAAATGATCAACACATTCACTATGTATTACTAGGTTGTTGAAGTAGGACCGGCAAGCCTTTGAATTTGCTGCTCAGCTGTTTGTATGTACGGATGACGCCTACATGGTTAATTTTTCTGCATCTCAGATAAAAAAAAATTGGCATCCAAATATGTGTAATTAAGTGTTTCCGAGACCTCTGTGTTGCTGATTTGTGATAATATGGCCAAAGATTTAAAAAAAACGAGTAATGGGTAATGTCAGTGTGATTGGAGGTCTCAAGCTCACTTGAACCTCATGTTTGGGTGTTGGTTAGATAAATACTTATTAAATTGTATTGTGCTCACAGCATCCAAATTACTTGGTGAGTAATCTCAGGTCATTTGGGCTTCTTGTTAGAGTTTTGGTTAGCTAAACATTGTGAATTGTAATGTGCTCACAGAAAAACACATGTACAGGAAGTAAACTTTATCAATCAGGGAATTTTTGGTATTGAATCTGAAGAAACAAAGTTGATAAATCAAGTGATCTGTTTCTTATTCAGAAATGTCAGCACAACATCCAGAGTCCTTGCAAAGCAGGAGCAGCAGCCACCTGATGCTGGGCAAGTACCAGAAAGTAAAGGTTGGTTCAAGAAAATCATGAAAGTGGGAACTGGTGAACCAGGTAGAGCATCACACTCCAGTCAGCTATCCGCCAAGGAAACTGTATATGAAATGCAGTGTAAGTATTTTATTTAATGTATAATTTATGGGGAGAAGTCGAGACATTTCAGGTGACATTTCAGATTAAGTTTTCAATAAACATTGAGTTGGAAAGATTTTGCTGATACTTGTGGTTGTCTGGTTTGAACTATGCAAATAACTGTGAAGGATCAGTTCTTTCCCAATTTTGTAAGATATTACATTTGAATGTCCATTGAAAGACCACCATTTCTACCAAAAATGTATCATCTCTTACTGCAATTGACAGAAATATAAGAATGACATTAAAGTT
The DNA here is from genome assembly GCA_030141615.1 of Unio pictorum. Classification (NCBI taxonomy): domain Eukaryota; kingdom Metazoa; phylum Mollusca; class Bivalvia; order Unionida; family Unionidae; genus Unio; species Unio pictorum. The sequence continues at coordinate 5,043,277 of JARLTB010000175.1, read as the reverse complement.
TTGATGTAAGTTTTTTTTTTAATTATTCATTAGCCATATCCCATCACAAAGGTAAGGGGATACATAGAATCAGTCCAGTCATATTATTACCAGCTTAATAGTATCCAAATTTCAGACATGATATCAAACAAATTTGTTAAGATGGTTCATCTGATCAGGAGAATTGCTGAGTTCTGTGATGAGCATATTGGACTTGTATTACAAAGAGTTATTACCCTTGCTTGACTTAAAATAGGCATGCCTTGGCTTATGAACTCCATTGCATAATCTTTTATTTTAATACAACCATATAAGCCATGAGGCTTCACCTTTGCAAGGTCTTAAATGAATGCTGAGTTGCAATTAGTTTGGATACATACAGAATCTTATTTTATCTGACACATGAAGCTTGATTAATGTCATAGTTCAGAATTGGAAAACAAAGAAAACTAACACACACACATACATTAATACACACACATACTCATCAGTAGAGTAAAGCTGCAAACAACATGGACACTAATAATCAGCTATCAGATAATGTACTGGCATATCAGAGTCAGCGTTATTTTGTTCTAACCTAACAATCTACATGTTTCCAACTCTGCTGGTGCATTATGCAATGGTAGAGCTTGTTCTATGCAGTTTACAGTTGACAGTATATATTGTAATACAAGACCTAAAGTGTATGTTACTGAACAACTTCATCTGACTATGTTTAATATGATTCAAGATGCTGCATACAATTATAATCTAACAGATTCAGAGATTTTGTATATATGATACAATTGATACAGACAATATCTATCATAAAAATTAACTAATAGTGGGATTAGGCATAGAAAGACAAATATACTAGAACTAAAGTATATAACCTGTCTTAAAAGATCATTGTTTTAGAGACACCTGTCTGGAGAGATCCGATTGTTAGTAAAACAGATTTATTAATTGCATAGTGTTATGACCTGTCGTGAGAGACCACCTGTCTCGACACCCATGATTTATTGATGGTTGATGGGATTTCTTTCAAGAGAGTTTCTGCTGTAACATCATTCTCACCTATTAATTCTTAAATGTGACTTGTAAATAAAACCTTTAATGTCAATAAATTTGACTTGAGTTGCCTTTAAATATTCTGCCAAGTGGTACAATTCATTAGCAATATCATAATTACCATACTGGAATTCATACTTGGCATAATCATTTCCATTGTTTCCTCCCAACAGCGACACAACAGTCTCTGTGTACCACTTAATATACAGTATCATTGTTTGCATTGTTTCACTCCAACAGCAACACAACAGTTACTGTGTAGCACTTCATACTAAAGCTGTACCGATTAATCGACTTTACTCATAATCGGGCTGATTTTTAGAATAATCGGTGTCTGCAGAAATAATAGGTGCCGATGTAAACAAATAAAAAAATTCCAAAATATAAATAGTCATAACATTCATCTTGACATGGCTTGAATTTTAAATTAGAATTAAATTGTGGAAATTATGGAATAAACATTTGATTTGGGGGTTAATTGAAAGAGAATATATTCTTAAAAGTAAATACTTTTTAACACACTTGCTGTAAAGTTATGCTAATACCGTAAAAGCTGAGTTGTTATTTGCTTTGATGTAAGTAACCTTACACCATACCTGTCAACTTTCATGCTGGGACGAAAAAAACACCTCCTGATTTTTGGAGTCGTGTTACGCCTACCTCCTGATTTCATAATATCTTAAGGTTTTTGCTAAGAACTCCTGATTATTACATTATGTCATCGATTTTCATTTTCTTCTAAACAAGAAAAGTCCTACATGTTCTGTTGTATCACCTGTGAATTATTGTTGTGATGAAATAATTACTTTTCTATAAAGAATTCGCATCTTCACTAAATAGAATGTTTAATTTAAACATTATTCTCATAATTTTTTACCTATACATCAATACAAAAATGAAAAATAAACCAGAACAAAAAATAAACCAGAATCGTCCACAATTAATTTCAATCCCATGAATGATCACTACAATGCTTAACTCCATTTGCTACAGCGCCATTCCCAAGAAAGAAACTTGCATGAGTGAACATCTGGCATTTTTATACCATATATACCAATGTTAATTACCATCATTAAATTAAAAGAAGGACTGAAATAGATACCACGAAGCAAATGTGTCCTCCAAAAAACTAATTGAGATTACATGTTTAAAATAAACAATACTTCGTGCTTTACAAAGATGATAATAAGGGAGGCTGGTTATTTTGGTACCTGGTTTTCAACAAAATTGGGAATCCTTTTTTTTTTTGCAAATCAATTGTTGGTGATTGCGTAACACACAATAGTGTAGAATGTGGTTTCAGTGAATTACGAAGGAGGGCCAATCGTATTTGATAAGGATTAACTTTTAATTAGTCACGCTGGCTTTCTTGCTTGTTTATTTAAGACTTATCTTTAGCTATTTTACAATTTGACCACAGCTGACCAGAACATGAAAATAGGGCACGTCAAAGGGAGAAACGGCAAGTCTTTTTGCGAATTTCGAGCATATTGGACCAGGAAGATGGATCAATATTTAGTGAAAACCAAGCTTTAAAAATGCCATGAAAAAACCTCTCGACTTTAGGTCCCAATCTCTATATTTTTTATTCAGTCTCCCTGCTTGGCTTTTAAAAAGTTAATAGGCATGCCTTACTATTATTACCACTCTTTGTGAACATGTCAATTATGATCGTTATGTTCCTTGTACAATCAATCGTGTGTACCTTTTTTAAAATATTACCTCAGTTTGTAGGATAACTTATATCATTGAAAATGAGTAACTCGTGAGAGGTGATTCATTGTAAATGAAACATCTATTAAGGACTAGCTGAAATGTTATCTAGAAGAATATAATTTGGTTGAAACAACGAATAAAGCAAAATCTGCATCTAATATGTTTGGGAATAAATAAGGATTTAAGTGACGCTGTGCATGCTTTGCACTGTGTAAGTACTGTACATTATAGTACATGGTCTCCCTGGTAAACTCAACTGGCCCGCGAATTATGAAGTTTGTATTTACCTTTATTTAATTTCATGTTAGAGAAATAAAAAGAAATGCACATGCAAAATAATAACAGAATCAATTACAGTACTTTATAACAGTTTAATAATTGTCAGGTCACCAAAAGTTACTTTTTTAACATGCCTACTATGTCTTAGGACACAGAAAAAATTATTGTTTCATGTTCCAAGATTTACAGCCATTTTACAGTCAACAAAAAGACCTAAAATTTGTAAAGTTTAGACATTGGCCTGCGAATAAGCTGCCCCCCCCCCCTTTTCAGTCCTTTATTTTTTACTAAATTAATCAGCTTATACGCGAGTATATACTGTGATAATGAAATAATCGGTCTCATAATCGTTATCGGCAATTTTAATAATCGGCTATACATGGTATCGGCATAATCAGCAAAAAGTGACATCGGTACAGCTTTACTTCGTACACAGCATCCTATTTTCCTTTCAACAGCTACACATCTGTTATTTGCATGATTTTAATTATTATTTATTATTGACCATATACGTGTAAAATGTTGAAACTTGATATAATGAATAATTGGCAAGTCTTAACAACCAAAATTATGTCAAATTTTGTAAAGAAGTAAATAAAACCAGTATTGAAAAGAAAATAGAAGAAATATCATGAAAGATGCTGTCCAAAAATACCAATGTCCTTGCATGCCTATACATTATTCATTTGTATACAAACTTTGAGAAATGTAGCATTTGCTGGAGTCATAAAGAAATAAAACTAAAATGACTAAGGTGTAGAACATATGTAGCTAATGGGCCAAGTGGTCTAATGTGCTCATCTTTACTGATCACTCCCATCTCACTTCTGTCCATGTCAGTTCAAGTCTCTGGCTTGGCCAGTGTGGGCATGTAAGAAAGCTGCCAGTAGCTTCCTGTGTCAGTGGTTCTTACTGGGGATTTTCAGGGTAATAGCACCAATTGTATTGGCTGCCATGTAGTCAGTCACACTGATAAATGGCATTAAACGCCAAAACAGCAACATATTAGTTACACAATTCACAGGCACTTACAGATTCATTAAGATTTATTCCCCTTTTGGTCTTGCAGCTAAATAAAATGCACAACAGAATCATGTGGAGCTTTTATAGATCACTGAGAAACTTGGTAGAAATTATCATAAAAAAGTCACTTACTGACAAAACTTTGTGTTATTTCAAATTTGCCTGGTCATAAGTGTGGTCTTAATAATGCACTGTGGCACACACACACACACATGCACAGAGCAGAAAGGAAACATATCATGCTCAAGCAACTTGGACTAGTTTATATGCATGTCAGACCTGGCTCTCGAAGTCCAGGACCTGCCACCCTTCATTACTATTTTCAAGTCCTGAAATATTATGATGGTAATTTTTATTATTATTATTGTCATTATTATTATTATTATTATTATTATTATTATTATTATTATTATTATTATTATTAAAGATTTTTTTCTTCTTTCCTTGCAGTTCATGCAGTAAAACCAGAAGCAATGGAGGAATATTTGAATAAGTAGTAAGTTTTGCATGTATATATTTATATTAATGGGTAAAAAATTGTCATTTTTGTATACTTATAATTTACATAAAATAAAGAACCTAGCCATCAATATTAAAATAAAACATTAAAAGTCACATGTATCCAGCATATTTACCATAAAGCATCATACAACACAGAGGTCTCAGAAATGCTTAATTACATGTATTTGGACACAAATTTGTGATCTGGGACACAGAAAACCACCCATGCAGGAGTCCTCCATATGCATGCATATAACTGGGCCGCAAATTCAAAGGCTTGCCAGTCCTACTTCAACAACCTACTGAGTTGGAGAATGTGTTGATTATTTGATCATTTTAGCTGTGCTGCTATTTACAGTGACATAATTCAGTGGTTAAAATACCCCCAGATGTACCTGCTGTATTTATGAGAGTACATGTACATCAAAAGAACACAATGCAATAACTGAGTGGCAAGTTCAAAGATTTCAACTACCAGCTTGGGTGGGAAAATGTTCTGATATTTACAGTGACTGAATTTAAAGGCAGAAAGACCCTGAGATGTACATGTGGTTATTATAAGAGTACATCAGAACTTTAGCTTCCATTATTGTGTTAATTTCTGATTGTAGCCAAATAAATAGTGCATGTGACCATGAAATCAAGACTTGGACAAAACATTGTTTGCAAATTTGGATAAGTATTTTGGGGTTAAATAGCAAACTGACAATAATTTTAATGAGATTCAGAAGATTGCTAAGTTACTAGAACTGATAGTTTGGGTGTGATAGTATCCAAGTGTAAGAAAGTGTGTGATGCTTTTGCATACTGTTTGGAATATGACCATTCCTTGGATTGACAATTCAGTTTCACCCTCAAGGACTAACAAAAAGTTACGTCACTGTCAGGCTATTGTGCGCATCTAAGGTCACCAATATTGGTGCAAAACCCATACCGAATTCAATTGACAAAAATAAAATTCTGCAGTGCTTACCAATTGAAAAGCATCAATTGTCACCAGAATATTCTATGCTAAATATTACTTATTTTGGACAAACATGGATACAACCCCTATGTTTTCATGACTCCATATATGGTGGACTATTTTGTGCATGGCTTTGAAAAGATGTAATGTTTATGCATCAGGCTATGGAAATGAAATACATTACTTTGGAATCTTTCTGTCAGAATTTCAGCCCCCCAAAAAATAATTAAATTTTTTTTACCAAAAAGGCATGTTATCAAATATTTGTTGTACATGTCAGTGTTATAAAGAATGTGGGAATTAAACTCAATGGCAACCAACAGTTCTTCTAATCTGCAAAGTTTTAAAAAAATTGGGATAGGACTGCAACTTTTGCTGGTGGGACTCCTATTTTTACCAAAATGGTAGTCCTGGACTCCTAGTTTTAAAATCCTAGTGAGACCTCTGATACAGTATTTGTTACCTGAATTACTTATATATTTATGTATATTTTGCATTAAATAACACTTTTGATTAAATAATACATTTTGTGTTTATTGTTAATTCATTTACTTTCCAAGTATGCTAAGTATTGAAACAATGGTGGATAATTCTGATTAACATTGATATGTTATCGTCACATCTTTTTTTTCTGGTGTCTTGTGATTATAGCAAATAAACAACCTATTTGGACCTTAATCTCCTCCCATTTATCTGACAAAGTCTGGATATCTTTGACACTTTAGCTTTGTTTCCCAGTTGTTAATTAGGCTTAATCATCTGATTATTGTGACTACAAAGGATATATCAAAGTAATTTACCTAACATCAGATTGTTAGTTATACAATGTACGCTGTATAGATTGCTGTGACTAGCAGAATAGCTGCTTTCATAGACATGAAAAAGAAACACTGCTTAACAACTGTTTATTTTTAAAAGTGATGTGTACCTTGAAATAATCACTTTTGAGTAGCAACCATTTTCGAGTAAGGTAGTAGCAACCTCAGTTACTGTGATATATAAATTATTGAGAGAATAACTAACACTTCTTGCCAATCATTTAATACAGGCATTTATTATATTTTGATCAAAGGTATTAGAAATATTCAAGTATTATGTGCATAATTTTGCTGTGGTCAGTGGGCAATTTCTGTTTTAAAATATAAGATGGGAAACAGTTATCATGTGATTTTGTTTTAAGTCCTTTAGCTTTGCAACAAGGAAAGAAAGGCATTTTTTTTCTTCTATTCCAATATACAGCAATTACAGTATTCTGGCTCACTGTCCAATCTGGCATAAAGTTTTGATCCCCCATCAAGGCTTGATTTTGAAAGTTCTGCTATTGTAAAATGTTTTTTTTTTTTTACAGACATCCCATGGTCAGTGTCAGGATTATTGGGTGGTAGGAAGGGTAGGGTATGGGTGGGTAGCCATATTTACAGAGTGATCAGGATTTCTGTGTGTGTTAAATGATTTTATTGAAATCCAGTTACCAGTTAAATTGTATATCAAATAAATTAATAATGTAGATGGATATTCTTAACATAATTGATGGAAATGTATTAGTAAGACGCCTGCATGTATAATCACTACCATATACATGTATATGTTTTATAAAGTTTGTCTATAAACTGCATATTGTTCAGGCAGATCTTAGTCTGTGCAGTTTGATGTAAGCAGTCTAAGAAACAGCATCAAACCTAATATGCTGGCATATTATACCATGGCAGATCAAGGGGTGTGTTTGTGGTTGGATATATGAGCATACATTGTAACAGATTTATGCCCCACCATGAATGTTGCATGAGGATTACTGCTATTCTTGCTGTAGTTCTGCAGTCTGTCTGTCCTTACAGTTTTTTATGTTTCTGCAGTGGGGCATTCATGTTTTGTGACCACATTTTTAATTTTCTCTTTCCAGTGCAAAGTTTCAGCAGTTGATGCATGACAAACAGACCGGGGCAAAGCTTGTGGGCAGCTTCACTGTGGAGATTGGAGATCAGGATGAAGCTAGTATATACAAGTCAAATTTCGTCCTGTACCACTGCCATGTTACTGAGAAAGAAACAATTCCCCCACATTAGCAGTGTTTCATTTGAGGGGTTGCTATAGAGCTAGTCACTATTAGGAAGATATAGATAGTTTAATTTAATTACATTAAGTGGTTACATACTACATGTACAAAATTGTTCAGGCAATGTTTGTGTGGTTAAGTTGAACCTCTTGTATAAGTAAAAATATTTCAGTGTTAAATTTTCACTCTAAAACAAGAATTTTGACTATTTTACACAAAATGTGAAGTCGCCTTATACTGAGGTAAAGTACACACACATTATTTTCCACTTATGTTTGTGAAGTACAAACTAAATTACACTTTGTTACACTGTTTAATGGCTTTGGTAATGCAATTCCAGATCAGTGGGCTAGAATATGCACAACCTAAATCGTTACATTTGTGGTTTTGGAATTTTGCATTTATTACTTGATGAAGACTGTCAAAATATCTAATTAGAATGTGCTTGTTGTTGCTTTTCCATAGTTAGGATACTAAGATCTCCATGATTTGAAATTTAGAACATAATTTTATATTTTTCTCATAAATGTCCTTTCTTGATTGGTAATATTCTTAATTGGTCAATCAGTGTAATTTTATAATCTTAAATACTCATTTCTTAAGTCTGAATAGTTTAAATAAGTATGGCAACAGTTTTCCCATACCGTAATTTAACAATTAACGTTGAGGTGAACAACTTGTAAAAACCTTAATTTGGTAAACAATCAGTAGAAAGCATTTATTACTGTAAAGCAACCAGAGAGTAGAAGGGACTGTTTTCGTTACTCATTTGATGTGTTCATTCTGTATTAGTTGGTTTTTTGCATGCACACTGAGAAGCATTTTATGTTGTATCCTTGTCAGAAAGATCAAGTGTTGTATCTTATAATCCTGATATTCTTTTGGCTGTTGTGATGAGAATACTTTTAATCTCGGGTATATTTAGTATTTCCATTCAGTTTACACCATATTGCCAATCATGCATGGCACATTTCAGGGGAACTTTGCAACTCAGAGATCTGTAGTTGTATCATTTCTTTTAAGTAAACAGGCAATTTTATGATAAAAATTAAGAACAGGTGAAGATGTCATATTTAACTCTGTTGAATGCCATATTGCACAAGTTGATCACTCGAGGATACCCAGTTTATTGTGACTTTTTGTATCCTTGCAATGATATTAGATAAAACCATTTTACAGCTATATCCTCTGATGTATATATTTATAATTTCTCCAGAAGAATTTGATAGTCAAGTTTGATTTTTAAAATCAATGAAGATTGCACCTACAACATTCCTTTGCCTTATGCAATAAGCCATGTATCAATCATTGATAATATAGCCATTTTATAAGTGATTGCACCTACTTTTTGACTTGATTTTCATGACATAGGTTGTTTTAAAGAAATCATTAAACAGTCATATACATGTTTTTCAAGTGTAAAAGGTTGGATGAATTGATACTGTTCTGAAATTTAAAAGTGGTCATAGATCCAGTTTTGTGAGTTGGGATGAAATTGTAGTGACCTTCCATGTTTAGAGGAACTGTCCCATTTAATACTGTGATTAGTAGAGTATATAATCTCTGCTGCTTTCAAAAGTTGTGTGCCAAATTGATTTAATCCCATTGCTTTTAATAATGTGTACTAATTCCAGGTCATATGTAAAAACCATCCAGGTCAAGGTTTTTAAAGATTTGTATTTGACAGTGGTGCCTTTGTTTTTAGTGAGAATCATTTTACATTTATAGGTGAGGAAAATTATCACTGTGACCAATTTTAGACTTGGTAATGCTCATTAATTTTTCAAGACTACTGTCATATATATTATCTGAAAGTGTGTTTGAGTGCCCGGTGATTCTTGTGAGATACCTCATATTGTACTTGCACCTTAAATAAATCTTTATTGCAATCCCTGTGTTTTCAGTGTGTGTGTGTGTGTGATTAGGATTTTTAACATAGCTTTAACAATTTTTCAGTCATATCAATTTTATAGTGATGTCATGCTGCAGATATGTAGCATGATGTCCCACCCAGTCACATTATCCTGACACCAGGCCAAATAGTCCTAACACTAACCTCTAAAGCTGAGCGCCAAGCGAAGCAGCTGTTAGTACCATTTTTGTAAATCTTTTGTATGACTCAGCCATAGATCGAACCCACTACCTTCCGCTTCCTCTGTGGACGCTCTAACCACTAGGCCACCGGAACGATCATTGTGTTTATAGTAAGCACTATTTCAATGAATTTTTAAAATCTAATTTTCCATTGACTTTTAGATCTAGAATTTTGATAAACAAAACTAAATAGGAATGGCTTGCTATTTCTCTGTTAATTTCTAAACTGGCCTCTTTTTCAATAGTCTTTTGGTCCTGTTTATGCTTATATACAGTAAACATTGTCGTTATTATTTTTATTATTATTATACCTCTAGAATGTGTGGTCTTTACTTATTGGCCTTTGGTACCCTTCAGTTTAAGAAATTCTGCATGTTTTACTTTAAGCTGAGATTCTGAAATAACTGGAATATGTGTATTTTTTAAAACGCTAATAGGAATTTCATTTGTTTAGTTTTATTGAATAGTCCCTGTATATTGACATGGACTAAGTTAAGTCCTTTTTCTTTTAAACTTACGCTGCTGAAGAATTTGCAGTTGTGTCACTTTGATCCTTCCATATTCATTGTACTCTGTTACTAGCTATATTAGAGTACATGTCTCATCATTACATTCTTTAGTAAGATTTGTATTATTTGAAATATCCTGACTTTCACTATTTTCACGTGTTCACTTAGCTGTTTACATAGTTTACATAGAGATTCAAAGATTTACCCAAAAAATGGTACTAACAGCTATCTCTTTATGTGCTGAGCATTAAGAGGATAGTATTAGGACTATTTGGCATCGTGTCACAACTGGGTGGGATATGATGCACCCAGTGTTAGTAATCATTATAAACTTTCACACTGTATACATCATAGTGATACGACTGGAAATTTTTTTAAAGCTATGTTAAAAATCAAAATCACACACACACACACAGCAAAATTGATGTCTAATTAGGGTCCTATTAGGAGGATTTTTGTGCTGCTTATTTATTCAGATGGCAGATGTTTTGTGAAACAGTAGTAGTCTGCATATCGAGTTCTCAAGAGGCCATATTGCATGCATTCATTTATGTTTATCCTGGCACTTATTGTGTATAGGTATCGTGTTAGCATGTTAAATTAAACATGCAGGAAAATATGTTTGTTACCAACTTTGGTATATTGAAGTTGTTCAAGAATATCAGAGAAAGTTTTAATATCTCAGCAGTTAGAAATAATAATAGGTAAGAACAGTTTTGGTTTATTGTTTTACAGCACAACAATGTAGATAGGTTATTTAGTACTGAGGCAGTTTGAGTAAAGTGTCTTGCCCAAGGAGACACTAGAGAGCCATGGTAGCTCAGTTGGTAAACCATTGGACTTATAACCCCAGTGTTTTGGGTTCGATATAGGTCCAAGTTAGTTTCTCCCAGCTGCTGTAATGTGTCCTTATGAATGGTGCTTACCTCCCATTTTCTTAAGATTTAGAGATCAATACATTAAACTTGCCATTAAAACCAAACAAAATAAAAAAACAATACAAAGTTCACACATTGGTAGTGAACCTGGGCACATCTTATGATTAGGATTCCAACCTGCACTCTGTTAGTCGCAGGTCAGGCCTGCTAACCATTTAGCTTTGACAGCTTTGTTAGTCACATCTTACAAACCTGTAGGAGTGTGCAACAGGCTTATTCTGCATCCCCAAAACCAGATAGGGTGAGAATAATTGACTTGTCATGGGTTCCTGTAAATTCGTTTTGGCCAGTTTTTAGAACAAGTTCCAGTATTACATTTGTATACAGTCAGTCATACACATATGGCCTATACAAATATTTATTCAGAAATGTTCAATAATGTGTTCATTTTTCTGGAGAACAAGTGCACAGAAATCAATAAATTGTGATGACATTATGAATTTTATGTCTAAAAGTTAGCAAGTGTACAGTATGCACTAATTACATTGCCTACAAGTCTGTGTAGTATCCACTGAAGTAGACCCCATTACACAGTGCAGAATTTCCAGGAAGTTGAGCTAGATCTAAGCTATTCAGATTTTAGGCTAATTGGCTGCATTGACTTTTGACACATGCTACCACCTGCTACAATAAATTATCTAGGGATATAGAGGTAATTCACAAAATGGTCAGGTAGAATCTATTTTTGAAGTGGAATTAAGGGAAAGTTACACCTGTTGAGAAAAGTACAGCTTGGGACAGGATATTTCACAGCCATAGTCCATTGGACTTATTCAACAGCACCTTACACCAGCATGAGTGAACTTTTGTCAGTATACTTTGTGCATTGTAAATAAGTATATGCATCATATATGGTCCTCTTTGCTGTCACGAGTAATGTATTTTATCATATTGCACCAAACGTTTATACACACAGCTATATTTAAGATTAATCCTAACAATAATGCCCAATTTTTTATAATTTTTTTCTTTCTTCAAATTATTTATTTCAGTTCATATTTGGGAGTACAATGGAGGCTATCCAGTTTTAAATAATGCGACAATAATTTACAGAACAGATAAGGTAAGTTACAGTATCTCATTGATATTCTGTTTTCACCATGTTAAATAAGCACGGTAAAAGAGAAGGAAACCACAGTTGTGTTTTATTCATAAAATTACATTTTCTCAATTTATTTTTTATGTGCAACAGGAAACACTATTGATGCCCACAAATCCTGGAGTGTTTTATCCATTGAATAGATTTACTGATTACATAAATATTTGATGAAATATGCACCACTACTTCTCTAATCAAGTAATCCTGTGGATATGTATGTGTTTGTGTGTAAATGTATGTATGTATGTATGTATGTATGTATGTATGTATATGTTCTCTTTTCTATCTCTTGATCATGTAGTCAAAGTTAAGAAACTGTTGCCTTTCATGGAGCTTTATCAATATCAATGTCAGTACCTTATTATATACTTAAAAAATAACCCCGACTAATGTTGCTGCTACCAGTCAGTATCCATTGATATGGACCATAGTTAGGAAATAATATTTACTGCTTCCTAATATGGTAACCACATTTGATGAACTACTGTTGTCTACAGCTACATATAAACACAGATACATGGAGTGCTGCTGACATCATAAATCTTGAGACCACCAGATGTTGACAAAAACTCTAACCCTTTATGCTCGACATCTGTCCCAGAGAATCATTAACTCGTGCTCTCATCAAAATAAAATTATCTATGATCTAACTTAAATAAACAATTTAAACTGTAAGGAGAAAATTAAAAGTAAATACAATTTCTAAGAAAATTTCAAATTGAGTTCTGGTGGTTGTTATTAGTAGGTACTTTTAGTGCAAGAGATAGAGAGCATCAGAATGACTTTTGATGGAATGTATCACAGTAAGTCAGCAGCTTCTTGTTTGCATAAACTGTGTACTGTATATACTCTGAATAGCATCCTTTTATCATGTACTCTAAATTTAATTAAACACAAGTGACTCCCAAAAATGTTTTGAGGTATTATCCAAAACCACTGGACTGCAAAACCCTGGCAGCAACTATGATGCAAACTGCACTTTCAACCTTTCCTACCACAATGACAGCATTATTGAGACATTCACAACAATCTTTGACTGAAGTCATTTGGCTCATCATTTTACGATGTTGTTTTCAGTTTTCATTCATGTTTTGCATAAAAGATTTTCAAATGTCAATATTTTTTTGTTTTTAGTTGGCAGCAATACAGATTTTCCTATTAGTTTTCTTTAAAAGACTAAATATAAAGTCTAGTTGATCCTTAGTGCGTGTCAGATATACAGTATGGACAAATTGTTTTGCACTTAAATGACTTTTATATAATGTCTAGTTAGTCTTAAATTAAAATGGTACTTGTCAGACAGCCAGATAATATAACAGCCATTTTGTAAGTTTAATATCTAAATGTCTCACTGGTCCAATGTTAAAAAGGTGCTGATCTGACATGATATCTACTATAGTGGTCATCTTGAAAATCTTGTTATATAGCTACTGCTTCTGAATGGATGATCATAGTGACATGGGAGTTCTCAAGCTGGTCCTAAAAATCACTTTTGCATATCAAACCCCCAACATGATGGCCTTAGTGGCCATCTTGAGAAATCTTGTTAACATTATTCCACCTATAGTGATAGTCATACTAGCTATGAAGCTAACAACACAATCGATGGATTTTATTATTTAACTCAGTTTATATATGTAAGTGAAATATAACTTGAATGACACCACTACAGTAACTTTTTTCCTAAAACATACTCTTAGATGTAACCAGACTTTGCATGTGGTTCTGTTTTGACATTGTGTGAGACAAGTTCACTGAGCTTGTAACTATGAAATCTATTTCAAGATCAAAGTCTTTGATCAAGAATTTTGTACTGCACTTACAGATATTATTAAACATGTAAACTAGAACATAAGAAAAAATTTGCCGTGAAATTTAGTATTTGGTGTGACTTAGTTACAAAATGGTAGTTGAACTAAGAACATTCTGTACATTACAGAAGAGTGTATTTTTGGAATAGCCAATTTTGAGAATGGATTATTGATTCTTTCATTATATATATGTGTGTGTTGAAAATGGCTAGTTCACGACAGAAAAGAAGAATAGCTATCTTCATTGGTAAAGTATTCATACAAATAGCTGTCTCATTTTGTAACAGTATTGAATGGCTATCTTATTTGGTAAAATATTCATTTGAATATCCATCTTCATTGGTACATTATTTAATACCTCTCTTCATTGTTACAGTATTCATATGAATAGCAATCTTCATTGGTACAGTATTCATATGAATATCTATCTTCATTGGTACAATGTTCATAATAATTACAAGAGATACTATTTTGTCCAGCTACAAATTGCACAGATTCAGATCTGCAGTGGATGATGTGCCAGCAGATCTGGGTCTATGCAGTATGTTAAGAGTAATCTGAACAACGAATAACATATGCCTGATCTGGTGTTGCATCATGCAACAGCAGACTAAGGTTTTTGTTGCTCACAATTGTAAGCAAGTATATATGATCGTTACCTTTAACGGGTTTAATATTTGTTGTACAGTATAAATGGACAGGACAATACAAGGACTGAGTATTGTATACTTTCCATGGTGCAAAAATGAAATGTATTTGTAACATTGATTATAATGACTATTACTCAAGGACATTTAGGGGCTGTTAGATGCACATAAATCTTGTGTGATGAATAGACAATTTGTGGGGGGACAATTTTAATAGCTTCAGAACGGATCTTAAAATAAATGCTTTAAAAGTTTTGAAAACAATTTCTTTTATGTTTGTTCAAATATATAATTAAATGCCCACTGGGAAATTGTAGACAGTAATACTCATAATTACTGTTCCTGATCTTTATGCTTACATCTCATGAAATGACTTGTTCACAGCAAGAACACTCACTCAACCAGAGCCAAATAATGTAATACTAGTGATGGGAATCGGTTAGAAGTTCATAATCGATCATCAGTTGCACACAACTAGCTGATAATCGATTATAATCGGTTGCTAACTTACTACAAGTAAATTTTAATTTTTGTTTGTTATCTTTGTTCAAAAGTTTAAAATGTCA
This sequence comes from Unio pictorum, assembly GCA_030141615.1. Lineage (NCBI taxonomy): Eukaryota > Metazoa > Mollusca > Bivalvia > Unionida > Unionidae > Unio > Unio pictorum. Next base: position 5,028,045 of record JARLTB010000175.1, on the reverse strand, counting down.
ATAAATGTACAGGAGTAATCTCTTATTTATTTATTTATATATATATATGAACTTTAACCTCATAAAAATAACATTTAAAAAAATTGGATTGTGTTATTTTTGTTCTACAAAAGCAACTTTCTTTGGCTTATCAGTTTTATGCAGCTGAAAGACTGTTACAATCCCCCAGAACACTTTCATTCATATGTGATTTTTCAATTGTTTAAAGTATAGAAAGAAATGTTTTTCTTGCTTGTCATTATTTACTAATACTACAATCAAAGCAGTTTAAACAAAACAAAAAAAAACCACCAATTGCAAAACTTTCAAATTAACTGAACTATTTATCAGCAAAATCATATAATTATGTAAAAACAGAACATCTAAAGTTAAAATTCTTAAAACTTGACTAAGGTTTGACTAGTACAGATCATGTCATTTTTCAGAGTACTGATTATTGTAATAACAATGTACCAATAATCTACATTTTACATTTAAACTGAAACAATACACCAAAAACTGCTTATATTTATTTACCTAACAGTTTAACAGCAAAGTCCCATAATGATTTATAAAATCTATGACTAGAATTCTTAAATGATCAAATGTTATCCATATTACAAGTTAAACAGAAGGTACAATACAATAAAAATCAAATGTTTGAGCAATACTGAACACAAAAATCATTTTTAAGAATCTTGTTTCTTCTTGTGCTTGTTACACTGACACTACCAATAGTTAATGTTTTTGTTTAAGAATATTATCAGGTCCACATTGTCACAACTTAAACGAGCCCATTTCTTGCTGACAAGATGTCCAGCCAGACTAAATACACTCTCACTAGATACAGATGATGCCGGAATACTTAGATGCTTCTGAGCTAGTAAGCTAAGATGGGGGTAGAACTGGCAGTTTTGTTTCCACCACTGTAACATTTTGAGATTGGTATCATATGGAGCAGAAACTAGATATCTGGAAACCTCCTGGTGGATGACATCTGTTATTGACTGTTGACTTTCACCAAGGCAAACAACATCTTGCAACCAATCATCCATGTCAACATTGACCTTTGCTTTCTTGTTTGGTGGACTAAGTGTAACCACAGTTTTAGTGTTGTCATCTCTGACATTTAGTAGTGATGGTGCAATTGGTAGAGGTGGCAATGAGTCTGAAGGCTGTTCATCACTAGTCCCTGGCTTCACTTGGACATTCACTTTAACATCAGCCATATCAAGAGCAACATTCAAAAGCAGAGCATGTCCATATGCTTGCTCACTGTCAGGTAGAAACTCCAGATCCTTCATAGTTTGATTCAATAAACAGCCCAACAGAGCTAGATCTTTGTCCTGTGTTCTGTTGTCAAGTTCTTGTCTCATTACATCTTTTAAGTTTGGCAATTGAAGGTAGATCATTAACATTTGTTTCTATACATTTGGTAAGTTTAAGAAGTATTGGGATGACTTTATGAAGGGTTGCTGATTTGTCTCTGCAAACACTTTTTGTTGCATTCAGGAACGGTGAGAGAACTTCCACAAGTTTTTCAACCAATGCTTGTTCGTCAAATGTATAGACATAATTTCTCAATGTTGTGGCTGCTGACTTGTTTGGGTCACTGATAGCAGCCATAATAGCAGGTGTTTGCTCAAGCATGTCATGAGTGCTATTCCATCTAGTTGGAACATTCATCTTGTGCTTGTGTCCTCTAGCACCTATGTCAAGTAGTAACTGCTGCTTTCTCATTAACAATCATTTATGCTCATCTTTGATTGTAAAAGGTCACCAGTTTGCGCCCCTTTGCAACGATTCATGACAGTTCTGGTATCTGGTATAGCTAAAGCATTTTTCACAATAATGTTGAATCATGACCATAAAAACAAAATCGAGTCCATTGAAGTAAATCAAAAGACTTGATCTCATTGGCTGCATTATCAGTTGCTCCAGTTGGTATTGGAAGATTCCATCACCTCTGTGTGGCCAACAGGCTTTCTTTTATATTTTCCCCAGTGTGACTGCCTTCAACTTTTCGTATTTCTAAGATAACACTTTTCAATTCCCAATCTTTGGAAATAAAATGTGCAGTCACTGTACTATAACTTTCTGTATTTAATGAAGTCCATGCATCGTGAGTAACAGCTATATCAAGAATAACATGTAGTTCCTCTTTCACTTTTTTCTCAGCCTGGTCTTTCTTCTCAGCTAGTTTGGAGGACACTAATTTAGGACCTGGAATTTCATACCTGAAAATGTAAAGTTTGAAACATTTAGTCATGGTAGTCAAATAAGACATGTATTTGGAATATTTATTGCATCTAAATATAGTGAAAACTATGAATTTATTTAATGTTTATTTAGACAGGACAGCATCATATTTAATTTATAATTAAACATTGCTTAAATTAGGTATGAAAATTCAAAATTTAACAGTGTTGACATCTAGAATCGATAATGGCATTTCACAATCGATTGGCGAATTGGTTCACTCAACCAACTGATTATCGATTATAATCGATAATCGGAACAACACTATGTAATACACCTTGAATTAGCCTTCATCATTAATACACTTGATGCATTCATAATGGCATCACTAATCAATACTTGATAATTAAGATTCAGTGTTGACAGTTTGGACAAAATACCCCTTTTGAAGTTCAGAAACAGTGACTGTATTTTGGTGCATGTTAATAACCTGCATTTATTTTTTTACCCATTTTTTTCAGGATGAATTCAATAAAGCCAACAAATTGTTTATACTAATAAACCCATTTCAGTTCACATCACTGTGTAGCTCTTTTCAAAATGACTATCAGAAATACATGTACATGTGACTGGTAATTGTTGTTCTACTCTTGTATTAAGGCTGTTAAATGTTCAATATTCAATTATTATTGATCTAAAACATTTTTTGATTTTTTTTTTTTTATATATGGGCGAATAAAAATATATTAAGTATTAGAACAGTAATGTTCTCATCAGAGGTACATTTTGTAGACATGTTCAATGTGGCCTGTGATTACAGTTGTCTCTTACTGTAACACTAACATGTCTTAAAGCAAATAATAAGTTAATGTTTGAAATTGGCAAATAAATTTAGTTCTTAGTTTTATGTATCATCTTAAATCAGTAGTAGTTTATACTTTGTGATTATACACTGATCATTGCTTCATTGACACTGGTCTTTTCAAGGTAATTAGGAATGGCTAAAGCTATGATATACATAACATAATTACATTGCTTTGTCCAGGTAAATTTGCATTTTATTGATTTTTTTTTCTTCAGAAAATTAAGTTCTTTGTTTTATTTCTCATCTTAAGCCACAGTGTTGGAGACTTACAATGTGGTGGTCAGTGTTTAATTTAAGCTTTGGTGTGTCAAACATACTTATACAATATTCTTCCAGGGCCAGATATATTTCAGAAGTGTCCTGCCAGTCCAAAAGAATATTAATTAATGGACCTGAACTTTTACATAGCATATTGTGTTCAGTCTTGAATCTGAATGAGTCAGTGTATCAGTATGGACCTCATAAGAAACTCATTCTAAGTAGAAGACAGGCTGACCATTATTGCCTCTGCAGAAGCACATGGTAACAGAGCCATTGAATGTACATGTATAATACTTTTCTGTTTGGGAATGGAGAAGAATGACAAATGGGGATGTATAGTGACTTTTCAAAGGTGACAATAACAAAATAAATTTGAGGTATTGGATGCACCAGACTGGACTTTATTGACAAGGCAAACCTGAAAATGGCCATATTAACTTAAAAATTTGAAAAATGTTTTCAATATTGCAACCTTTAATTCTTTCATTTATAATATCTTTTTTTTTATAAACAAATATTTGTCATGATTAAATGCTGCTTAGTGATAGGAGAGACCAGAGAAACAATCAAGCATTTGCATATTGCAATCAATTCAACCATCATGTAATAAGGGATAATTAGAGTTCTTTCAAAAGACCACCATTTATTGCATTATGAAAATGGGCAAACTTATTAAGATTTTAAAATATATTACATCACAGGTGTTATATATCAGAACTAAGTTTTTCCTGCATTCTGGATAAAAACTTGATGTGAGGGTTATACATCAGTGTGCGATATACTCAGAAAAATATGGTATTTTGAGTACAGGAAGTAAAATACCCAATTTATTAATCTTATCTTGCGTTTTTTTTTCTTTTGCATAAGCTGTATATGTGTCTTGTTGATCCATTTCATATGTATTCAATAAAAAAAATGTCTGATATGACTTGACATAAATGAAAAGCAAAAACACTAATTTTTTTAAGGTAAGTTTTTGCTGAAGATTTATTGTGAAGTGTGCATTTTTCATTGCTGGATTTGATACAAGTTGTTGCATTCATGGAAGATGGATGCCAATAATGGAAGGATATGATATGAAAAACTAAGTAGTGGAAAAGTAAAAATTGTCTTAATACTCATGAATAGTATTTATGTTCCTTAAATTTTCAGATGCAATGAAGTTATATTAATTTTGTAGGATATTATACAATACAGAAGAGAAAGAAATAAGATGCTGAGGTCCAGAAGGAATCAAATCTTGCTTGCCTTTGGTTTCTGGCCAGAAATTCAGCCAAGAGAAGGGAGAAACATATATGAACTGAGAAGTTACACATTGAAAGTGAGTAGCTCTGTATAAAAGAAATAGCATTATACTGTTTACAGGGTAGAAACAGCAGTATGCTGCACCCTGCCCTTTTTTATGAGTGCACTACAGCCATTTCAGTTCTCTATGCTGCCTTGAATTAGTATGGTGGAAATTATTGAATAATTCCGTTTTGTTAGATGATTTTTTTCTGTTGGTTATTTGAGTTTTATTCTGTATTAATACTGCATTTTTTTAATCTAAAAAAGAACATGAATTAAAAAAGAAGTACAGTGATAAGCCTAAGTGTCCTTCTGTCCAAGAAATTTATTCACTCTTTCCCATACACTCTTATCAGGTGTGAGAAACATTTGATAGAATTTTGTTGTGTTATTTCCCAGTTACATGATTCCCTTTAGAACTGTAATGAAAGAATGCATCCTTATGAGGTCATATATATAATAGCAAGTTGGTTGGCTTTTTATAAGGGCACTTTTAAGATGTTATTGGTTTTATCATGCCAAGAAAATGGGAGTAAAGTTCCTTTCCCAAGAACACACTGAAGCAGCCAACCAGTTTTGCCTTTGGTGAATATCAAACCACTACCCATGGATACTGAGTTTGATGCTCTACCAAGTTGTTACTGCTTCTGGAATCATTTTAAGTGCTATCATATGTCAATTCTAATAGTTGTCCATCTGTAGTTGGTTCTGTAGGATTTATGTATTTGTACTCTTCGGGAGACATGCAAACATTCAGGAATATGGGATTTAAGCTAAATGTGGTGTAGAATAAATAATAAGTTATAGTTCCATCCTTTGATGAATAGATTCTCCAGATCAGTAATCAGTCAGACTTATTTAAGCCAAGTTTATCATTTTGCCAATGACAAATAACATGAACACCAGCTGTTGTCTGGTGTATGATACTGTATTATGTCATATGGATTAGCGTTAGGAGTACTGACTGGGCTCAATAATGTATACTATAATATACAAAATATTTAGTAACTTGGAGTTTTTGTAGCTCAGCAGATCAGGGTCTATGTCGTTTTGATCTTCTGATTAATCCTAACAAATTGCATAGACCCAGATCTGCGACTGCATTATGCAGTTTGAATTTGGACCATCTTATATGAGAGTTATAGATGGGATATGCAATGCATGACTTAAAAATGAATTTGTTTGTGTTGTTGATGTTGTAGGATTGGAATCAAACCATCAAGCTCTGCCCCACTCCCTCCCCCCCCCCCCTCAATTCTTGGAGTTAGGAACAAATCTGTTACTTTGGGGTCAGAAGGTCAAGATATCATGACCTGATGCTTCTGTTTGTTATGTGCATACTATTTTTGGGAACTTTATGCTAGATTTAATTACCTTTCATAATATGACAAAATCAGTTTTTACTCCCAAACTAACTGGCATGGTTTTGTTTTTAAAAAATTTCAGTAAACTTATTAGAAGAAGAGAAAAAACAGCAATAGAGTGAGATGGAGCTTTTTTCTTGACCGTTGTGATGTATGTCCCTAGTATGTGGTCTTTATTAACAATAAATAGCCTTACAGAGTCCATTTAAAACTATCCTTGGAACAGTTGATTCTTTAGGTTATCATAGAGGCAGTATATAATATATAAGGTGGTCCCAGATAAACAACCACCATTTCATAGATTATTTGACTGAGAATAGAAAGGGTGCAGCCATGTTTTATCCTTTGAAGACTGTGCTTGTTGGCAAATTCATGATTAGCAGCAATGTTTTTGTGAGCTCCATATACAAATTGTTCACAGTGCTCAAAGAACAATTTTTTTAGACACAGGTCTGGGGCTTGTGACTATAAAAAACCCACATAGACTCTGATTCAAATTCCACAAGCCTGGGCTACATTTAAATACCTATGTCGGGAATTGGTAGTAATGCTTTATTAACACAAATCAATTTTTAAAAAAACAGGTTGTACATATTATTGCCTATCAGTCTATTTCATGGCATGAAAAAATCAGTTAACTAATTGGAATGTTTGATTCAGTGTAACCCTCTTAGAGGTCTCAGAAACACCTAATTGCGCATATTTGGATGCAAATATTTTGATCTGGGATGCAGAAAATCACCCACGCAGGAGTCCTCTGTACACATGCAAGAGTGGGAGAATGTGTTGATTACTTTATCATTTTAGCTGTGCTGATATTTGCAATGACAGAATTCAGTGGTTAAAATACCCCCAGATGTGCCAACTGTATTTATGAGAGTACATCAAAAGAACACAATAGCTGGGCAATAAGTTCAAAGTGTGAAAATATGCTGATATTTTCAATGTTTGAATTTAATGACAGAAGGATCCTGAGATGTACATGTGGATTTTACAAGAGTACATCGGAACTACAGGCCTTGAATTTAACACAAATTTCCTGGTAGCCAGAGGGACTAGTGTACTGAGAAATTTACTAGCCCTGCCAAACATTTACTAGCCCTGTCCCCAAAACAATGTCACACACTCGTATTAAGACTAACAACAATTTTATTTCATAAATAGCATTATCATATAAAGTACAGAAGTATAAATTCTACTTTACATCATCAATAAAATCACATTTCTTGTTTATCAAGATAATCTGGATCCAATTCCAGAAAGGGATCCAGGTGTCATTTCTCGTCCTCCACCTGCACTCTGGGTCCATATGGGGTTTGTTCTGGTCTCCTTACCCGTCTCCCTGAAACATTCCACAAATGTATTGCTGATAATGGATCATATGTTGGAATGTCATTTGTATGAAACATGATGAAGAGTAGGTCGGACAGAACCCAAGGTCGCAAACAAGATCTCCAGTCACTCCTCACCATTTTGATCTCTGGGAAACCCCTTTCAGAATCAGCAGAGTGGGCTGGGATTGTCAGGATGAGGTCAATCAATGCCAGAATATTCTTGCAGTTAGCAGCATATGATTGTACAACTGTGGGCCAAGTCAAAGCATAGATGTCTTTGTAACTGCAAGATAACAGAATGAATTTTGCTTTTTTTTCCGGAGGCTGAACACCCTCTATAAAACGCCACATTTTGTCTGTCTTATATGGCGGGAATTGTGCCTTGTTTTGAAATATGATATGTTACAGTATAACTGACGCGAATTATTTGAAGGAAGAAAAGGAATGACACAGTGTCCTTTATATAAAAAAAAGTCCGAGCAAAAAACCCGTTTAAAAACACGTGCATTTGCCCCCCTTCCATCAAATGGCTTCTCCCTAATAAAGACTCGACTTCAGCGGATGTTCTGCACAATCAAAGCAGTGGCTAAAGTAAACAGTTATAAAATATTAACATCAAAAGATAATGTTAGTTTCAACTTGGAAAATGTGTGCTCCGATCAAATGAAGCCAGCTGACTCGCCGCGTTGTATTTAACTCAGGTGCTCGACGCGAGCTTGATGTGAATGAAAAAGAAAACAATAATCAAAAGGAATAAAATCATACATAGCGACAAAAATACCAAAAATATTCCTGGGATATTTTTCTAAGGTATTTTTGTCACTCTGTATGATTTGTTTCTTTAGATTTTTTTCCCCCTTCACATCAAGAGCGCATCGAATACCTGTGGTATTTAACAGCTCCAATTACGGTCTCATCATTAATAACATATGTTTGGTAATTGTTCCTAATTAATCGAACCTCAGTGTATTGTTGAAATTAATAATAAGCGTGAATATTTTCAATCTTAGATGCCCATGTGAGATTTTAATTCCCATCAAATACTTGCATATCTCCACGTGTATTCAATTATTTGTTCAATCATTTTTGGGGGAAAAATATAAAAGCTATTCTTATTATCATAGAAAAATTAGTTGCTTGGAAAATGATGTGTCAGTAATGTTATCATAATAAATTGATCTAATTCTTCTAATTATTTTGATGCAAACGTAAAATATGAGTTACCCGTTTGTGACTCGGAGCAAGCAAAAAACAATACCTTCAAGAAACAAACATGTAAACTAATTTCTTTGAATAGTTGATGCTATGTTCTTTTGTGTGGTGTAACGTTTCGTAATTTGTTACTGTGGTCGCGTGAATAAAGCGTGATACCATTTAAGTCACTATCAGAATAATACGGATCAATTTCCAAACTTCCGTTGTTAATGACGGGACCTAAATTGGCATTGTTAAGTGAAACGCACATAATCAGATGGCTTCTTGTAATAGAAACACATTTCTGAGGCAGAAATTGACTTCATCTTCACATGCTAATATTTTATGACTGTATTTACAACGGTCACTGCGTTGATTCTAAAGAACATCGGCCGAAGTCACGTCTTTATAAGGGTATTGAGTAAACAAAAGCTGACTGTTGATAACCAAAAACTTACTAGCCCGTCGGACTATTAACATTATGAAAGTTACTAGCCCGACGGGAAATCTACTATCCTCGGGCTAGCGGACTACCGCTAATTTCGAGCCCTGAACTATAGTGAATCTAAGGTCCTCAATATTGGTGGATAAACCATACTGAATTAAATTAACAATAATAAAATTCTGCAATGCTTACCAGTTGAAGAGCGGCAATTGTCACCAGAATATTATATTCAAAATAATAATAAGTTTGGACAAAAAGGATACAAATACTCAAGATATGGTGGCCTGTTCTGTGCATGGCTTTAAAAAGATCTAATATCTATGCATCAGGCTATGGAAATGAAATGCATTACTTTGCACTCTTTCTGCCTGCATTTCAGCCCAAAATTGAATTTTCAAACAAAACATGTGATCGAATGTTTACAGAAATGATGTATCATTGTGCAGAATTACCAGACGCGCCAAATAGTCTGACATGGTTGTACATGTCATTGTGTTATAAAGAGTGTGGAAATTAAACTCATTGGCAATCAACGGTGCTTCTAATCTGCAAAGTTCTACATTGTCTGGGATGGGACTGCAATTTTTGCTGGTGGAACTTCTACTTTTACCAAAATGGGAGTCCTGGACTCACTGGTTTTAAAATCATAGTGAGACTTCTGCCACTGTCAAAATGTGTTGCATACAGGTGATCACCTAATTTGACAGACATGGTACCTGGAAATGAATTATTTCAATATTTTGTTTGCCATATGTGCCAAGAATTCAACCCCTCCCCCCTTTTTATTGCTGTTCACCTTAAACAATTTAATCACACTTGACCCTTCTTCCAGTAACTGAAATAATCATGCTTTCTACATTTTATATATATATATATATATATATATATATATATATATATATATATATATATATATATATATATATATAGTAATATTCTAGCAGCCCTTTGACTTTTTAGATACTTTGGGTTGTTCCACTTCATTATCTTATATACAAATGGCAAATCACTGCAGTCTTCAAATGCACCGCACTAGTTGTTCTGAACCAATTAGGTAAACCATGCAGTGGTGGTTCATACATGACCTCTTAATTGTCTGAAGGATAGTTTAATATCAGCTCCATCCATGGCTGCTTACTGCTTATACATGCTACAAGTCATGGGTATATACTGAAGTGTTTATTATTGTTCTGTTTTCAAAGATTATTGAAAATCATATTTTTTGAAACACAACTATGTCAGTGATTTGGGGAGTAAAACATCATGCTTTTAGCATGACATGCTGTGTTATGGCAAGTCCACATCTTGAAAATAAATTTCTGCATTTCATCAGTGCAGTGGGAGCTTTCTTGTGTAAACTATATTTTTTTGACAAGCACAACAGGCTTTTAACTTAAATTACAGGAGTAGCCCTATCTGAAATTAGAGTCCCCCATGTACCAGGTTATGGATTTTGTTTTAGCACTGGTTTATTCAGTTTAAACTTTCTGTATTAAGGACTTTATACTGTATATTGGGATACTACTCTCTACAGGTAAACTCAGATGATATTCTGGTTTATATATACATTTGTATTTATTATATATTTCAGCCAGGTACAATGATAGAATGGGCAAATTCTTGGTGAGTATATATACATACTTACAAACAAGGCTGATTGTTTCATACATTTACATGAAAACCCCTTATTGTCCCCATGTGAATAAAGGAGGGATGGAATATAGCATTGATCCTGTTTATTTGTTCATTGATCAGTATGTTTATTCATTCATAAAGTAATTTGTTGGATCCTGTTAAGCGTATACTCATGGAAAATTGTGGATACTTCTTAAATGAGTTACTTAAACATATCAAACTTGGTCATTCCTACCTAATTTTCATGCTTGAATATCTGCTTGGTCTATTAGCTCGTTGTTCATTCCATCCACAATATCTTCAACATAATATCAGCTACACTTAACAGAAATTGGTATATAAAGAGAAACTAGGTCACTCTGACCACATGTTAATACTTTATTGACTTTCATGTTTAGCCATCCATTCTTTAAACACTCATTATATTGGACCCTTTTTCACCTACACTTGATTGTGGATGCATCTGAAAAAGAGTTTTGTTTTGTTTTTTATGGTTTAACACCATTTTTCAGCACAATATAGGCTATACATGGCGGCCAGTATTATTGGTGGAGGAAGAACCCGGACAAACCCTGGAAAGAACCACCGACCCACGAGAAGCTACTGGCAAGCTTTCTCACATAACTACATTTGCCAAATCTTAGACTCGAACACATGCAGACAGAGGTGAGATGGCAGTGGTCAGTTACGGACAGCGCTTTAGACCACTCGGCCACTCAGGGCCCCTGAAAGAGAGTAATTCAGTCGTAGTAAAAACAAGTCACTTTGAGCTACTTTTTTGGTTTAGAGTGACTTGTGTATTAGCTATCCATTTTTTATACCCCGAGTATTTTTGACTACATTTCACTTACACCTAAATTGGAATGTGGATACACTTAAAGATGAGGAGCCCTACCATATCAGAACTAGGTCAACATAACCTAATTTTTATGCCTGAATGACTGAAGTATTTTATGGCATTTGTTTGTTTATATCCTCTGTATCTGTAGACTTCCTATTAAAGCTATATTAATGAAACTTTGTTGACCGACATTGATTCAACTTTTCATGTGGGAGCTTGTTAATGAGTAGTATAATGCAGTAATAATATTTTCTTCCTCCATCCATATGAATGGCTCAGTCATTCACTTACTCTCATAACCACCTTTGTAAGAGATTCAGTCCTGTACAGACCAGGCTATGCCATCATCTTTCGTGACATATATCTTTGTAGGGTACTTAATTCCCATTGCCTTGGTATGAATCCTCGATACCAGTCCTTATTTGGTCAGCTATTGCTAATGATTAAGTAAACACTTCTGTTCTTTTATTTAAATAAATAATCTAATCTACTGTGAGATTAATGAATTTGGTTATATATATATATATATATATATATATATATATATATATATATATATATATATATATATATATATATATATATATATATATATATATACTAGCATGTACCCGGCATGCATTGCAGTGCCACTGAAAGAAAGAAAGTGTGTTTTAATATATATATAAAATTTCAAAATCCTTTATTTTCATATTTATTTAAATTATAAAGTTAAACCATGACATACAAAAGTTTTTAAGTATAAATCATTTTCTATACCTCTAAAAGGTCACGTGGCATTGAATCTCGGAGAGAAAATAATGAACCCGTAGCCGGGTTGTTTTCTCAAATTGGAGTGCTATATGAGGTTCAACATATTTGGGGTAAGTTTTATGCTCCTGTCAGACAACTAGGCATTAATCACACCATGGTGAATAAGTTTGGTTCATTTTTTCCTTTGCTATTGGCATATTAAAGTTGTTTATACATGCTTGTATGTACACTAAGCATATTTAATTTTTTTTAAAGCAAATTTGTCTTTTGATAACATGATCCCAGTGCATGCATAGCTTCATGCAAGTCTGTTCAGTTTTATGACCTGATACTAATAAAGCCATTTGCTTGCGTGTTCATTGTTTCCTTGAATGACTGTCTGGCATGGATTTATGTGCATAGCTGTCATTCATTTTGCTATAGCCAAAGGGTACGCGGAGGTTTGACCACAGGTGCTTTGACCATAGGTGGTTTGACCATAGGTGGTTTGTCCACAGCGGGGGTTTGACCATAGGTGGTTTGACCACAGGGGGTTTGACCATAGGTGGTAAGAATAATATGAAAAGACTATGATTAATTGTTGCAGCATTAGATGTAAGTATAGTTGGGGATTAAAGTGAGGGATTAAAAGCATATTTTCAGGGATTATAAGTAGTGTTGTTCCGATTATCGATTATAATCGATCATCAGTCGGTTGAGCAAACCAATTAGATAATCGATTGTGAAACTCCATAATCGATTGTGTGTAAAGGGAAACTACTTTTTAGGTGTATGCAAAGCACAATGGTTAGTAAAACTCCAGCTACTAAAGTTGACCTGAAATTTATTAATTCCCTTCACAACTACAAATATGAAACATTATGATTCATAATTAGGAACATATAGTCATTATTACATGGTCAAGTTGTTAAATTGTTGAGTTAGCAAATTTAAACACATTTTGTTGATTTTTATCAGTTAAATTGCAACATCTTTTGTAGTATTTATAAACAACGACAAACAAGAAAAACATGTCCTTCTATACTTTATACATGTATTATAGAAACATCACACATGAATGAAGGAATTTTGGGGGATTGTAGCAGTATTTCAGTTACATTTGACTGATTAACCATACAAAGTTGCATTTATTTAACAAAGTTGTAGAAAACAAAAATAACACACAATGTAATATTATTGTCAGGTTAAAGTATACATGTCATTAATTTAAAAGACATTGCTCCTGTACATTTATAAACATATTGAACTCTTGATCAAAGATATAACTGTTTAACAAAAATTAAAATTCGCTCTTAGTAATCGATTATAATCGATGATCAGTTGGTTAAGGGTAACCGATTATTGATTATGAATTTCTAACCGATTCCCATCGCTAATTATAAGTTGCGGCATTTAATTCACTGAAATTTTTATAGTTGATTTGTGAAACGTTGGACTTGTTGCCTAATTTGTATTCATTTTCTGTTTCATAATAAATCGAGTAGGCCTGGCACCAGCCTTTATGTGGACCGAAAACAAGCTGTTATTGACTTTTATTTATTACATGTTAATTACTAATTAGCATTCACTTATTGGCAACTCAAAGGAAACTTGTCACATAAACTTTCATTAATTGAACCATAATTTTAAACTCTAAATAACAGTTTATTATTATTATAAAAACCACATGTGGACAAACCACCTATGGACAAAACCCCGGTGGTCAAACCCCCGCTGTGGACAAACCACCTATGGTCAAACCACCTATGGTCAAAGCACCTGTGGTCAAAGCACCTAGAACCAGCCAAAGTTAAAATGCTTCAAGCAATTGATATATATAATAGAATGTTGACACACTTGCTGGAAGTCAGGATACATTCCCTCTGACAGTAATGTGCCAGTATTCAGTTTTTAACAGTAATCACAATTAATTGCTAATCTGTAAAAAGACACATAGTATTTGGGTTTTTTTTAATGGCTGATTAACTTTTAGTGTATAAGATGTATATTTTTCCCATTCTTCTACATGTAAAAGAATGCAATTAAGTGTCCTGGGAGTCTGTTACAGTTACTGCTTGAAATGGATTTAGGTCTTCATGCCATAGGACTGACACTCAGTCACCTTCTGTTAGTGTTGTAGCATTTTGATTATTTGACCCATTTTATCTTCTGCTATTGTTTTATTTCCTTTCCAAATTTATTTACATTGCATGCATCTTAAAACTTGTTCATTTTTATCTCAAATTTCCATCATCGTTTGTTTTTCTCATAACTTTCCAAGTAACTCCAAATGGTGTGGTCAGATGCACATAGATATCATATCTAAAATTCGACATGCATTATAGTCCTGAGCACAAAGTCTAGTTTGTATATAAATAAAAATGAAAATATTAGGGTAAGATGCATGTGAAACCATACTGAATTAGAGTGGTTTCATTCAAAGAACTTTCTTGCACCAGGATAGAGAGCCACTAGTGCAGGATCACAGCCAAAATGAACTGTGGTTTAACACTGATTGAAACAGAACTATTTAAGTTGTAGGGTTGAGAAATTTGATGTTATAATAAGAGATACTACTTCCTGTTTTAGCTATGCATAAAGTCAGTTATTAACTTTTATTTAGTGTATTCTTTCCATTGTTTTTAAGAGAATGACTTCATGTTTGTTAGAAATAGCGCTTTACAAAACATGAAATCAGGAGTTACTCCAAAACTTGTTTGAAAAAGTTTAACACTTTTTCCTTTGTTTATCCAAACTAAATAAAAAATTCAAAATCCATATACAATTTTTTTTCTATCAGAAATTTTGAGTGTCTGATAGGGCATTGTGTAGAAGATTAGTATTGTCCAAAGTGTATACTATACCGTACAGAGATGCCAACTCCAATTTGATCGGAGTAGCTCCAAGGGTTTGCAGACCTTATAGGAATAATCCAAGCTATTATCAAAATAAGAAAAACTCCAATGCTTCTGCCTTGCAGAAATGTGTGAAATCATTTGGCTTTTAGTGTATCATGAAGCAGATGTCTTGTCTTCATAATGTGTTCGTAGATTAGGAAAACATCAGATCCAAGGAGCAAACAGAAAGCCCTCAGTTCTATTGGTCAAATTGTAAATCCTGCATTTTCATTGGTCAAATTTAAATCTCCCTGATAATACTTATATAGTGTTTTACAAGTTTTTTGAGATTAATACCAAGAAATTGAGTATTCATATTCAAATGAAATATATAACATTCTTGGAATTATCTTCGTTGTGCACAGTTTTGATGGAATTAATTATGGATATATTGGAATTGGTTGCTAAGTACATGTCTTTGAACTGTTTACACTATTTATTTGCCATTTATCTTGTACATACATCTATCAATGCATGGTTCTCTGCAGCAAAATTTAAATATTAAATATGTAACCCTCCCATTGTATAGCTCACACATGTATTATTTTTAGGTAACTAGCCCTATCTTGAAATTGTATGATACATTACATAATGTGATGGTACTTGGTAACTCTGACCATCTTTATTTTAGCAGTTTCCCTGCATAAGCTATGTTTTTTCAGCCTCTTGAAAGTATACAAAAACTTAAATATTTTTGTTTGTGTTCCACCACTGATATAGAAGGGACATACAGTTGTTCATCCGACTAGTCTTCAATAACACTTTCATTAAGTTCCATTCATTATTGACTGGAGAATCATACAAAAAAGAAGGGTTGACATTTTCCAGTTAATATTTCAATTTGACATTTTAAACATTGTTTAATTTGAAAGTTATCTTGTGCAAACATGGACAGACTTGCATGTAGTTTTTTTCATACTCCAGCTTAGGATAGAATCAGACTAACAGATTTAAGCTTTTTTAAATTCTGCCTTTAAATTTGGAGCATAGTGACATGTACTCCTTACATACAGCACTTGCTAATAAATCTTTGCTATATTTAAACTGCAGAGACCAGCAGCTGCCATTGCACAATGTGCTTTGGGATATAAGTCTATGCATTTTATTTTTTTTTTAAGATGTTGTATGGTTTAATGCCATTTTTCAGCACAAGATAGGTTGTACATGGCAGCCAGTATAAATGGTGGAGGAAGAATCTGGGAAAACCCAGGAAAGAACTGACCCCCAAGAACATACAGGCAAACTCTAACGTTCTCACATACCCACATTGGCTGAGCCCAAGACTCAAACCCATGCAAACAGAAGTGAGATGGCAGTGATCCATAAAGGTGAGCACTTTAGATCACTCTGCCACTTGGGGCCCCTTGAAGTAAGAAGTAGAACTAACAGCATAGAGCAAGATCTCCCAGTGCAGTATGCGATAGCATAACAAGGTCTATTTTGTTTGCAGCTGGACTTAAGCAAGTATATTTATCTTTTAAAATCGGTTTAATAATTTTCCAGTTTCAGTACTTCTTCTATGATAAGCCTTTCAAATTTCAGGAATGAATTTTTATTCAAGACAAAGAGATTATTAATAAATATCTTTGGAAAAGGATGTATTATCTCAACATCATAAAAGGGCTTATCATTAGATAAATACTGTATTGAGACAGCTACTGATAGTAAAATTGGTCTTATTTGTAATTGCAACAGATTTAATTTACCTTTCTGTGACTTGTATTTCCTACTTACCTAGGGTGCGAGGAATAGAAAGCAGAAGGGCTAATAATGAACCAGTTGCAGGATTTTTTACACATCTAGGAGAGCAGTATGTTGTTCATCACATGTGGGGTAGGTCACCTTTATCAACAGGTAGTGCTTCAATAAGCCATATTTTTTATATTAAAAAGAGGAAATTAATTCAAATACAGACTGTTCTGATGTAGACCTTATTTCTTGCTTAAGGTGCATTTAGAACAAACGTATCTTGAAGCAGAAAACAAAGGGAAAAATAAAGTAGTTATTTCACAGCGTGCAGAATTCTGCTTACACAGCAACCTTAAACTAGCACTTTTCAGGGCAGACAGGTCCTTTTTGTAAAGAAATTTGCTATTTGTTCTAAAAGTTATTTGTCCAAATTGAAGTGATCACCCAGATTTTGCAGAAAAAAATTCTTATGTCGGCATTTTAAGAATACATTAAACATTTCTAGTACAAGAAAATTGGTACAAGTAGATATTTCAGTTTTATAAAATTATGCCAATTCATCATAAAATATACCACTGTTACAAGATCAATTTTAAAAAAAAAAATACCCTGAGAAGTCACGAAACGGAACCTGACAAAATTGACAAAGTTTTCTTGAATAAAGGCATTTCACACTGTAAGCATGCTGCTGATCCACAGAGGCTGATCAGACTTTTCACAGACAAGATTGAGACACAAGGCCTTTCAAGTTTGCACAAATGATGCTTATCTGTATCCATTATGGTTGCCGTTGCTAAAAACTATCCAAACATTTAAATCAGGATGCATCATATTAACCATGTCAACATTCCTGGCATTTGGTTTCGAGTCAGCAGACGAGTGATCTTGGGTCTCATGTTTTTTTATTAAAACTTTTCTTTGACACATAGGACCATTCATTACTTAAGTATAGTTTCCTCTTTAATTACTGGTACATATATTTATTATTGATTATAAGGTAATTAAATTACATGTATGTATACAAAAATCAGCTCCAAACTAAATTAAAAGCATAGCAATAGGATAACTTATTATGTAGAACAGTGTACAGTTCTACAAATTTGTGGAGATTCCTTGCTATTTAATGGTTTCTGTTGTATTGTTAAATTAGCAGATTATTTAGTTTTAGTGAGAATAAATTTGTCAATTTTTTCTTTAGCATTTCTATTGACACAGTAAATTGGTAAAACTATTTTTAATGCTTATTTCTATTATTGTAGTGTAAACAAGTTCCATGCTTGCCACAGTATATGCATCACCGCTATCATATTTTATCTATGCCTGATGATATGGCACACACCCCACTCCACCCTCCATAACACACCCTTTTTATTTTTACAAACCTTTGGCAAATATTTACTAACAGTGGCTTTGTTTGATAGCAAGACCACACCTATTATCTGCAAAATTAATTAAACTGATCCTAGTTCTTATGATTTGAGAAATTTAATTAAGAAACTTTTTGTTGGTTGTTGTTTGTTTAAAAATGGTTTTCTGTTGTTACTTTTTATTTGGCATTTTTGAATGCATGTTTTGGAATATTTTTGATGAACACCCCAAGAATTTATTCATTTTGTACAAGTAACATCTTTAAGAAGAATATTTTGATGATTGTTTAAGAAATATAAAGCCTTGAAATCTTAATTTTTTTTTGAGAAATTCAAGATTTGATATAGATGTAAGAAATGTCTTGGAGAACGTCTAGCCATATTTGAAAAGCTTTTCATCCATTAGAAATTGTATTTGCATTATTTGGTCTCTAACATTGTACTTAGATTTTAATAACAGGTAATTGGTGAATATTTTATAAACTTATAAGAGACTAACTAATTCATATATTGCCATTGGGCCTTCAAGACAAATTAACTGATGGATATAAATTATTAAGTAAAGAATTATAATAATGGCACTATAAGAAATTTAAGAAGTTGTCAAAGTTATTTCGTGATTTAGATAAGGAATATTTTAAAACTTCAGAGATTATTATATTGTACAGTGCAATGTCATTTATCTGAATTGCTTACATCCTGCCACCATGAACACATAGAATTTAAATTTCCATTTCATTAAAATTGTTTATCTGGATGACAAATATTTCCCATGATTGGCATTTTTTTTAAAAAAGTATATGTTTTCTGTGTCTATGTTGATGGATGGGATTAATCCTTTGCACAACTGTAACATAAAATTTCAGCTTATCAGACAATATTTCTAGTTGAGTTTAAGTTATGGTCCTTCATCCATTATGCCTTGTCTGTCACCTTTTGAATGTCAGCAGTTTCCTAAACTATTGAAACACTTTTAATCCAACCTTGCAGAAAGCATTCTGGCTTGAAGACCTTATAACTTTGTACAAATGATGCCAATCCAGCATACAATATGGCTGTCTTTACTAAAAATAGAAAGTACTTTAAGCAACTTCTCAAGAATTGTTGAACAGAATTTGAGCAAATTTGACAGAAAATATATATTTGCTAAGTAACATTTCAGATGTTTACAAATGATGTTAATACAACATCAAATAGGCTGTAATTGATAGAACAGAAAATTAGGAAAAATCGTCCATTAAAAAAATATATGGATCAAATTTGACAAAACATACCCATGCAAAAAGCATTTCATTTTTAATTATGTTGATCTGTCATCAAATAAGGCCACATTACTGTTAATGAAAACAAAACTAAATGACTTCCCAAATACTGCTCAACAGAATTGGACAAAATTTTAAGGCATAATACTTATACACTAATCATTATAGCCATATAATACTATAAATAGAAAAACCTTCGATTACTTCCCGTTAAAAGACAGTGAACAGAAGTTGACCAAATTTGCAGATGGTGCTCTTTGACCATTCAATTACTAAAAATATAAAAACCTTTTAAATTCAACAGGCATCATAGTAACCAAGATTTCTTGGCCAAGAGCCTTTGCATTCGACTTGAAGACAGATGTCAGTAAGGAATGCAGTTTCATATCTACTTGAGTTTCTTGTTCTCAGTATGCTTATGATCATGTCATACTACACTATATACACGTTTCTCCTTAGATACATTCCCCAATCACAGTACGTTAGGAATATTATCCTAACCTCTTGAATCCACCCCTACTAAAAGAAAAAAGACATTCCCTCTCATGTAGACAAAGGCAATAACTCTTGCCCATTACTTCCCTCCCAGGTGTCACTAGTTTAGAACTTTGCTCCTGTATTGGTAACATTGTAAAGTTTAACCTCTCACAATCCTAGCCATTTTTGTGTTCTGATTGAACCATCCAATGCTCCTTTTGGATCTGTTATGTGGATTAATCATTCTGCTACAGGTTGTAAACATTTTTACAATTTCTACCAAATTTGAGTGATTTTTTAAATTTAGAGAGTTGGTCTATTTAAGACCACATTATATTACACTATCATTAATCTTATGCAAGGTCATTATGAGTTAGTGCAGCTTGACTATTTTCACTTATCCAGCATGATGAACTAAAGCTATCAGGAAAAAAGTTAAAGTATGTTAGCAACTTTAGCAAAGTGTGGGCTCAAAGTCTAAATTTATTTGATGTGAGCTATGTTAAAACTGAGAACAGATTCCATATGGAAACAAGGTGAGAGAGTTTGTTCGATGGAGATCAGAAATGGCTTGAAAATATGCTAATTTCCCGAGTAAGCCTTTAAATTGGAGGGACTTCTTGCTCTTTTGATTCTTTCCACAAACGAAGGTTTGAAGTATTTGTCTAGCAAGGCTGCCCTGACATGAGCCCGTGACAATGATTGCTTAAGAAAATTTGGGTTGGATGTAGGCTTTCTGGGAAGATCTATTGCTAATTGTTAGATCAATGAGCCAGGACTTGTCCCATCTGTAAGGGCTATCAGAATCATCTTGCATTTTTGACCCCATAGCTTCTGGATTTTTGGTACCAGGACCGTGGGAGGGTAGGCTAATGCACCCAACCCCTCCCAACTGGTTGATATCACACCCACAGTCCAAGCTTCTGGGTCTGGGAATGGAGAGTTGAAGGTGGGTCACTTGTGATCCTACCATGTCGCCAATAGGTTGATCAGCAGAAGCCCTCCATATTGCACAGATCCAAGTGAAGACCAAATAAGGAAAAGACCATTCCTGGATAGAATGTTGGCCAAGATATTGAGTCTACCAGGATTGTGCCTGATTGATACAGTAAGATCGAGATTGTTTCACCAATGTAGAAACTGCCAAATCATAAACATCGGTTGAGTGATATGGGTCACCACCGCAGAGTTGTTGGACATAGTGAGGATTGTTTTGACTGAGAGTTGATCTTTCCAGTAGTGAAAGGCATTGATGACAACCTTCATTCCTAGAAGACTAATGTGTTGAGGCAATGCTGCTGGCCTCCATATGCCACTGACAGTGGTGATGTCCACCAATAGGTGGACACTCCAAAAGTATGAATTAGGGTCAGACATACCATTATTTCTGCTAGTTGCTTCAACAGCATGATTCAAGTCTTGTTGGAAGCCAACTCCAAGAGTTAGACGACCCTGATTACCCAAACATGAGGAAGCAGTACCAGAATCCATACCCAGATGGGCAAAGTTGGGATGGATGGATGAAAGGTCTTACTTTTCCTGGTTCACAAGAAATCTAGATGGTTAAAAGTTAGAGAAGATCATTTCTATCTTGATGTAGAATAGAACTTAGCATATGTTTCTGGAGGATGTCATCCAAGTACACTGTCATCATTATAGATGAATTCGACCTGAATAGGGTGATGACAATCATACCCATGGTTGAAAAAACCAAAGGGCTGATGTTGTGACCAAAGGTTACGATTTTGAACTGATAAACCATGTTACAGTAAGGAAAACAAAGAAATTTCATTATGCAGGGATGAGAGGATGAAAAATGAAAATATGTTTCAGATTGAGACTGAATGTATACTGGTCCCTTCAGAAGAAGAGACAGATTCATCTTGCCATCACCATCTTGAATTTCGGTAGGGCAATAAATTGGCTGGAGAAAATCAAGTTGATGATCAGCCTCAACTTGCCATTTGCTTTCTGAATAAGAAATACCATTGAATAAAACCTGAATACTATGGCCTTTGCACAATCTCCACTGCCTGCTTTTTGATGAGTGGCTATGTTTACAGGCTTGAAGGCAGAGAAACTTGGTTTCTCTCTGCTCCTGTATGATTGCCTCCAATGATCTAGTGATGGTTGGACTTGTCTCCTGGCTTTACATTAGGATCAATATTGAAACACATCTGATGGAAAAGATCCATTGCCCCAAGGCTGCTTAATGTCCCTTTAGACTTGCAGGGGCCGAGTGATTCCAAATGCCTGTTGGCTCGGATCAGCGAGTTGGAGGGGCAGTTCCTGAGCTGCCTGCTTCTGAACTTCTTTGATTCTTCCTCCAAAGCAATGGTAACCCAAACAGGGTCATCCATAAAATAAAGGAATGATGAGGTTTGAGCAGTGTACCACAGACATGTCACATATCATATCAGGTCTAAATTGTATAAAGCCATCAGGGCATTAGTCATGGTATGGTGAGCTGCCCAGTTAATGACCACAGCAATCCTGATAATTGCCTCCCAAGCATGACTGTTGCTGAAGTCTGAAAATGCCAATAAGGCCAAATCTAACATGGAAGAAGTAGCATCTGTGTTCCCAACCAGCTTCAACATGTCATGGAACACATTTTGTTCACTCTTTAAAACAGTGTGCAAACAAATGAACAGCTCTATATTCTTGTCAACGGCTGGGAGATCAGTACTGAGGGTGTCAAGTTTAAACCAGCAAGGTGAAAATGTCATTGGAACTTGGTTTTCAGAGAAGAAAAGCCTTAGCTTTATTGTCTTGAGTAGTGGTAGGCAGTGGAGGGCATTCTGATGTAGCCAGCACCCTATAAATGTCCTTAACAGTGACATTAATCTAAATTCGGTATGTTCCATGGGTAGATCTTAGTATGGCTGATTTGAAGGAGTTTCGTCACATTCAGTGTGTGTCTGCTTACAGCTCTGGAGAAGTCATACCAGATGGCATGAAAGACTCAATTCCATCCCCTTTTAAAATTTCACTAGCTCACATTTGTGGACAACTGCCGGACATGCCAGCTGGTTTGCCCATTTAATACTTAGCCTAGATGCTGGCAGTGTAGAAGATTGTCTGGCTGTCACCAGCACATGCTGCTCCAAGGGCCTGGCTAGATGGAAAGATTTCTTCACTGAAAATTCCATCATAGTAAGGGTATGTCGCCGACGTTAATTAGGTAGATGTATCTGTCACTAAATCATATTTGGCCTCTGAGCATAGTTGTCTGGACTGTTTCAATGAAAAGGTCCCCATGTTGGGACAGTTGGATGGCTGGACAACCAGTGAAGTCTTTTGAGCATTATGAACTATCTTCACATTGGATGGTTCAGTTCAGTGGTTAACTTGACAAGAACCAGGATTTGTAGCTACAACAAAAAATAGGCTACCATCGGTAACCAAAGGTTTTTCATTCACTTACTCTCTTTCATAGACAGGTTTAGAGTAGCAGCCATGCAAAATCCAGTTTGTGCATTCATTCACTACCTGCAAAGTAACAATTTTGTGGCATGTGCAAAAGCCTCTTCCTTCCAGTGAAAGCTGGGAAAAAGGTTATCACCCTTCAAACCCTTGCTTCATGGTTGAAATGGGTTACTTACACATCTGATATACTTTGATGTCTCACAAGATCAAATTCCCCTCTTGAAGATTACCACTCATGAGATTAAAGCAATCTCTGAAGCTTGCATTTAAATGTAATGTTTCAATCCGAGATATAATAGAAGCTGTTGGCTGGCAGGCAGAGTCAACCTTCTGTAGTTTTTTCTCAGAGATTTTACTTTTCAGAGGTAAACATCAAACCTTGTATGTCCTGGGGAGGCAGCAAAGATGGCCACCAGACCCAGTTCAAGCAAACAACAGTCTATCAGCTTCACTGGATTCATCAGTGAAAATTTGTTTGTAAGAAGATTTCAGTAATTATCTTCTGAACCATATGTAGGGGTCACAGATCAAGTGACTCTTGACTGTATTGCTTATGTAATTAAAAGAGTGGGTTATTGTTTTCATGGGGAATTTAGCCTCGTTCCCATGAAAGATACCCAGTGTAGAGGTAGGATGCTCTGTATTCTCCTATTACCTATTCTCCTAACATGATGTGATTGGGAAATATATTTGAAGAAGCAAGCAAAAAAATGTCAGTAAATTATGTTTTCTTGAGAATACATAACCAATTGCGTTACTTAAAAACCCTTTCAACCATCGCACATTGTAGGCAGCCTTGTTAGTGTATCGCTAAAAGCTAGTGACACTTGGCTATGGCAAGAGGAGGTAATGGGCTAGAGTTATTGCCATTTGTCTGTACGAGAGAAACAGAAAAGACATTTTTCATCTATTAGTAGGGCTGGATACGAGAGGTAACAAGCTAATATAATGTGATTGGGTAAGTATTCTCAGAGAAGAATTTTCTATCTCCTGATGAAATACATGTACTTCAAAAAGTTCAAGGATAATATTGTATGTTCCTGTCTATAAATAAAAAAGTTCACCAGGATCAAGTTTTTTTTTATTTGCTCTGCATAATCCAAAAATAAGAGTAAAATCACCATTTCATATGTAAATACAGTTCGTAATTTAATACATTTTTTAAAGTATTCAAATATATTAAAGTTATTTTCCTGACTGTAATTTCATTAAAACTGTCCAAAATATATTAACTTACCCTTTTTACTTTTCAAAGGGTTACTATGCAATAAACACATTCAAACTGAAACTTTAGAGTAAATTTCTTAAATGCCTTAATTTGATGTTTCCTTGATTTAGGTTTTTCAGTTGCATTCAAGGAAAATGAATATAATGAGAGGAGCTGGTTTTTAATTCAACTGACTGCCAGTTTCTGATAAGGCCTGTGCTTGTAGTCTCATCTATTATGCATAGTGCCTCATGTGTCTGTATGCATAATTTTCCTTTTTCTCAAAAGCTGCTGAACCAGTTTGGTATTTGGCAGTGAGCATTCTAACACAATGGCCTTTGACATATGCACAAATGATACCAACCTGCAGTCAGATATGGCCACAAATACAAATATATGACAAGTTTTAACGAAATAATATAGAGCCTGTATCAAATATGGACTCCATTAGACAAGTTAAAAGTTTTAGTTTTTGTTAAAAACTGCAACATAATTGGACCAAGTTTATTTTTGTCAAAAACTGCAACATCATTGGACCAAGTTTATTTTTGTTAAAAACTGCAACATAATTGGACCAAGTTTAGCAAGTTAACAGAAAAGTAATGCAATAAAACCTTTAAATTTTTAACAAATAATGCAGATCTGCCACCATTGCAAACAGTGGAAAAATGTTTTTGAGTTTGCAATAACTTTTCAACAAAATTTTATTAAATTTTGCAAAAATACTTTCTGGTTAATGGCCTTTTAATTTTGTACAAACTGATGTTGATCTTTCATTAAGATGACTGATGATGGTATAAGATTCTTTAAACAACTTTTTCTTAACCAGATAGCAGAGCTTGAAGAAATCTGGAGAATAAGCATGCTGGTAACCCAGATTTCCTTGCAGTCTGCACATGCATTTGGTGTTGTAGGTAAATGATCTTGGGGATCATTTGTGATTGAGATAAGGTTTAAATTCCTTTAAACTTTTTTTGGTAGAAAACAATTGAGGCATTCTGCATTTCCCACATTAATTTTGAGTGAAAATGACATAAAAGATTCCTTACTGTAGCAAAGATTTATTTGAGCAAAACATCAATGGAATATGATTGTCACCTTGTACACTAAAGTGTCTGATATATATATATATATATATATATATATATATATATATATATATATATATATATATATATATATATATATATATATATATATATATTGAACATGACTGTTACCTCGTACTAAAGTTTCTGGTATATTTTCACTTCAGGCTATAAGGACCTTCAAACACGGTTAGATACCAGAGAAGCTGCATGGCAGAAACCAGGATGGGATGAATGTGTGGCATACACAGGTAAAGTAGGTGACAGTATGGAATGAATAGAGGATCTTTCATAAATACTCATTTCATGAAGAAATCATTGAACATATTCTTTGATTTTCATTAAAGGCATTGAGTGTCACAATAATCGGATGGATTCGTATTGAATCATGCCATTGATACAGAGTTGCATTAACTTTCATGGCTATCAGGAAAAGAACCTGATATCACAGCTGCTGTAAGTTTGAAGCATAGAGAAGGCACTTTAGTATGAATTGCCTGTCTTTCTAGCCAGTGACATTCAGATGCAAGACAGAGTGGTCAACATCCATCCATCCATTTCTACTGAGTATACGTAAATTCTCATACATGGCATACAGTTAACTAACGAAGATGGTACATCCTTAGATTTTGAGGCTAATTAGGTCAGCATGGAACAAATGATTAATATATTTTGGTTGGTATAGTCTGTACGTAGATGAACTTTTTACATCTGGAATTGAGGTTGAAGTCAGAAGGTGACAGGTCAACATGATAATGGTATTCTTTTTTTTTTTTTTGTATAGAGATGACAAAGTTCATATAGTAAGTGATCAAGGTCAAGAATAAATTTGTTTTAGAATATAGTAGTTAATCATGGTATGAAGTATGTATAGGTTCTGTTTCAGGTCACTGAATGTTGCACACAGAATTAATATATAGAACAGTCATAATCACATGCATCATAAAGGTAAAGATACATGATCACATGCAAGACATTAACTTTTATTAGCTTTATTGGTTTTCTGTAGTTCATTTGTCATCCATTAGCACAAAATTGTATTATCGCTAATCTGTCTTTGAGCATTGCCTTCAAACTGGGCACACATTCATCCCATGGTCTACATGGTACTAAATGAAAAGGTACTGCTTGGATATACAGTATGGCCGTCACAGTATCCATCTTGTTATTCCTATTCTTCATATATATATATATATATATGATGTTTAGTTGATCCTGAATGACAATGGTGCCAATCTGACATCCAGTATGACTACCATGTCAGTCATCTAGAAAACCATCATATTGCTATTCCTGCTGAATTGGATGGTCATATCAGCATCGGATTTTCACTAAAAGACTTTTCATTATGTCTAGCTTGTCCTAAATAAAAGTGTTGCCAATCTTACATCCAGTATGGCTGCCATGGTGGCTAACTTAGAATTATATTTTTTTTTATCACAATTCTACATGAACAGAAAGTTATATATACTTAGGGTTTTCAGCAGAAGACTTGTGATGTCTTGTTGATCTTTAATGAAAATAGTGTGCTGATCTGATCTCCAGTAAGGCCACCAGCCACCACAGCAGCCATCATGAATATCTTGTTTCTGCTACTTCTCCTGAATGGGCAATCATATCTTGAAAATATATTGTTATCTATACTCATCTCCAAATGAATGGCTATATCAAAATGAAGGACTTTCTCCAAATGAATGGCTATATCAAAACGAATGACTTTCTCCAAATGAATGGCTTTATCAAAATGAATGACTATCTCCAAATGAATGGCTATATCAAAATGGGGTTTACACCAGTACATTTCCTATGAGACCTTGTTGGTTCTGAAGGAAATATATGCTAGTTGTACATCAAATATGGCTGCCATAATGACTTTTGATTGTCTTGTTGACACTGCATTTGAATTATTACGTCATGTGGTTTTCACAGAATGACTTCTAATGTATTCTTTGTCCTAAATGAAAATGGCGTTCAGTGTTTGTTTCGCAACAGTTAATTTGAAAATTTTATTTCACTGAAGAAAATCAGAGATGGTTTCAATACTAAACAGTTAAATGAAAGAGATGATCTTAACTAGAATTCCTGGAAATATTTCCTTTTATCCAGTAGAGCACAAGACCCTTTAAAAGGTTCCTCTTTTTTCTTTGTTGTGAGCATATTAATAGTCTCTTTGCCAGAAAATATTTTCATAGCCATCTTTCAAGTGTAGGGCACTGAGCTACCTGAATTTGATAAGTGCTACTCCAGACCTAACATTCTGTTTGCCCCTGGTATCCAATTGCAATATTTTTTGGACCTTGTGCTATTCTGAGAAATGATTGTGGCATAAAGTGGATGAAAATGCATTTTTGACACAACTTAACATGTAATTGTTTCATGTGGAGTACTCTGGCTGATGGGTCAATATCAGTCCATCCATTATTCTATCATCCACACTCAGATTAAGGTTTGCAGTAGGTTCTATTCTCATACATTATTAGACTTGCAGAATCTCAATAGTTGATGTATGATGTGTCAAGCAGGATTACTGCATCTTTCAGACAAAAAAAAGGTTATTTACCTATGTTGCATGGTCAAGTTATCTAGTGATTTTCATTAACCTTTGCATTTATCTTTTTTTCATATACTATTCTGTATGGAGTCATGAGGAGTAATAAAGCCATTTTAAACTGGGTCACTGTTACCTGTCTTGGTTCTATAATTTGTGTTTACCTTTGCATTTGGCTCATTTTCTCTAGGTTGAGGTTTACATTTAGATCATTTTTTTCCAAAAATATTAGTATTTAGATTATGTCAAGTACTACACCTTCATTGAAAATAAGGTTGCTAAGACCTATATTTTCAGTCCATTAATCTGTGTCAACTTTTAGGTTATGTGCATTTTCTTTGGCACTACTGCATTCGATTTCATACAATTGCATTATGAAGAATACTACAGTCATTAGAGTGAACTAGGTTACTGGCATATTTCATGGTTCTGTTTATTGTGCTTACCTTTGCATTTTTCTTATGGTTAATGTTATGTTTTGAGTAATTTTTGTATGGCCAACCTTTGCGAAGTTCTAACAACAGTTTGTTTTCCTTGTTGAATGTTTACATTAACATATATTTCCTCAAGACATTGTTTAATTCTCATCATATGGGGGCCCCGACTGGTCTAAAGCACTCTCCGTTACAGATCACTGCCATCTCACCGCTCTCTGCGTGGGTTTGAGTCTAAGATTCAGCCAATGTGGA
Source organism: Unio pictorum (assembly GCA_030141615.1). Classification (NCBI taxonomy): domain Eukaryota; kingdom Metazoa; phylum Mollusca; class Bivalvia; order Unionida; family Unionidae; genus Unio; species Unio pictorum. The sequence continues at coordinate 4,999,256 of JARLTB010000175.1, read as the reverse complement.
TAAGTGAGAAAGCTTGACAGTAGCTTCTTGTGGGTTGGTGGTTCTTTCTAGTGGTTTTCCTGGGTTCTTCCTTCACCAATAATACTGGCCTCCATGTATAGCCTATTGTGTGCTGAAAAAAGGCATTTAAACCATACAACAACAAATTCTCATCATACACCATACATCAATCATTATGAACTGAAACCTACCAAGCCTTATGATTTTGCCTTAAGTCTTATGTTAGTTATCCTTAAAATATGGAATTACTTCATAAAAGCACAAATTTGGGAAATACTATTGTTTGTGTTAAAATCTGGATACTTGCTTATCCTTGTTTAATTCGTATCCATGTATCATATTAGATTCAGATGAATTGGTCAGGGAACCAGACAAATGTACCTGAGTACCATAGATGCTTTAGACTATTTTGTGGTGCAGTCGTCTACTTGATCATGTTGTTGCTTTTTTTTTCCTTTCAAAATGGCATCCAACAAGTGACATGTGAGGACAAAAGAGACAATAAACTTCTGTCTGCATGGGTTCGAGTCTAAGATTCGGCTAATTTAGTTATGTGAGAAAGCTTGCCAGTAGCTTCTCGTGGGTCGGTGGTTTTTTCAGGGGTTTTCCCAGGTTCTTCCTCCACCAATAATACTGGCCGCCATGTATAGCCTATTGTGTGCTAAAAAATGGCGTTAAACCCTAAAACAACAACAACAACAACAACCATCCTAACGTCAGTCTTCAGTCACAGTTCTGAACTTCTTGAAGCATATTTTCCAGTTTGGATATATCAGTACACATTATTTTGTAACACCTTTCTGAATACTGGTACAACTTAATGGAAAAATATTAACTGTTTTGCTGAGGTCTTGTTAGGGTTGGCCAGTCGGTGAACAACAAATTATTATATGATATATGCACTTGCCCCCTTTTAATATGGAGTCAACATCACAATTGAAGAAAAATTCTATTGCAGTTTTTTTTTTGGTTTAAATTCCTGAACCCCATGATGGACTTTTTGCATTCTTGGGATCAATCACTACGAACTTAAGAGAATTCAGTTGTTGATGCTCTTGAAATGTCATGGAGAGCCATTTCAGTAAAGTTTTGGCAAAATGTTTTTGGCTGTACTGATCATTGATGAGATCTGATGGGATGGTCCATTGTCCATTGTTTGTTGTCCATATGTCCATTACCACATCTTTGTTATCAGTATTCCTCCAAAACTACTTGGAGGATTGCCATTCAACTTTACACACAAATGAAAATGGTGTTATTTTGACATCCAGTGTAATCACCACAGTGACCTTCTTGGAAATCTTGTGGCTACTTCTACTGAATTGATGGTCATATCAGCACGGGGTTTTTAATAAAAGGCTTCACATAATGTCTACTTGGTCCTAAATGAAATTTGTGCTGATCTGACATCCAATATGGCCACCACAGCAGCCATCTTGAAGACATTGTTATCACTACTCATCCTAAATGAAGGGTTGTATCATCATGGGATTTTCACCAGAATACTTCTTATTCTGTCTAGTTGGTCCTAAATGAAATAGATACTATTGGTTTCCAGTATGACTGACATAGTGGCCATCTTGAAAATCTTACCACCACGCATCTAGAACAGAAAGTCATATTTACATGTTGTTTTTCATAAGAAGATTTCTTTATTGTCTAGTTGGCATAAATAAAATTGATGTCAATCTGACATCCAGTATGGCCATCACAGTGACTGGCTTGTTATCACATGTAATCAGATGGTCATATCAGCATGGGATTTTCACTAAAAGACATATATATAATTGGTCTTAAATGAAAATGATGCCAACCTGATGTACAATATGAATGAGAGTGTCCTGAGTGGAAATCTTGTTATCGCTACTCTTTCTGAAAAGAAAGTTTTATTGCCATGGGCTTTTCTTGTTGGTCCTGCTTGTGCTGCTTGCATATCCAATTGACCACTACAGTAACCATCTTGAAAATCTTAATCTAGCTGTTCCAAAATGAATAGTCACATCAGCGTGTTTTTTTTTAATTTACTGAAACAAGTCTTGCCTGTGTGGTCCTAAATGAAAATGGTGTCACAGAGACTTTCAATGTGGCCACAAGTGGCTGCCTTGACATTCTTCTCATCACTACTGCTCTTGAATGAATGGTCATGTCAGCACATGGTTTTCCTTGAAAGACTTCTTATGATGTCTAGTTGGTCATAAATGAATATAGTGATGATCAGATTCCCAATATGGCCACAACAATGGTCATCTTGAAAATCATGTTATCAATACCATTTGATTGCTGGACATAATGACATTGTCCTCAATAAAAGACTTCTTATGATGTCTAGATGGTCCTTTGTAGAAATGGCACAAATCTGATATCCAATGTTCCCAATTGGTAGAATGTTGGACTCTTTATCTAAGGGTATGCCTCAGTCAGCTATCTTAGTATGTCCATGAGAAAGGCACTGAGCTCCTATTTCCTCTGCCTGATAAGGGCAGAAATGTGCTCCAAATGCCACTAAAATCCACAAAAGTGAAAAATCAATTATGGCCATTATTACAGCTGTCTTGAAAATCTTATTGTTACTGCGTGAAAATGAAATCATATCAACATGAGATTTTAACCTAAATACTTCTTATGAAGTCTTGTTGGTTGTATGAAATTAACGCATATCTGATATATTGAACACAGCGGCTGTAATTTGAAAATTTGGTTATCACTGGAAAATAACAGAGTTGGTTTCAGCACTCAGCAGTTGAAAGAAAGAAATGATCTTATCTTGAATTCCAGGAAGTACTTTTGAGTTAGTTGAGTGTCAGATCCTTCATTGAACTTGTATTTTGTTCAATTTTCTTCATATCTGGCAGTATGAAGTTAAGACAATTCATTCTGTAACACGTGCACTCCCCTTTTGACCTTGATGTCAAGGTTCACATTTTACAGGTCTACTTTAATCATGAACTCAACATATAGGCCCAGGCCTTCTTGTCTTACAACCTTTTGCTCTTTCCTTGGAGTAAAATAAGGCCTTGTCTTACAACCTTTTGCTCTTTCCATGGAGTAAAATAATGTCTTTTTGTTATACAACCTATTTCTTTTGCCCTAACAGTGAAATAAGGCCTTGTCTTACAACCTTTTGCTCTTTCCATGGAGTAAAACAAGGCATTGTCTTACAACCTATTTCTTTTGCCCTAGCAGTAAAATAAGGCCTAGTCTTAGAACCAATTGCTCTTGTTTATAGAATAAACTAAGTTGATAATGAGATCTGTAAATCAGTGGATGAAAGAAAATAAAGGAAACTCCTCAATATTGAAGTATGATACATACATGCCAACCATTACGCTTTTGGTGTAAACATTATGCTTTTTTCACTAAATTTCGCATTACGTTTAAACGTATATGGATTATGCTTTTTCAGTATATCCGCCTCCAAAAAAATATCAATTATTTGTTTTCTTGTTATTATTAACATTCCATTATTCCCACAGACTGTAATTTAGAAAAGACAGCTTTTACCTAACTACAATAAAAGAGTACACTTGACCATGGACTTTCTTAACAGTATCATGTTCTGTTTATAGCTAACCTGGTTCTACTGTCGACCTCGAATTCTATTTATAGCATCTGTATGCTTAATGAGGAGAGAGCAGACTGGTTTTCTAAATTTAATCTTTATGCACAGATTCCACTAAAAAGTTTATTTTACTTTAGTCTAAGCATTTATGTGAGCAAAAATATCTCCTTTAAAAAATTTCCCAGATAAACTAGAGAAAGGCAACCCCCCAAAAAAGAGAAAGAAACAAAAACAACAGAATCCTCGAAATATTAAGACAAGAATGCAGCATCACATGGCATCTATTTCTGGCTGTGTTGAAAGAATTTTAATATTTGGCGCGAAGCCTTAAGATGGTTTTTAGTTGATGTGCGTAAAGCTAAAAGTGCTACACATGAAAATTTGAAACAGTAAAGGATGTTAAAAAATGAGAGGGGCAAATAAATCATTGTTTATTGAAATTTTAGCATGTTATATGTGGATTACGCTTTTTCAACCAGATTCCGCTTTTTGACCATATGGATTACACTTTTTCCTCGCAAAGAGTTGGGCATGTATGGTGATATCCCATGAGTAAATATGATTTTACAGTATTCGTGGTTTGCAGTCCGGCCATCTATACCCTCACTGGCATTTTCTTGTTTTCAATTGCAGTGCCATTGATAAGATACATGCAGTCACGGATCCTGATACCAACACCATTTTCACCACTCCAGTAATACCAGTGAAGGAAGAGAGGATTTGGGTTTTTCCCTTCTCTTTTTTTTTGTAGTGTGAAAAATTTGTGTAACACAAACTGTAATGAGATAATGGCTGAATCATGTTACCAGTTAGTAACTGGGAATATATATTTATTTTGTAATTGTCCGTAATTTTTCATACCTTTTTGGTAAACTACCAATCCATGATAAGCATCATTAATTTTTGCACATTGTATTTTGTTAATCTTTTTCTTGTTAACTGCTTTCACTTATATTAGAGATTGATCTGAAATTTATCATTAATATTGCAACAACAAAAGTGTGATCTATATATAAGAGATCCCATAACAGCCTTATTTACAGGATATGGACAACAATGAGCTGCAATGTTCATTTGAAAACTCTAATATTTTGAATATGGGACATAATGTGTCCATAATTAACCCGTGCATTTGTTTAATCATTATGTTCTTTCAATTGCTTAAATGTTCAGTAGGCTCAAACACTCTAAGACATACGAAGTGTGAAAGCTTGTCTTCTAGACTTGTCTAAACCCATTAATTAAACAATTGCCCCAGGGTCAATACTGTAATTTGCATCTCACACCATGTGGTTTTTAACTGTACTGTGTCATGATGTGCCATCACATATCACACTTTTAGAGCAAAATGTGTATAATCTAGACCCCAGTTAAAATTAAAGTATTTCAGCAACAATTTAAAAAAAAACAAACTTGTTTTTATATGGGGTTTTATGTCATTTTTCAGCCATAACAGGCTGGTTGAGAAAGGAGCTGGGAAGACCCCAGAAAGAACCACTGACCCATGAGAAGCTACTTGCATGATTTTTCACATTCCCACATTGATTGAGTCAAGACTCAACAACAAAAAAACTTTTTTCTCCAACACTTGTTTGATGACATGCTTAAAAAATATTCAGTTAGACATGACCAGATATGCCCATCATTGTTTTCAAGCTAGTATGATACATTTTTTAAAAAGTAGAATGGCATAAAATACTATGATGGATGAAATTCTATGGCAAAGTTTTCTGCAAGAAAACAAATAATTGTTTTAATAAATAATCAGTGAAAGTTAAAAATGCATGAAGGGATGCTAAACCTGTAGCAATTTTGAGCTCTAATTATAAATTGCTATACAAAAAATACACCATTTAGAACTTTTCAGATATATGACAATCAGAATTAACATCCAAATGAAAATTTATGATAGTTGTTTTGATTCCAACATGTGCATGTCAGCAACATTTCCTCTAAGCTGCACATGTGCGTGCATGTACAGCTACTCAAACATCCCTGCACAGCTGAATTGTCAATCCAACATTAAAGTCTCCGTGAGCATTGCTTGCACATCTACCATTCGTTTGGAGCGAACATTGCATGTCAGTGTTATAGAAATTGACTTTAGTTAAGAATTTGGACATTTTTAGATCATTTTTCACAGGTATTGAAAAATATACCAGAAATTTTTTAATGATCTATACAAGTAAAGTTGCAATAGATTTGTAGACTTTAACTGAACAGCATAAAAGAAGTTTAATTTTTTTTTTTTATTAATCTGACAAGTGAATGTTTCGACCTTACTTTGTCACCTGTGGTATTGCACGGCACACGGCTTCAACTGCTACTTTTTATGACAGATTGTATTTTGGAGCAAAACACTGAAGTAAATACAGGCAGGCTTTATAGTAATTCTTTCATATTGTTACAGACAGCTGTCATTGTATCCCATTTTAATCATAATAAAATATGACTATTTCTCACATTTTCGATAAAGTGCTGACCTATGAAGAATGTTACTTGTAGTCATTGCACAGCAGCATTAAAACTTAAATAGAAAATATTTATTGAATTCAGCCTCATGTGTAGGATGATAAATCAAACATTTGATAAAATTAATAACATTTAATAAAATCATGACTATTTCGTACATTTTTCCATTTTATGAAGAACGTTACTTGTATTGCAAAGCAGAATTAAAATTGAATTCAGCCTCTTGTGTAGGATGATAGAGCAAACATTTCTAGATCAAGCCAGTTCTAGATAAATTACTTTGCACTTTTATGTCCATTTATTTCATTTACCATTTCCAGAAAATGAAGCATAACCTGCTGGACTTTAAAATAAGATATAAATTAATGCTTCAAACAAGTATGATTTCTTGGTGTATTACTGCAATAATGTTGTGTTACAGGACTTTTGAAAGTGGCTTTTTAAGACATGATTTCCAAATGCAGCTGACCTTTAAAATAGGTTTGACTCGTATCTTTGTATCAAAAAGATATGAAAAATTACAGACAGTATATATATATATATATATATATATATATATATATATATATATATATATATATATATGGATGTATGTATGAAAAATCAAGATATATATGCAGGTTGAACTTGCTATTGTAATTCATTTATGTATATCTGACAGAAAACTCCTTGTTTTTTTATAGTTTTTTTTTTATCGAAATAGTCAAATGGTCTTTGGTGCATGATAGGTTAATCTTGTAAAAGGTTAACTTCCCAATAAAGTTCTGTGCAGTCTCTATGCTGTTGATTGTTTTGTTATGGAGTTTTATGTAGTTCATGAATGATTTGAAAGATTTTCAAATTTTTCTGTAGATTAACTTTGTATTAAAGCCGTGCATTATCTTGCTACTATTTAACTTTTTCAGTAGAGTGGAATAAGATAGTGTTGTTGGATGAAATTTTGTATGAAAAATTGTTTTATAACTACAGTCAAACCCACTTATCTCGACCTCGGTTATCTCGACAACCCACTTATGTCGAGCGTTTTGGTCCGGTCCCGAAAAAATTCTTCTTTGTTATGCTATTTTTTACCCGCTTATCTCGACCTCTGTTAAGTCGATAACCCGGTTATGTCGGGCATAAGTTTCGGTCCGAAGTAACATGTGGACCCGCTTAATTCGACGAAATGCAACTTTTTAACGTCAATCTCACAGAAATTGTACAAGAAATAGTCAGCAAAAGCGATCGATTTTCAGGCACAATTTTGGTCCATTACGGCAGTAGTCACATGTTTATTTCATATTCTTTCTATTTTTGCTTCGTAATAGTAGCTTAATCGATTAGTTTATTAAGAATATATCATGTTCACTACATAAAATATTCAAGGATTCACAAAGACAAGAGTGTGCACAAATTACAATGTAACTTTATTTTACGAAAACGCAGAATCTTAGATGTCAGCTACATGTGTATTTTATCATTTCCCTTTTATTTCTTAAGGTACATTTCAGATATGAATTATGTTCCGAAGTACATGTATACAAGAAACAACAATCAAGGAGATACAAGTAATGAAATATTATGTACATGTACACATTAATAATCAATGTGCAGACGGAAAAGTGCTGATCGGCTGAATATTCAGGTCATGAAATTGCTCCGTTTTTAAACCATTTTAGTGTTGCCTCGTCGACATCATCGAACTTTGCGGAACGCATTTTCTTTCTATCGGGACCAAATTGTCCAAGTTCATAAGTAGTTTTGATTTTATCAGCATTTTTCTTCCAGCCTGAAATAGTATTTGATGGAATGTTGTACTTTTTTGCCAAATCAGCACACTTTTCGCCTTTTTCAAGTTGTAGCAAAATTTCATACTTCAGTTCAATGTTTTGGTTTGAAATCTTTCTCTTTTGGAACATTTTTTTCTCTCTCATGAAACAGCATATACTGTACATGTACTTGTCAACAGAAAATAAACAGAACAGATATATTTCTAGGCAGAATATGACCCTATATATGCTTGTATATATGCACGCGAATGGATAATCTCGGGCACTTGGCTTCTATACAATGGCAGTCGAGGCCCCATAATTTAGTTCTCATGCTTGAGGTCTTCTTAATTTTGTTTTGTTTTCTTATTTGTAATATATCTTATTTAGGTCTGGCAGAAAAATTGGCTTCCATTGTTTTAATTTATTTTCAAAATTCCTGTGAATACCAGTAAAGGAGAACCCAAGTCGGCAAAAAAAAAAAAAAAAAAAACAGAAAAGAAAATAAGAATCGGCACACTTGAAAGAATCAAAAGTCAGTTTCCAGGGTCGGTTTGCTTTGCAATAAAATAACCTTTGTATTTGATATCCTGCCGGTAAGTTCAAAGAATTAGTTTACTGCTCACTATCGGATGTGTTTATTCACTACCCGTGCATCTATTTGTTTGCCATCTGGAATCATAATTGATACAAACTCGCATTGATGCCTGCAGGGTAAGTAGTCTACTCAACATTAACTTGCTTTAATAAATACTCTTTGTAACCCATGCTAGCGAAAGGAGTGTCATTTGCACTCACAGTCAATGTACATGTACATGTATTTTCAAAAACATTTATTGATCTTTATCTGCGAGATACTGTCATATATTAACCTGGATATAATACAATCTTGGTTATTTTGCACCTAACACCGCATTATGCGTGAATGGCGGGTGCCTGAAAGCAATCGGTGGATGTTTCTCTCTCACTCTCTCGTTTGTGATTTTCTTTGATCCATTTTTCAATCTGATAACATATTCAAACCTCTTAGTACAACCAAACATGATTTGTTTTCCAATATTCACATCAATTATAAAAATGCGTCGTGTGTTATCTGACATAAGTGATGCACACTACAGTAATGGATGCATACGCTACATGTGATATAAGGAGTTCATAGATATATTTTTTCTTTAATAAATTACTTATGATGATAAAAAAGGAATAAATGATAACAACACCAGGTTAGTTCATTTCATTTTATTATCAATTAAGCGTTTTGTTTATTTTATTGTAACATGCAGTGGGAGGGGATTCCAGTAAACACCAGCAAGAGACCGGAGTAATGCTCAAGGACATTTTTAAAATTACCGGTTTTTATGAACCCGGATATCTCGGGACCCAGTTATCTCGACGATTTCTTTACACCCCCGACGTAATCGAGATAACCGGGTTTGACTGTAATTACTTTGAAAGGACAATAGCAAATCATGGAATGATGGTGCAATATTAAAGTAGCAGCAAACCAATACACAAAAATGACATTTTCTAGAAACTTTAATAATCAGGTGTATCAAAGTTGTTGTTTTTTTTGGTCATGTTTTATCTCACAAGTATAGGGGTGCCACATATATATATATATATATATATATATATATATATATATATACACACACACACACAGTGTGACCCTGCTATAACGCGGTAGTTGGGAGCCACAAAAAACGACCGCGTTATAGATCAAACCGAGTTATAAGCAACCAGGTCAGTTAGCTGAAGAAAATGATGCATGTACCCCAAAAACTTGTGGGGTGGGGGAGGGAGGGAATAGGTAATAAATGCGGGCAGTAAAATACGTCTACATTGGCACAGTTACCCTCTTCAATTGATACATATTAAAGGAGAAATACACCTTTAGTGAATACATATAATAGTTTACTTTATTTAGAGAACCACGAATTGTTACATATATGCAAATACTGTCTATAAATACATGTCTAATGTATAGCATGAATAGAGTATCAACACCGTGTACTCGCCTACGAGCCTCATCGTATACATTGAATCCAAAATACACGCGATTCCATCGAAAATATGCACACACACACAGCTTTAAAATATTAAATAATTTTTCACATGTCATATTGATCTGAATTCAGTGGAAAAACAGCACACTCACGTAACGAATGACGAAGCACATTTACCTTTCAGTATGTCCCAAGTCGGTAAAAGTTCGTTTGCGTTTTGACAGCAGTAGCGTTTGCAAGCATCAAAGTTTTCCCAGTCATTTATTTAAGTTTGCTACTGACTTCCTTTGAATAAAAGCTCCTTGTTTTTATTGAAAGAGTGTCGTCAGCTTTCTTTGATGACTGGTGCATGCGTTATTGAAGTCACCGCTAAAAGATAGCTTTGGAGAACCAAACAAATGCCCATTTCTTATTGTGGCGGCAACATCAAATAATTGTACTGCATGATTCAGACGAATTTTGTTTCCATTTGCTGAGTACGTTTTCATAACAATCGGTGCGTCAAAGGTAATATGTTTCCTTTGAAGTTTTAGCAAACTATTTTATCTGGGTGAATTTTTAAAAATGAAGTGGCCGTGGTTTGGTCGATTGTAGTTATAGTTCCTCCTGCCTGCTGAATAGACTACAAGATGTTTTTTTTAAATTAATTTTTGTTACATTTGTGGTAGCAGAGTGATGCTGCCTTGCACTCATGCATCAGAAATTTAACAAAGGGTCAACGTATGATAGAGACGCATGTGCTCTGGTCTGATGACAAAGATTACTACAAAAAATGTGGGTGTTCTGAAGGATTTAATTCTAATAGAAAGAAGAGGAATTTTATCTACCATCCACATACAAATATCAGTCTTAAGTAAATATATTAATTACTAGCGAGCGTCCGAAAATCCGACAATGATAGATGACGAGACAATGCCTCGTCCACTTGATCTCCGCTACCAGAAATGTCAACAAGCAGATATCTCAAAACACCGTACACATGCTCAATGTCGGCATAAGCTGATTATGATGTAACAATACACTGTTAAGATGGTTTGTCAGGATAGACAAAGAAATTGTGTAACAATAGATACATTTCAGTGCATTTTATATGAAGTTTGCGGTTGCCTTTCATGGGGCCTCTGAATTTCTCCACTCCAAACCAGTGGTTGTATATACAAATTTAAACAGCCAACAATGTCGCCAATTAAAGAAAGTCACCAGATGGTATGTTTTGCCACCAGTAAGGAAAATAAAATCGCAACTTGCGACATTGGCGAAGGGCTACGCGATCCTAGAATAAACGTTTTGCACTTTATTTTTCGTACTTTCAGCTTGGTTGTGTATATACATGCAGCAAAAAAAAAAAAAAAAACCCAGGTCAGTTATTGTTTGTGCAACAATTGTATACAGAATTAATTGAAGACTGTCACAAAGACGACTGTCTGGCTTTACTCGTGGATCAGTAACAAGTAACATTTCCAGTAATGTTTATTTTGGCATAACACTTGACGAATCTAGTGAAATTGTTAAATTTTAGAAGCTATTATATTCGTATTATATTCGAATTCATACTAGAACTCTTCCCCAAAATGATAATAAACGTTTTACACACTTCCTTGTATTTGAAAAAAAGAAAAATATACATGTAATCAAAATTGCAGGAACCACAATCATATTAAATTTGAATTCTTACGTGATCTCTTCCCATATTGATAATAAACTTTGAACCCAAAAGTATTTTTTCATGTGTGAATAAATATACGAAATTTCGGGAGCCATACCATGACCGTGTTATATCCGAATTCGCGTAATAGCAGGGTCGCACTATATATATATATATATATATATATATATATATATATATATATATATATATATATATATATATATATATATATATATATATATATATATATACAGTCCTACCCGTTTATCTCGACATCCTCGGGGATGTCCCGAGGAAATATTGTCGACATAGGCGGATGTCGAGATAAGTGTTGGGGGGGAGGCTGAAAAAAAGATAAAATTGAAATTCGTCAGCAAAGGGTGACCCGTCGTCAGTGAATAGCATTTACACTTTGAGAAAAAAAATTGGAAATTTTGACTACATGAAGACAGAATCAGTGTGAAATACACTTGTATATTGACAAATTACATTTTGGTTACCTTTGTGTAATAAAATCAAAATAAAAATATTGCATTGATCACATCCTGATACGAACAACATTATGATATTCAACGTCGGCATTAACACATGGCTGAGAAGTTGTCAGTTACATGCTTCATGGACATGTACATGTACTTAAATTGGCCTCGATTTTGGTCAGTCTGTTCCCATCTTATTGAGGCTACCAAGGGGATGGGGCTATTCACAGGGAAATGAAAAACTGTCAACAGTACATGTATTCTCCACAAATACTTTTGTTATGACGAACATTAAAGCGACTGCACCAACCACTTGTTGCAGCGAAGTTATCCACACTAAGCTTTTTCGATAATGCTTCATTGAACCGTGTAGATGCTTCCTCCACGTCTTCAAATGTAGCAGTCTTGCTTCTTCCTTTGGGGAGCGCAGTTACCTGCAACTTAGTCTTTCTTTATTGACTCTGCAGCTTTCATCCTTCCCGGACGTGTTATTTTAAATGAAAAAATTTCACAGACCTCTTTGCGAGATGTTCATCCCTTAACTTCATTAACAGCCAGATATTTAGTTTCCAAAGACTGTAAATTTAATTAGCGTTTTACCCTTCTGTTGGTAACCATCGTAAATGTAAATAAAATTAAAAACGAAACCTTCACAGCAAAAATCACCGATCACTTTCAAAGGTCACGGAAACGCGCAATCCATATTTTCACGCAGTTTTTATATATGGAATTCAGAAAATCAAGTATACAGGAGTCCTCCATATGCATTAATTTCCTGGACGGCAAATTTAAGGGCTTGCTAGTCCTGCTTCGACCACCTGTTGATTGGGAAATTGTGTTCATCAATTGATCCTTTTCACTGTGCTGATATATTTACAATCTTAAAATTCAGTGGCTGAAAGACCCACAGATGTACATGCTGTCATTGTAAGAGTACATTTGAAGAACATGACCCACAAGCTAGGTGGCAAGATCAAAGACTTAACTAGCTGCAGAGTGGTGAGAAAATGTGCTGTTTTTTTTTTTTTTATCCGACCGCGACATTAAAGCCTGGCGGCAAGATCAACTAATTGTTGAACAAAGTATTGGTCTTAATTGGCAGCTTGTCGACATAAATGTTTTGAAAACAAAGGATTTGTTCAAGCTGGGACCAAGGGCTTCTGTCGACATATATGTTTTTCTTTTAGCTCCATGTCGGCATAGGCATGACAATTTGATAGTAATAGTAGACTATGGGACGGGGACTTTGCTTAATTGTCGACATAGGTGGCTTGTCGAGATAAATGGGTAGGACTGTGTGTGTATATATATATATATATATATATATATATATATATATATATATATATATATATATATATATATATATCTGAAAATAATGTCAGTTGAATATGTTGAAGAAAAAATTACCTAGTACTAGAACCATCTCATAAAACTCCTTAGAACAGTGCTAGCACCTTTTATTAAAACCACTGGGATAATCAAATCTTAGTACATTGGACATTCATTTTGAGTCTATATCAGCTATATAAAGGATGATTATCCTCTTTTAGGTACATTATTGAAGTGTTTGGAATTCTGTATTCATGTCTTTTGCATATATGAAACTTTTTTTATTTTGTAGAGGAATATATGTACCTAAAGTAAGTTTTTGACAAGCTTTGAATGTGATATTACAAATGAGTAAAATACATTTTCATATTTTATGTTTTTGCTAGATTGATTCAGCATGAAACATGAAATTAAAAAAAGTGTTTTTGTGGCAAAGAAAATAAAGACTGTTGAATTATACTATGATATAGACCAGAATATCTAACAAGTATAAGATTAATAAATCATTAATTCAATCTTTTGTTCTTTTTTTTGTATCAATTGCAAAGCAGTACAAATACAGAAGTATTAATATCAGTTTTCATTGACATAAACAAAGCTGTTGTTAGATTTACTTATTCATCTCTGTGTGATATCTGTGTGTTTAAGTGACAGACAGAGAAATCTGTAACATCAATCAGTAATGAGGAGATAACCACTGATCCACAGGAAGCTTCTGGCAAGTTTTTTCACACACCCACATTAGCAAAGTCTGAGACTATAACCCATGTGTACAGTGGTGAGATGGTAGTAATTGGTGAATTGATCTTGACCATAATTATATATAGAACTGCTGCCTTGGTTCTAATTTGCCATTCATGTTGAAAATCTTAGAAAAGTTGTTCTATCTCAACTTGTATCTTATCTTAATTAGTATTTTTTAGCAATGTACAGTCCACATATATCCCTCACCATAGTAGTGAAAATACCCTTCTGAGACTAGTTAATGAGCCCTCTGCTTTGGATACTGGAAAAATTATATTCATTGCCTCCTTGTCTGCAGCATTTGACATAATAACCGTAATATATTACTTTTGTCGTGACTATTTATTTGGTATTAATAATACCGCCTTATTATGGCTCAAGTCCTATTTAGTCAACATGACACATTGTGTTTTAAATGGAAAACATTTCAGCCCAGCTGATCTATGTTTTTGTGTTCCCTGTCCCATTCTCGTCATTCTCTACACTCGGCCGCTCTCAAGTGTTGCAGATCAACATCTGATGTCTCACTATTTGTTAGATGACATTCAAATATAGAAATCTAGCTGCTCACATGAATTTGAGGCTACCATCCTAAAAGGTTCCGAGTGGTACATTTCCTATGTAAAGTCATGGATGACATGTAATAAACCTATATGTAATATTTATATGTACCTGTAAGATACATAAATCTTTATGTAACATCTATTGGTATGAGTGTCGGAGACAGAAATAAATATTTAATACCTACTGATCAAGAGTATATTGGGCAAAATGTTGGTTAGTCGCCTCATATTCGTGCTTCAATAACTGTTTCATCTTTTGACCTGGATCATTTTTCTCTTTGACTAGTATTATTCAACCAGAACTGGAAGGTATTTTTTCATGAACTGTAGCAGCCATGAAGATGAAATAAGTGTGCTGATGGAGTGTTCTCTTTACATATAATCTTGTAGCCGTGGGCTAATTTTGTGGTTCGTAAAAACCATTGTATCTTTTGGGACTGTAAAGATCAGTTGTATATCTGTCCCTTTTTGTTCGCATGATTGGACTTTCTGAGTGAATTCATTTTACTTAAAAGTAAAATTGTACATTGTTTACTAGCTGAGTAAACTATATCCATCTTTTCATTGTGAAATCACTGTGAATCATTCACCCCACATCTTTGAATATTGTAAAGTACTTTATTTGTATTTTCATTACTAAATTTGTACGTTCTTATGTTAATTATCCAATATTTGGATTATATATACACGCACATATTCATAATTAATTGCTCTTTCAAGTCATTCTTTATTAAACTTGCAATTATAACATTATCAAAGTGTTCTGATGTGAATCCAGAAATCCTACCCAGTTATCTTGTTACACACCTCATTTGGTGCTCACGATATGAAGAACTTGCATTTTTAAGTTTTTAATCAATACTGTGAAGGGAGGAGAAAGAGCCCTAATCTGGCATTGCACACATAGATGTAACGATGATTAAGGTATATCATAGATGTTTGAGAAGTTCAATGATGAAGCAAGTTTCTAAATTTGTGTGCCAAAAAAGTACAACTAAAAAGACAAGCTCCTTTACATTTATTAATGCATCAGAGCAAGAAGTATGATCCTCTACTGACTGCTGGACTGAAGATACCAGGATTCTTGGAGGACATTCAAAATCCTTGTAGAAATCAAAGATTCAGGCACTTGGGCACTACTTACTAAAATGTATGCAGATCGAATGGCCAATTCAAGAGAAATAGAAATAAAATTACAAACAAATCTCCAATTTAGATGTTGTATTATTTGCAGTAAATTACTTTCCAAATTACCAGGTTTACAAAGCAGTCAATTCATTAATCATAAGCTGTCATGAAATAAAATCAGTATTTATTAAATCTGTAGAATTATTTCAATGTCTTTTTATCAAGACTAATAAAATAATATAAATTTTAATAACCTCATAAATTTAATTTTAAACATACAAGAACCTCAATACAACACATATGTATAACACTTGTGAAAAATATTTTGAATGAACATAACCAAGATAATACTATGTACTGTAACAAAAGCAATTTCTATAAAATGAAAATTTCACATTCATTATTTTGTTGGTAGTGAAAATTTTAAAAAAATCGACTGAATAGGCAGAAATGAAAACAATTTGCAAATATTACATATTAAAAACAATATCGATGACTAAACATAAAAACACCAGGCAGCTTCAGAAACAACTAGACAAGCTGAACACTTAAGGTGGTTTTATGTAATATATGCACACAGTGTCCAATGTCCATCTGAACTCTTAATATATGCACACAATGTGTCCAATATCCATCTGAACTCTTATGTAATATATGCACACAATGTGTCCAATGTCCATCTGAATTCTTATGTAATATATGCACACAATGTGTCCAATGTCCATCTGAACTCTTATGTAATATATGCACACAATGTGTCCAATGTCCATCTGAACTCTTATGTAATATATGCACACAATGTGTCCAATGTCCATCTGAACTCTTATGTAATATATGCACACAATGTGTCCAATGTCCATCTGAACTCTTATGTAATATATGCACACAATGTGTCCAATGTCCATCTGAACTTCAAGTAAATAACAGACCGATAATTAGTGAGACTTAAGTGGAGTCTAGGGATTCATCAAGCAACAGATGCTGACAACTGACTGAAAATAATATCTAAATGAAAAAAGCTGACAACTGAAGTAAACTTCTAAAATATACATTTTATTTCATTTTACAAATGAAAACTGAACACACTGAAATATTCTGTTAAGTATTTCATACTGCAATAGTGAATTATGCTCGTCATCCATGGATTTCTTCAAGCTCCACTTCAGATTTTCTTATTTTTGCATAGGTATCAAAATGTAAAAATAAACAATACTCCACTGATATTCCCTTACAGGTAATTAGTCCCGTTATCAAAAAATGAATATGTAATGTTCAGGAAGGTTGCAAGAATCTACAATATTCTTTTTTATGACATTTTAATAATGAGAGTTAATCATGATATGAAAGTACACAGCTAGATCTTATTCCGACAGATGATTATTAGCTAAGTATGTGATCTAAGAATTGCTGTAAAATGTGTCATCTTAACCTAAAGGTTAAAAGGTAAAGTGAGCACACTGATGAATAATTCACCCAATGCAAGAACAAATAATCATGTGGCTTAGAAAATGAATGGAACTGAAAAAACTTGAATCAAAACCCCAATGCATATTTTCTCTAACTGAAACCTTAACCCCAAAATAAAAAGCCAGACAGCACATATTGCAGAATAAATTCTCTTATTTACATGATGATTCATCCCAAATATGAAGAAAACCCATCAGGTTTAGGAGTTGTATGGAAATATGAAAACATTAAACAAACCTTAAAGCAAATTTACTATGACTGTCACCATCACTCTATGATCAAAAGGTGATAGCATGTCATAAAATGAATTGTCTTAGTGTCCTCATTATGTTCATTTGCAAATAGTGTCACACTGCCCACCAAGGTTGGCTCCACAAATGTGGGTAATATATATTTTTTTTTCTTTATTATTTTAAAGTTTCGTAGCTTGCTTTCGGAAAATAGTACACAATTGAAAATACATTTTTGCACCTTGTGAATTGGCAAAACTAGTGTACTGTCTTGTGAATTGGCAAAACTAGTGTACTGTCTTGTGCTATTTCAAGAACATTATATGACCACATAAACTGTTGAAGAGTTAACAACTTTGCCTTGTGCCTTCATTCTTTTAGCAGTGCCCCCAAAATCTGAAGCAGTTTCAATGCATGATGGGACATGGAGTCAACACCAAGATGGTAGTGAAGGCAACTCTAAAACAGGTCTGGACAACAAGGAAGAATAAGTCTGAAAGAGGAAAAATACTGCAATATTTGTATTATTACATGTATTACTATATTATTATATTATGCTGGTATGGTTGTATACAAGGACCAAAGATATGTAATAACACAAACATCAATCAGAGATGAATCTAGCAATCAAATTTGATGACTGCAATTTATTATGCATGCTCCAGTGGTTAGAGTGTCTGCCTTAGATGTATTAGGTTGCAGGTTCAAACCCTAGCCAAGTCATACCAAAAACTTCTAAAACAGTACTAACTGTTGCCTCACTAGGCGCATGATGCGTCATTGATAGACATCATAATAAACTGCCACACTGCACACATCATAGTGATATGACTGAAATTGATTTAAGGCTATGTTAAAAATCCAAATTACAGAAGCAGATAAACGTCTAAGAGTATACAAAAATAATTTGTCACATACAAAAGTTGGCACTGTAACCCATATTATGCATACAAACTATTTCTGAATTTTGTTCATGTTGTGAGCAAGAGTGCTGTGCTGTAAACAATAAAAAGACTTTTTTTTTATAGTAAATATAAGGAAATATTTTATGAGTGAAGTGGAAACATTGTATTAACATGAGTGGTAACATATGCTGAATCTAAATATCAACTGTAACTTAATTTCTGTTTGCATTCGACACCAAAATTTCAACAACAAGGTATTTTCGTCTTGTCTGTCAGTGGATTAAAGACATAACGAATGCTATGCTGATGATTTTTGAGGGAAAAAAATCATATTCCTATCAATTTCATGCAGGTATATCTCGATGAAAGATCGTTAAAAGTTTGCTGGGCCGGCATCTAAGCAGCTACCCCATGCTAACACCAAATGGTGTTGGTGAATTTAAACTTTTCAAATAGGGAATGCGCTCTGACCCAACACCCCAAAATGAATGTCCAAATAACAAAAATGGGGTGGCAAGGGTAAGAGGAAACTCGGACTAAATACAGTAGTATGCAGCCACCCCTGCTGCACCAGGAAAGTGGTCTTATAAGACGGGTGGCCGTTCCAGAGGGGGGCTAAATTTATTATGAGAAGTACATGTATATGTAATGTACGTAGTAAGAAAGCTACATACTTCAAAACATTAAATATCTTCGTCTAAATGAAACATTAATCATTAAAAGGTTCATTTTGTTATAACAACAAATTTATTTAAACTGAATATACGTTACTAATTTATCTTTCTTGGCGTAAGTGTGATATGCGAGCGGGAATTGTTGTCATGCACATTGCAAATGGATTCAAAAACGTCATTTACATCTTGGTACATACAAAATTATGTTTCCATTTGCTCCATTTTCCCACTGCTGCTGAAAAACCTTCTTATTGGTTATGACTTTGTTTATTCAAATTATTTCAACATAAACTTGTTTTTTCGAGTCTTTCCTACATAAAATTGTTCAGCAATCTCCCCCCCCCCCTCCCGATGTCGTTGAGTAGAATAACCGATGAATTTCTTCTAAAATAATGTATCCATTAATGTGATGACATTTTAATGTTTGGTAATGTTTTATTTGGTTATTGCTGACTGTATGCGATTTAATTATGCAGACAAAACTTGTGTCGAGTGTACGAAATACAGTCATCATAAAGGTAGCCATAATGTGTGGTCACGTGATTTTTCTGGTCTTTGTCTGATACCCTGTTGTTTATTTAAGGTTCTCTGTGTGTACCAATGTACAAAATTTATTTTTAGCCTATGATGACCCTGTTATAATTATAACAATTACGTCTGGTTATAATCATCAAAGAGAAGAACTCGACATAGGTGTTAAACCCCAAACTCTATTATAACATTATTGAACCCATTTCATGTAAACATCGACTTTTATAGATAATGATATACTATAAATCTTAAGTCGACACTTTTAACGGCAATTTGACACTCAGAGACGTGTATCTACAATAGAGATAATCAAAATTGCTTACCTCACGTCAAGATTTTAATTAATTATTGGTTCTGGATACATTTGAAGAAACAAAAGTGGCCATTCATGAGGGGGACATTTTCATTTTTTGTAGCAAAATGCTGGCTGCTGGTCGCATCTGAGGGGTGGTTGCTCTTGAGGGGTACTTTTGAATACAAACTCGTCAATGCCAAGGGATTCTGGCCGTAAGAAGCGGGTGGCTGCTGGTCAGGGGGGCCGTTCAAGAGGGGGACTACTGTACCATGGTATCCACATTGAATGTCAGATTGGCATATATTTTATTAAAGCCCAACTTGACACCATAATATATCTTCATGTGAAATTTCCTTGTTAAAAAACTTTCAATTTAGTATGAATGGCAATAACAAGATTTTCAAGATGACTGCCATGATAGCCATCAGATATGCAACATTTTCAGAGAAGCAGGACGTTTTGGTGCCACCGATTTGGCGCCGGCTGGTTTGGCGTGACTGGTTTGGTGCTGGTCGTTTTGGTACCGGCCACTTTGGCGCCGAGCAATTGTTATTCTTGTTGAGAGGCAACATTACATTAGTGGAGCAATGATCAACCTTGTGCTATTAAAATAACTTTAACTATGTTATGTTCATTCATCAGTAGAATGAATCGGGCGTCAGCTGTGTGAAGATGGGCTTTACATTCGTTTTTTCAACTCGCATTGCCAAAAAATTTTAAGCTTGTTGGCACTGTATTTATAAAAAAACGTATTGATATCCATCGTGCACGTACTTTTCTTTACCACGCTTCAATTTCATAACACTCATTTCCGAAAAAAAAACTTTTACGTTAATACATTTGACAGCACTTATATAAACAAACAACTATATAGAAGTGGGTTTGAGCCTGAATGGCTAAATCATTAATCCTTTGCGTGGACTTCTTTTACCTTATCATTGCTTTCGTTTTCAAATATGAATAACATGTTAGACGTCAAAAGGTTAAATTGTTAATCCTTAAGTGGTCATGACTCACAGGACAATATACCAATAGAGTCAATTATCTTAAGCATCCTGCTTATATTGTTATTTCTTAATCTTTTGTAAATGCCGACATGGCCTCTAATTATCTTAATGATAATGTGTAATCTTTTGATGTTAATCCTTTTGTCAGTGCCAAAACAGCCAAGCACCAAAACGGTCGCGCCAAACGAGCAACGCCAAAACGTCACGGACTGATTTTCAGTTAGAACCAATTAGACATCATCTTATAGTGAAAACCCCATATGATTATGACTTTCCATAAAGGACAAGTAGCAACAAAATTTTCAAGATAGTGACTATGATAGCCATGTTGGAAGTCAAATTGGCACTGGTTTCATGTAGGACCAACTAGATATTACAAAAAGTCTTTAGGTGAAAAACTCAACAGGAATGCCCATCTTGATGGAGTAGCAACAAGACTGCCATTGTAGTCACCAAATTGGAGATTATATTGACGCCATTTTCATTTAGGACCAACCAGACATCAAAATAAGTCTTCTGGTGACAACCCAATGTTGATTTGACTATCCATTTAGCAGTAGCAGCGACAACATTTTCAATATGGCATTTGCAGCCAACTAGCAATCACAAGTTTTCTGTTGGCATGTTGTTACGACTTTCTGTTTCAGAGTAGTGATAACAAGAATTTCAAGATGACTGCTATAGTGGCAATCTAAGATTTCATTTAGGATCAACTAGATATCATAAGAAATCTTCTAGATGTTGACATCACCATCTGTTCAAAAGTTATAGCCAAATTTCAAAATGGTCTCTATGATGGGAATTTCTATTTAATGTCTGAGCTGCATAATTTAAGCCCATCAAGTCATCATAAGAAGTATTCAAGTGAAAACTCCATGATGATATTACCTTTCAATCAGGACAAATAGCGATAACAAGATTTTTAAGATGGCTATCATTGTGGCCATATTGGACATCAAATCAGCACCATTTTCATTTCAAACCAACTAGATATGTCTTTCAGTGAAACCCCTAAAAGTATATGACCATCCTTGCTGGAGGCATAGCGATAGTGAGATTTTCAAGATAACCCCTAAGGCTAAAAACTATATATCAGTAAAAGAAAACTGTGCTCCTGCATAAAGTATGAAAACAATATAGACAAAATATTGTAAACAAACAAAAACACAGAGTATCAAAACAAGGCAGGCAACTGACATCCATTCATTCAAAATGCTGTAGTTCAAATACAATACTAACATAACACTAACATGTGGTGAACAGATGTCAATTACCTGCCTGCAGTTTAGTATACTGATTGTATCGGCTCTGATTGTACACAAAATTTCCAGCTGTATGAAACGCATTTAATCTCACCTCACAGTGGGAATTTTCCCCCTGGTTTTCACTATGTCTTGAGACTTCATCTTGTTTATATATTAGTCTGAAATACATCATACATTAAATTAACATACCAATGATTAAAACATTGTATTTTGCAATTTTCCCCATAAGCACAGTAGTTGTGCGTTCATTATAAAATCATGTATATTTCAATGGATTTCATGACTATAGTAAATTGTTTCCTTTTACAACTCCATGTGTTAAAAGATGTAAATAAGTCAGGTACAACATAACATAGACCCTGATCTATGATCTACCATCATAAATCAGATCTGTGTTGTCTGTTCTACTGATTATGCACAGGCAGATCTTGGGTCAATAGTTTGCAGATAGACCCGACTTAGAAGTGAGAATATACGGTACAATAAAGGAGTAATATTTTTACATCCCTAACTCCAGAATAAACAGGTGTATTTGATTTCTTTCTTGACAGGGCTTAGGTGGCTATGTGGTCTAAGGTGCTCACCTTTATAGATTAGTGACATCTCACCTTTGGACCTGACTTGACAGTGAGAATATATACATGATTCCCACTCTTTTCTTAACATACATTTCCAGGATGAAATTAAATTTTTCAATGTTCTCATATAACCATTACTGAATGGAATAAAAGCACATTTTAGATTATAAAACATGCATTTTTCTAAATCTAAAGATGTTTCTCTTTCAAGACTCTCAAAAACATCTAAGTCAGAAATGATGTATAAAACCACAAAATGTATCACACAAAATAAGTTGGATTATATTCATAAAAATTCACATGTAAAGTCATTTAAATGTACAGAATATTAATACTAACTTTACTTTGCTGACCTGCATTATGTTCCTACCTGGAAACAATATAATGAACATAAATTAGTTTTGTTTCCTTTAAATCACAGTATGAAAACAAAACAATAAAAGCCAAGTATTAGAATCTTATCTTGTAATGAACAAAATTTAGACTTGAATTTATCTATTCCAATAAAATCCCAAACAAGATTTTTAAAGTCTAAACTCCTTAAGATGATTTGCTTAAAAAATCAATAATTTAAAACAAAAAAACATTTACAAAAAGGTTGTTTTAAATTTTGACAAAAGATCTCCAAAATTATAAATTGGTGTATAAACAAGGACTGAAATTTCTGTAAATCAACCTTTTCTTCTTGTAATTCAATAAATCAGTCAAACAACTGGGATTGACACAGGGACTTGTATTGTTTTTTAATATATAATACAAGGGATGGAAAGTTTCCATTTCTCCTGCATTCTATTTCAGATCTGAACCATATGCTTCAAGCTACATGTCACCATGTAACAGTATCACACCAAAATTCATCTCAAGAGATTCAATATTTTGGACAACAAATTTGGCTCAAAATGAACAGCAGTCCATTTTCTAATTTTTCGAATGTACCCACCCCATTTTTCACATTTGGACATTTCGGTTGTAGTTTGTGGTTACAGCAGTTGCATATAAAAAATTTGGACTTTGCTGCCACCATGCAGTAGCAACGTATACTTGTTGTTGTAGTAGGGTTTAATGTCATTTTTCAGCACAAGATAGGCTATACTTGGTGGCCAGTATTTATGGTGGAGGAAGAACCTGGGAAAACACAGGAAAGAACCACCAACCCATGAGAAGCCACTAGCATTCTTTCTCACATACCCACATTGGCCGAATCCGAGACTTGAACCATGCAGAATTGAGATGGCAGTAATCCGTAATGGAGATCGCTTTAGACCCACTTAGGAACCCAGCAGCATATAGTAGTCGCTTATCAGCGAGTGCAGCAAATTTAAGCTGTTGTATTGACTCATATTTGTATGAACTAAAAAATAATTTTCTCAGAACGGCAAGGAATATAATCATTTTTTATTTCCCGACAGACATACAACATAGATTAAACCTGACATGGTACTCGCCATTTGCTTTATTGGTACCATGACTTATATATATAGAGGTAAAGAGACAGTGTTAAACCTATCACGTAAAAAAATAACGGATAATGATTACATACTTTTAAGTAAAGGATTAAAATTTTGTCCCAAACCAAAATCTCATGATAAAATTAAATTAGCTGAAGAAATTTTCAATTTTTCTAGACGCCTAAAATTAAAAGAATTTTTTTATGATAAATCAAGCAGCAACTCTAATTGTGAATCAGATTCTTTCAATTAAAAAAATATGGGTTATTTCAATAAAAACAAATCATCTTTTACACCACCTAGTGGACGTGACTCCCATTTAGATTTTTACATTGAAGCTATCACACAAGAAATATTACACAATATTCCTCATAAGCGAGGTTATAGTAATATTTCTAAGAAAGAAATGGAGTCTTTACATAATTTAATTAATGACGAGAGTATTGTTATTAAAAAGGCTGATAAATCAAATAATATTATTATTATGAATCAGGAAGACTATGTTAAAGAAGTTGAACGTCAATTAAATGATGAAAAGTACTATCAAAAAGTCGATAAAGACCCTTCATTAGAAATTAAATCTAAAATTTCTACATGCATTGATGAAATATCTAAGAATAATAGTTCCGTATATGAAGAATTTGATACTTTTCCTCTCAAAATATGTACACCTCAGTTCTACATATTGCCCAAAACTCATAAATTTCCTGATCATACATTACCTTTAAATTATCCAGGACGACCAATTATATCAGGTTGTAATTCATATACAGAGAACTTATCCAAATTTATAGATAGTATTTTGCAGCCTTTAATGAAATCGCTTCCTTCTTATATTAAAGATACTACTGATTTCATAAAAAAGTTGAAGTCTATTCCACAACTATCTCATAATTCCCTCCTTGTATCTTTAGATGTTACATCATTGTATACAAACATACCGCATGCAGATGGTATTAAGGCGTGTAAATATTTTCTTGACAACACTCTTAATAATAACAGACTATCGAGTGAAGATATTTGTAAAATAATAACTCTTATCTTGGAAAATAATAATTTCCAATTTAATGGTACTAATTACATTCAAATAATGGGTACGGCAATGGGTAGTCCTATGGCTCCTTCATACGCTTCCCTTTTCATGGGTAAATTAGAAAAAGATTTTCTTGAAAACGAGAATTTTAAGCCCACTGTTTGGCTAAGATTTTTAGATGATATATTTATGATCTGGAACCACTCAGAAGAAGATCTACACAAATTTATTAATAGCCTAAATAATTTTCACCCCTTACAATTAAATTTACTTACACTGCATCCACTACGCATGTATCCTTTCTAGATGTAAATGTGATGAAAAATCCTGATAATACTATCTCTACAAATGTTCACGTAAAAGAAACTAATATCCACCAATATGTGGAATATTCGTCGTCATCCCAAGTCATGTAAAAACGGCATACCTTATAGTCAGGCGAAAAGATACCGACGTATCATTTCAGACGATCATCAATTAAAACATTCTTTAAATGAATTAAAAACATATTTCAAAAAAAGAAATTATCCTATACATGTAATAGAGTCTGCTTTAAGTAAAGTCTGTATTCTTACCCAAAATGATGCTTTAAATACAGCAGAATGTACGAAAGATAAAAATATAATTCCTTTCATAATACAATATAATCCATCTTTGCCAAATACAGGCCTTATAATTAATAAATATTGGACTCTCCTTAACTTATCAGAAAAAAACAGCGTCAAAACACTTTACAAGAGCAAGCCAATTCTTGCTTCTAGAAGACCTAGGAATTTACAAGATCTTTTGATCAGAACTAAACCGACAAAAAATTTTCAAAGATGTTTTTCGTCATCTAAATGCAACAGACGTAGGTGCTCTCAATGTGCAAATATTACAGAAAGTACCTATTTTAGTAGCTCCAATACTAAAGAAATGTTTTCTCTACGTTATAACACTGATTGTACATCAACTGATGTAATTTATTTGATAACCTGTAAAAAATGTAACATGCAATATGTTGGACAAACACTTCAACAAGTTTCTAAGAGAATGAATAATCACCGCTTTCATATAAAAAATTATATGGATCCTCAGTTCTCTTCTAATGTTTCAATGCATTTTAATACAAATAATCACTCTTTAAGGGATTTTTCTTTCATGCCAATCGATATTGTGCACGGAGAAATGAACAGACTCATTAAAGAAAGTTATTGGATTAATCGGTTAGATACTGTTTATCCCAATGGCCTTAATACTAAGGCATTATATAAAATTGTATAGAATTTTAGTGGATGATTTGATATATTGTATTTATTTATATGTATATATATAAAATATGTAGTTATATGTATTATTGTTAGTCTCTACATTATAATCTCACTATATATATATATATATATATATATATATATATATATATATATATATATATATATATATATATATATATAACAATGACATCAGAAGTCCAATAGTCATGTAATATCAACAACAAACTCCTTTTTATTGTTGTTGTACAAAAATTCAATTATATTAAGTAAAAATTAAAGCCAAATACCTTAGGTAAAAATCAGAAAGAATTCTCAACATATTTATTTTCAGGACAATAACAAGAAACTAGCTGCTTATGCAGCAATCTGACCAGTTTGATTCATCTAGCTGAGAGCACATGTCAACATAGTAGTCACGTGATACAACAAAACTCCTGAAGTTGTTTTCAGAATAAATATAGAAAATTTCGAGTTCTTTCATTTTTGTATTTTTATTTCAACCATTATATGACTTTCATGATAATATTCATTATTTTTACTACAACATTTGAAAATGTGGGTTGTGAGACTTGTGTACTCGTGTGACTTGCAATGCAGTTCAAATTTCATCAATGCGATAGTTTTATTTTGCCATTCAGCAAATTAAAGACATATTCACAAGTTCTAAAGAAAAGAAAAAAAATTTCTTATCGATTTCATGCAGGTATGACTCAATTTAACAATGTTTAAGTTTGCTGGGCCATTCGATAAGTGGTTACACTTTGCCGTCACTATGTTTGCATTTAATAATGCTAGACTGGTTTTCATGCCTTCCATTTAAGAAAAGATATGGATCTCTGTCTGTGAAAAAAAGTCAACTAGACGAATCTAATCCATGAGTGTCTGGATTGACTCAACAAATATGTTTATGGCAAGCACATGAATGTTCCATACTGCAATATCTGAATATTCTGGTTAGAGGTCGATACATTTAACTTACGATCAGTTCAGTTATAACTCAATTATGTAATTGTTTTGGGTGTCAAGTGGTGGCAGAAATTTCCTGGGGTTTTGCAGACTTCCATCAATATTTGCAAAATTTAAGGACTTGACAGGTTGGGAAAAAGTTATCATTTCTCCAGACTTTTCCCAGATTTCCCCATAGCACTGGCACTCTGTATATTTAAGAGTAGTTTTTTTTACATTCCTATCTCCAATATAAACAGATGCATTTTATTTCTTATTTCGTTGTGCCCTGGGTTGCCAAGTGGTCTAAGGTACTCACCTTTATAGATCAGTGACATCTCACCATGGTCAACATGGATTAGAGCCACAGTTGCTTCCCAAGGGTTGGTGGTTCTTCCTGAGTTTTCCCCAGGTTCTTCCTTCACCAACTACATTGGCTGCCATGCACTGAATAATATGTACTGAAAAATGGCAATAAACCCACCATAACCATCATTTTCATTTTATATACCCATAATCTTGGCATCCAAGTAGTGCATGGCTGTTTTATTTATTTCATTTGGATTCAAATTATCTCCCCATGACATAATCCAAAGTGAAATGAAACATAATACCACTTTAAAGAATCCAGAGGTCAGCTTAAAATCTAATCATTTTAACTGTCATTTGTTTTATAAAGTTGTCATCTTTTAGTCATAATATTAAAAAATCCTCAATTATCGTCACCAAGTTTTCATAATAGATAAAATTTGCGGTCAAGTATAAATCAAACTTTATCAAGGTGGGGCATGATCAGTGGCTTAGAAAATGCTATTATAAACTCACTGTTCCTCTTCTTCAATAGCCCTTTGTAGTTCATCAATCTGTTCGGACAGCAAGTCTCTCTGCTGAATTAGGCCTGACTAGAATGAGAAATGTCTTTTTTGTGTATGTTAAAAAAAACTAAGTGTTAAAATTAAATGCATTTGTTAATTGTTAAGATTCCATGCATAATAATAAATACATCTTTCTTTAAATGGTGGGAATCTGCTCCTCAAAAGGAAGATTGCTTTTAAATAACACTGCTAACATTTTCAAAAATTTGGAAATGGGATTATCTTCTTGCATAGGATAAATATTCAAGAATTACAATAATATATATAATATAACAATCAATTGAAAATGTTGAAATAACAAGATCACTTAAGAAACAAGTTTCATTATAGAATGCCTTGCAATAAATTGATCCAACCATGGTGTCCAAAAGATGATTTGCAAATTTCTGTGATACAGGTCCTTGAATCCATGTTCAGAAACTGACACAAACCAACACTAACAAGGCACATTTAATTAATCAGTTTACAAACAACGTATACTACTGAGCTTTGCTTTCTGTGTGTACATGTACTTGCAGAGTGACATGCTTATGCAAAATTACTGCAATAGAAACACAACTTTGTATAAAATAAAATAATAACAAAACACTCCAACAGCAAAAGAAAAATATTGATATAACTGTTATCTATGCGTCAGTTTGGAGGCTGAAGAGCTTAATTTACACAGAATTGTGCACTGAGTCATATATCAGTAATTGCATTAAATTTACATAACCCTTTAATCTACATAGTTTGGATGTAAACTGCCCAATTTACACAAAATTTGTCTATTGTCAGTAATTTTACATTTTTTATCACTTAACTTTTTGTACAAGGATAATTTTCTTTTACAGCAGGTAGTTTGTGTTACTGCACTGCATCCCTACCATGTATGCCTTTTTCAGCATGCATGGGATAACACATTCAGTTGCCAAATCCTACTCAAAAATTAGAAAATGTATGACAAATTACAGACTATTAAATATTCTTTTATACTGAGCTTTCTTCTTTATTCTGAATTTGTCATGCTTTGAAGTTTCTCTATTTTAAAAGTGTGGAAAGTCTAGGTATTTTCATTTTCTGGCATGTCAGGCATTTAGTTATTTACACTCTGATAACACAAAAAATAATGAAATAGCCACAGAGGTCCAAGTCTGAATCAGATACTATACATATGTGGTGAACTCAACATAGACAATACATTATCTTTCATTTTACATCTGTTATTAACAACTATAGGTAAGACCTCAAATGAAAAACATTACCCATCTAATTCCTATAACATTCACATCTACAAACAGCTAACCAACTGAGGGTACAATACTGATTCCCACTATCAAAAGCACTGGTCAGAAAGGCCTTCTGAGTTGGCTATTACTTATACAACTTTTGCATGGATGATTCAATTTGATCATTATCACAATTGCTTCAATAATGTTAGTTAAGCATAAAACATTGGTCGCAATTTCTTTGATCTTAAAGTTAAAGGCAGAGCAGTATCAGAGATGCATCCAAAATATCATATTTGGAACATAAACAGCACCCAAGAAAAATTAACATTTAATGCAAAATTTGAAGAAAGTCACTGGACATGAAATACATGTCACAGGGACATCTCTGGTAAAATAAAAAAATCTGTAGATATTATTGTCAATAATTTAAAGATTCTAAAATGAACAGTGGCTGAGAACTAAACTTTTCACCTTTATCAACACCAGAAAGATCCAGAAATACAATTATGGAGATTGATCATTTCCAAATTTCTTTCCTACACCAAACCAATTTGGACTAGCGAAATAAGGTTGGAGTCTGTGATAGGGGAGAATGTTTCCAGACGTGAAGATTGCATCCTACCTTTAAAGTTGAACTGACCCATACATTATCAGCAATGACCAATCAAACCCTTGAAATGTTGGATAGACAAGACCAGATAACTTGTAATAGAAAGATGCTGCAGGAGAGAGTGCAACTCAACAGGGACGACCCTTTTACTCCTTAGAGAAAGGGTGGAAGCAGTTCAGAGAGTTTCTGCCTTCACCTCTCTTGCTGCCTTACCTGGTGAATGAGGAAGGAAGGAGACCCACAAAGAGAATCTCTGCCTCAGGCTGTGTAGCCTTTCGACATCTCCAAGGTGGCAAACCTGTAATGGTGAAGAAGTGAAGAAGCTCCACAGATAGCATGCCTAACACGGTGAGCACATGACATGATTCTTCCACACAGCTTCAGGCAAGTGCTTAAGTGCAACTGGAGAATATAATCACTCCTTAAATGATATTGGCATGTGAGGTAATTATCACTACGGTGCTCCAAGACATTCAATGATTTTACTGGGAGGTAATCGCAGGTCCCAACCAGTATCTTCAATGGGGACATGCCAAAGGTGGACAAGCCAAACCAGAGAATGTACTCAATAGATGAAGGCAGACACCAGCATCTAGAGTGTAGACAGTGGGTTAAAACTACTCCTACTGTGTTGGAGAACTCATAGTCTCAGGTTAAAATCATGTGTGTAGGCTACTGGATCATTGCAAAGTGGGAGCCAGAAAGATTTTCCCAAAAAGAGGCACAAGAAAGCCACTGCAGATGAGAATCTTCTTGTCCTCATTGCAGAAAGCTTAGGACACATGTCCGGGGGTAGTAAACTTCATTCACTATTATATCAAATATCCAAACTTCTTACTCCTCCAACACCTACAGGTGGAAAGAAGCAGGAGACTCATGAGTCCAACCATGATGGTAAGGACATTGTCTTCCTAAGTCCACTCTCAAGGCACTACAGAAGTGACCTTCCAAGTACCTCTGTGAAGGGAGGGAGACATTGAAATAGGGTTCCCATTATCCCATAACCTCTCACAGAGCATGATGGGTCTAAACATATTAGCTGTCCTCCTGGAAAAACGAAATTGCCAATCCCTTCTTGACCATCTTCGAGGTAAATGATGACCCCCCCCTCCACGTTGGACAAGGCTAGAGTCAATGAAGTGGTCTATGACTGGTCACATCCACCCTACTTTGGAAACTGGTAAGAAGTATTCACACATCCCATAGGAATTAAATGGGAACACAGTTAATTGGGGGTACTGATTCAATCCCTTTATATATCAATCACCTTGGAGCAAAGTTTCTTCGTTGCTTTGCTAGTACTTCCTGTCTTTCATGCAGGGAATAAGCTTCACTGATTGCTGATTGGCAGCTATTATTCAACCTCGACCGGAACAAGCAGTAACCACTAACAAGAGATCAATGTAACATATTTTACCATGTGACACAAACAACGGTACTGTTGCTTTCAAATCAACCAGAATAGACAAGATAAAATTCAGTGTAGAAACTTTATGTAAAATTAGTTATTAAATGATGAGTAAAGTACTTCATTAGATTAGTTATGCACATGGAACACATATGCAATATATCCTTTATGCCGAATGGGTTAGCATAATTTGCATGGAATTGGGGGAGGGGGCAGATTACAAACCATGCCACTTTGTTTGAATTTGGTTTCAGATCTTAAATAATAAGGTGAATTAATAATATTTATTAATAACTACTGAAGACTAAAATAAATTATAAAAAGGTAAGTATCTTTTTGTATCAATTCTACATCATTTGCAACAATATGTGTATTGTTCCAGCAAATGTATTGATGCATCGATATATCAGTGAATCGTTTCACCCATATTACTACGAGTCCAAGTAAAGGAAATCAATGCACTACAAGCAGGAAAGAAATGTATTACTGCTATTAATCAGTCGAATGTAATATTAAAATGTCATTCTTTCATGTTGCTACAGAGGAATGATGAGCATAAGTTTACAAGTTGCAGACATGCTGTTGTATAAAACAGATAAGTGGGCAATGAACTGCACACCTGTTTTGATCATGAGATTAAAGAAAAGATTTGCTTCATTTTTACTTTAATTTTATCATTTGTGATAATCATGGATATCAAAACACTATTTTTTAAAACTAGGGCTTCCTATTTGGTTTGTTATCAAAGGCATCAAAATGCATACATGCCAACCCCTGATGAGGCGTAATCCAAGTGGTCAAAAAGTGGAATCCAGGCAGAAAAAGCGTAATCCACATATAATGTGCTAAAATTTGAATGAACAATGATTTATTTTCCCCTCTCATCTTTTAACATCCTTTACTGCTTCAAGTTTTCATATGTAGCACTTTTAGCTTTACACACACATCGACTAGAATCCATCTGAATTCTTTCCACATGGCCTGTAATAGACATCATGTGATGCTGCTCTCATGTCTTCATATTTGGAATATTCTGCTTTTTTCTGTTTCATTTATATTTTGCCTTTTTCTAATCCGTCTGTGAAATTATTTGAAAGGAGATATTTTTGTTCTCAAATATGCATCAACTAAAATAAAATATACATTTTAGTGCCAAATACCTTTAGACTGGTTCTCCACCAAATATGAATTAGAACGAAGAATCTGCACGTAAAGATTGAAATTAGAAAACCAGTCTGTTATCTTCTTACTATGTCACGGACAAGCATATTCTTATACTATAGTTATGTAGAAGCTGTCTTTTCTAAAATACGGTTTGTGGAATTAATTGAATGTAATAAAAACGAGAAAACAAATAAATTTTTTTACACGGCCGCATAACTGCTGTAAAGAGTCTGATGGTGTAATTGCACAGTATAGGGTAAATCAAAATTTATTCAGAAAATATCTTAAAAGAATCAAAGTAATAGTGACATTTCACAGAAAACATGAAATGAAAAAACAGGCAGTAACAAAATCTGGAAGAAAATTAGGTGTTCCTTTGTCATTGAGCATATAATGCAAGATGTCAAATGATTGCTGAGAGAATTGTTTTCCAGCTGAATGATGTGGACAGACAGTTAAAACGACAAGTGGACAAAGCAATAACTGTACCAGAGTATCACCAGATATCAAGCTGATAGACCAAGATTAGCTTTAAAGTCGTTTACCTTTAATACAGGCAGCTTTCTGTAGTCTGTTAACTTTTTCAGTGGAGCATGCAGACAGTTTATCTTCTTTATCAGCCTGAAATAAACAAAGTCCATATTGCATTGAACATTCACTAAGCAATATCATCACATTTTAAACTTCCTGGTTGTTTTAAACAAAACTCTGACACTTTATTAAATCATGAATTTTAAATGATTGAAAGGTAAATTAAAAGACTATATACTGTATCAGGAAATGCTGCTAGAAATGTAAGGAAACACATGAAAGAAAGACCCTAAGTAATGGATGGAATGAGTAAATGTTGTTGATAGTCTGACCATTATAATGGTTAGAAAATACAAACTTTCTGGAGCAAAATATGTTTGTTCATAACACTAGCATGAGGAGTGCATCCAATACCTTGCAGATCCAACCCTCTAAAGCTAAAAAAAGATGCTCCCTACATTTTTGGACTCATTTTAGCTACAAATGTGTTGAGGCAAGTCAGAAGAAAGTGCCCCCCCCCTGGATAGTGATTGTAGCCAAATCATGTCAACCACCTACTGGGTATACATTTATGATCTTCCAGGAATATAAATCAGGAAGGATGCTTGGCAAGGTATACAAATTATGATCATGCAGTTTATTATTTTTAAAAAACATGAATACAAGAAAATTTGCATTCTTTTTCAAACATAATACCTGATTATACTATATTAAAACTGGTATGAGGCACATGGAAGTTGCATCCTTCTTGCCCATAGTTAGCCATGTCTCTTCTTCCAATGCAAGTAAAGCAGCTTCAAGTTTCATGTGAGACAATGATTATCATTAGCACATGGTCAATACAGCTAGCACATTGTAATAAAGTTGTTAAGGAACCTGAGAAGATATCCTGTCATGCCACAGACTTGGATCACACCTGGTCATACTGAACCCCCTGGGATGAAAGGTCTTTAAAGCAAAAGCTGGATGAAATCCATTCCATGACCTGAATGATGACAAAACTGCATTTAAATGCAAGTGACAACTGCTCTAAACCATAGACCCAGTATCTGTAAAACATTTAACCAGTCTTGGGCTACTTCCTGGAAGGCTGAATTGATAACCCAATGATGAAAGAACCTGAGCAAAAATACTGTCCCTTCCTTGTAGGAGTAGTAAGAACAATCTTCTGATTGACACAGTACACTTCAGGTGCCATATCAATCTCAATGGGTCCATGCCCAGATGAATGAAATGTTGGGATATCTTATCATGGTACCATAAACTGCTTTTCTAATGCGTTTGTAGAATATCATCCAGGTGCATGGAGGTGGATCAGAAAAGGGACATGACTCTGTACATGATCTATGTGAACACCCAGGGACTGAGATTCAGAATTAAATGGATTGCCTTGAATTGTTACAGGAAAGTTGCTGCAGAATGTCAGCTTTATATGGCTTGGTGCATCTATAGAGAATGGAATGTTACTAAACCAGCACCAATGGAGATCCTGTCTGGAATCTGTCCATGATACTTCCATGGACCTGGTTGTGGATAGTAATGCAAAATGGTCAACCAGATTTAATGCCATTTATGATGGGCATCTGTGACAGTACACTGACTGTTAATGACCTAACCAGGTGCTGGCACAGTTTGTATCATGGAACTGGCACAGGGTCAACAGGAAAGACAAAACGAGATACTGGTAGAAGGCACTGGTTGATGCAGTGTCAGAACTGGAGTGGACATAGTCCAAGGTTAGCTGGTGTCTTAAGCCAAGGTCCAATACAGCTGATCAAGTAACATGGGAGAAATCAAAGCTAGTACTATGGTTAGCTGGTGATGGAATTTCCTAGACTAGTCAAGGGGGGGCCATCAAACAATGTTGCTACTGACTGGTAGTTAGTGATGTGATTGTATATTCTAGCTGTAGCACTATGGGAACTGCATCATTGTAACTGTGGGGGAAGCCCATGATGACAAAGTATACTGGATCTTCTTCTAAACTGACCACCTTTCTGTCTTTAGTGATATGGTCATAAGGAAGTTGGCAATTGGGGAAGGTGTCAGTAGTAAGATTGATGGCATCCTGATCTTTGTGTGTGCATGTTCTCTCTCATTAGCCTGTGTAATCTGCTTGACTGTGATAACTGCCCATCTATCTTCAGACCAGTGACAGCAAATATTATAAGTATGGTCCAGACTGTACGACATTAACACTTTGAATCCTAATCTCCCCCATATTTCGGCACATTAACCCTAGCCTCCCCGGCAATTTTTGACAATTTTATAAAAAGTAAAATTTTGGAAAATAAAAGTAATATTATGCCTTTGAATAATAATCCACTATGATATAACAGCAAATATCAAATTGTCTCTTTTCAAACATGCTTATAAAATGCTTTTGATTACTATGAATATGTAACAAACTGTCTCGAAATTTTGTTCATGTTGTACCATTCATGCAAGATCAATATTTCACTGACCATCTAGCGAATAACATAACACAGGCCGGGATACCGGCCTGTCGGGTTATGATGGTAGATAGCTAGGCCAGTATACCGGCCTTTCGGGTATATACACCGTTACAACTGGCCGGTAAACTGGCCTGTTGGGTTCAAAGTGTTAATAGTGACTGTCTTCAGCTTCCATTCTGCATCTGATTATAGTGCTTTCACTCTCACACATAATCCTGCCTATTGTTGTTGATACCTATAATCATAGAAAGCAATGCAAGGGTATATAGAGTGGAATCAGTCAAGCATTGACCCCAAAGTGCACATATAGATGGACTGTTTAGAGCAGGCCAAAAACTTTTTCCTGGCATACAGGTGTAATTACAAAACATTATGCAGAACATGTAGCAAGGTACATACTGGCTAAGAGTATGCCAATCCATGGTACAGTATGTGCGTCAAACTAAACAATACATAAGCTAAGAAAGTGTTAGTGGCTACAGCGGGGTAGAAGAGGGATTGCTGATAAACCAAACATTGGCAAATATTAACAGGTTTCATGCAAGTTATGATGGGCATCTGTGACACAACAAGGTATGAGAAGCAAGCTCCAAAATATTGAAAGGCCACTGCCAGTACCAAAGCATGTCATGCAATGCTGGTGAGTCTGAAGACTGCATCAAACAGTACACTGACAATCACCAACAGCCAGGGTTTTATACAGCATCTATACAATTAGAGGTTTGCAAGTGATAAATGAAATGTTTATGTAATTCTGTTCAGACACACAAGATGCAACTGAACACTGTCATCTGTCAACTGATAGTATACCTACCTTTCCAGCACATATTGAAACCAGTCTCAAACCTTTTGGCCCTGTGGGAACAGACAAGTGGATTTCCAGTGGCTGACACTGATGGCATGCATGGTAACCATTGTAGTATTATTTTAACCATTAGTGACCGCTGTTAGTCACTGGCATAGCTTTGTTCTTTCATATTCTTTAATTTTGGGTCTTAAAGAAGTCAATTCACAAAATTAAATACATAAAAATTAAATATGCAAATTAGGCAAATCCACAAATTTAAGTACGCACAAAAATGTTTTTTTTTAAAAAAAAAATAAAAATTGCAAAAATTGAGATTTACACAAATAATCAATAGATGCACCAATGATGTTACCATTCATGTGGAAAAATGTAATGAAAGCTCCCAATTGGGATGTTTATAAAAAGACTATAACAAACATTTCTATCAACAATATTGTTCAATAAATCACATGAACAAGCTACCATTTAGGATAATTCCAGAAAAAATCAAAGAAATTATTTCAATACCTGGAATAAGTATAATTTACTTGATAAGATTTTGACAAACAGGTCGAGTTTTTAAGATGATCATTTAGGCAGACAGTTAACTTGGAACCATAGTTGCTTATACTATAAAATTAGACCACTAAAGTGCAAAATATTCATCTACGACAAAGAAAGAGTGTAAAATTTGGACTGGAAATAGGTGAAGCACATTTTCCTATGATAAGAAATCTCATAGGTGCTGACAACAAACCAGCACTGACGGAGTGGAATAATTACTTAAGGGCAGACCACTCTTGTCTGACTTCCACATCAGCACGCAAACCTTTCAGCACTTTTATTGCAAAACCAACTCAAAATACAAAATGAACCTCTTTTTCTAAGTTTGGGAGGTAAAGGGTATATTGCTCCTTACATTTAATCAGGTATCTGATAAAGAACATACTATATATACTTGAATATCTGTAAATTTTGGTTTAAATGATCATTCAAAATACAAAAGCTCAATCTCACTTGCTCCTTGTTTCAGCTAACTGTTGCTGTATATCTTCATATTTCTGTGATGATACTCTCTCCTCTAAGTACCTGAAAATATTTAAGTTTTTTCAATTTTAATTGTCCTATACTCTTGATCCCTTTACCATAGGCTGAATCCTGATTATGCCCCTAAACCATGGTCTGTCAAGGAATAGCCTCAATCCTGATTATACTATATGTTCCCTCCTGCTATGGTATTAAAACTGACTATACCCCTAACCCATGTTTCCTCATGCATGACCTTGATCCTGTTACGCCCTAACTGCTCTACTATTCTTTGATTATGCCATAACATATGTTTCTCTTGCAGGTTCTCAATTCTAATGTCTTAAAATATGTACCCTC
Source organism: Unio pictorum (assembly GCA_030141615.1). Lineage (NCBI taxonomy): Eukaryota > Metazoa > Mollusca > Bivalvia > Unionida > Unionidae > Unio > Unio pictorum. The sequence continues at coordinate 4,961,518 of JARLTB010000175.1, read as the reverse complement.
CAGTCATGGCCTCAACCCTGATTATGCCCCTAGCCTATGTTCCCTCCTGCATGGCCTCAACCTTGATTCTGACTCTAACCTATGTTCCCTTCTGCATGGACTCAACCCGGATTATGCCCCTAATCTATGTTCCCTCATGCCATAGCCCCAACTCTGATTATGCCCCTAATCTATGTTCCCTCCTGCCATAGCCTCAACTCTGATTATGCCCCTAATCTATGTTCCCTCCTGCCATAGCCTCAACTCTGTTCATGCCCCTAATCTATGTTCCCTCCTGCCTAGCCTCAAATCTGATTATGCCCCTAATCTATGTTCCCTCCTGCCATAGCCTCAACTCTGATTATGCCCCTAATCTATGTTCCCTCCTGCCATAGCCTCAACTCTGTTCATGCCCCTAATCTATGTTCCCTCCTGCCTAGCCTCAAATCTGATTATGCCCCTAACATACATTCCCTCATGCCATTGCCTCAACCCTGATTATGCCCCTAACATATGTTCCTTCCTGATGTGGCCTCAATCCTGATTATGCCCCTTACCTATGTTCCCTCCTGCTATGGTCTCAACCCTGAGTATGCACCTTACCTATGTTCCCTCCTGCCATGGTCTCAACCCTGATTATGCCTTTACACAGGATTTAAAAATCTGCATAAATGTCAGCTTTGCTAGGACAAGTTGACTGAAGAACTTTGGGAAATCTGAGCTTGCCCCAAACATAATATCCCATCATGAGTAGAAAGAGTATACTATAGACAATTTTAAGCAAATGGTATTATATTAATTTTAACGTTTGTTTTCTGTTATTTTTCTTGTCATGTTAAAACCTGACATTTTAGAGCAAGAAACCTCATCAGGTTTCCTTGTCTAAATAAGTTAACAGACTCATCACATGAACGATATCAACAATACTGAAAGCTAGACTCCATGTAATGGTTGCTGGGTATGGGTTACTTTCATTTATGACAACTGATGTTACCAAAATTTATGAGAAAAAAGGTTTGAGGCTTGCTAGAAATTCAGTGATGAAACTGGTTCCATCTTTTGTATTACAAGTGTTGCTTACACCTCTCCATATTACAACAGTACCAAGGTGAAAATATTCATATCAAACCCTTTAAAAATTATAGTCTGTATTCTGCTGCTTATCTAGCAACCATCTGGAGACATTGTGATAGCTCAATCTATCCATGTGATCATAAACCACTGTGGAAATTCAACCTTGTACATAGATTATTACACACAAGGTGACATCTGCAAGAGGGCTATGATATCAACAAACCTTGTGCATAGATTACACACATGGTGACATCTGCAAGAGGAAAGTTATCAACAAACCTTGTACATAGATTACACACATGGTGACATCTACAAGAGAGCTATGATATCAACTCACAGAACAAAGTAATGACATTTTAAGTGCACATCAATGGATAAAATTAACATTACTTACTTTATTTAATTTATTCTATTTCAGTCACGTAAAAATGCAAGTATACTGAAGAACACAAATTTATGTGTGAAGAAAAAAAAATAAATCCTCCATTTTTAAATTGTATGCATTAATCTACTGAAAATTGGCATAAATGTAACTCAGAATGGTGGCTGAGCCTGCCATTAAAAAATCCCTGACTAAATAGCAAAGTAAATTAAGTTATAAAATTTATATACTCATAACGATGAATAATACACAGGAAACATGGATCTGTGTTGTGCAAGGTTATTTTTTGAAAAATATATTATCAACTGAAACTAATTAACTCACATGTGACCCATACATGAATATGCATAATTTAGTGTCATCCACATTGGAGGTGTTTCACATGTGACCCATACATGAATATGCATAATTTAGTGTCATCCACAATGGAGGTGTTTCACATGTGACCCATACATGAATATGCATAACTTAGTGTCATCCACATTGGAGGTGTTTCACATGTGACCCATACATGACTATGCATAACTTAGTGTCATCCACATTGGAGGTGTTTCACATGTGACCCATACACGACTATACATAACTTAGGGTTATCCACATTAGAGGTGTTTCACATGTGACCCATACATGACTATGCATAACTTAGTGTCATCCACATTGGAGGTGTTTCACATGTGACCCATACATGACTATGCATAACTTAGTGTCATCCACATTGGAGGTGTTTCACATGTGACCCATACACGACTATGCATAACTTAGGGTTATCCACATTAGAGGTGTTTCACATGTGACCCATACATGACTATGCATAACTTAGTGTCATCCACATTGGAGGTGTTTCACATGTGACCCATACACGACTATGCATAACTTAGGGTTATCCACATTGGAGGTGTTTCACATGTGACCCATACATGACTATGCATAATTTAGTGTCATCCACATTAGAGGTGTTTCACATGTGACCCATACATGACTATGCATAATTTAGTGTCATCCACATTGGAGGTGTTTCACATGTGACCCATACATGAATATGCATAATTTAGTGTCATCCACAATGGAGGTGTTTCACATGTGACCCATACATGACTATGCATAACTTAGTGTCATCCACATTGGAGGTGTTTCACATGTGACCCATACACGACTATGCATAACTTAGTGTCATCCACATTTGAGGTGTTAAACAAAATTTTTAAGCTGAAGACACTTTAACACTTGTCTTTTATGACAGAGAGTGACAGTCTTCAAATCTTTTACAACTATTAACACTTTTCTTTTTTACAGAGTGACACAGTCTTCAAATCTTTTACAATTTAGATTTTGTATCTACTATTTTCAACAACTTTGAATTATAGGTGTATCTTAATGAGGTGACTTATGATGACATGCCACTCCTCTACTTTAAAAAAAAAATGGTATTAGTATGCCTCTTTCGTTTTATCACTGTAGAGCTCTCCACTTGTGTCTGAAAACATCAATACATATTTATCCATGACCTGCAATGGTTTATGCCTTAACATGAATTTTGTAACACTTATGTGATAATATTGTGAAAATGCTAAAATCATCATAGTCTTTATCTACATCTGCTTAGTTTGTGCACAGCTGAAAAATGTTTAATAAGTCTGCAAAGTCTTTGCCAGTTAACATTTTTGCAAGTGTATCAAAATTGTCTATTTCCAAATGCATGCCCATGGTTCATGCCCATGAAATGAAACCGATGTGACATAATATTGGACACTGCTCCGGTAGCCTAGTGGATAGAGCATCTGCCATGGAAACTGGAGATTGTGGGTTCGATCCCTGGCCGAGTCATACCAAAGACTTACAAAAATGGTACTAACAGTAACAGCTGCCTCGCTTGGCATTCAGCATTAAGAGGTTAGTGTTAGGACTGGTTGGCCTGGTGTCAGGATAATGTGACTGGGTGATACATAATGCTACATGACTGCGACATGATGCCCCAGTGCTAGACATCACTATAGACCATTCTTAATGAGATACTCATGAATATTCATGTATCGCAAAAACAAGGCTAAGATAGGCAGATTGATAAACAAATATGGCATTCTACAGTACATCAAGTAACGATCTCAGCTGTTTGTTTTGATTGTCCTCCACCTGGGAAGTTGTGAACTGCCCATCAATTCACAGAAAATGTGGTGTTGCAATGGAAACACCAGTACCTACAAAAACTTTGTGTAAAACAAAACCTTTATCTGCCATAATTTGGTCCCCTAGTTCAAACAAATCCCCTGACAGCTTTGTAATCTCCACATCACTCATGCATCCCGAGTACAAGGAAGACACAAATGTGATTGCACCATGTACGGCTATCCCTACCAAACCTTTACGGGTGTTGTGAGTTTAGAAGTTTGAAAAAGTCTTTGTTGTAAGTACTAGAGATGAGGGTCTTTCTGTAAATATTTATGTGCAGTCAATAATAATTCTGGTTCCTGGGTTGGACAGTTGAAACTCGAGAGGCATATTTGCTTGAACCTGTTCATGACTTGGCCAAATATTTATGCTTCCCAGTAACAAATACAAATAATTTGTCCACATGATTATTTTCTGACTTACAGAAGACCTGTGAATATTAAATCGAACAGACATATTTTCAATCGGAAATCCACATCTATAAAAACATGAAAAGTTCATCCACTGGGTCCATTGCTTTTTGCAGTCCTCTGATGTTGATGTCATTGCTGGTGCTGTAATATAAGATCTTCATTCTAATGGCAGTAGGTTTGATGCTATTGAAGAAGGTTATAAAAACATCATGTGGAAAAACAAGTGTAAAATTCTATCATTTCATCGTCATCTCTAAATCTGTTCAAGCCAAATTTCGCCATGTTTATTTTTTTAAATTCAAATCTTGCAGTTTCCTTTTTTTTTCTTCCAATTCTGTTTCTGCTTTCCTCAGTCTCTCCTCCAGATCTGTAATTTTGCATGCTATATGCAACTCACAGGATCTGAAGAAGATAAAATATTAGTGTAGCTTTTCATCAACATTTGTAACTTTAATGGAGACCCAACAAAATATAACTAGCAAAGTTACCAGGTTTAAAATAATTTAAAATTAAACAAGAGTTTTAACAGAGGCTGCTTTCTACTGATTTATTCTCTCTCTCTCTCTCTCTCTCTCTCTCTCATACACAATATGAAATAAATGTGTAAAACAAAAGTTATGAAGCTATGGTTTGATTAAATATCAGTGCCATCTCATACTTTCTATTTTTTAATGAGATAATAAAGTTCACTTGTTCTGTACTTACAACTCGTTCGTAAATTCATAATTTCTTTTTTAAATGCACCGTGTGGAGGTACGCCCAGTTTTCGATGACCTTGTTATATGGAATGGGACTAAGGGTAACATTTTTAGAAACCTATCATTATAAAACACACATACATACAATCATTTGCTTCATTGACGGAATCTATTTTGCATTTGAATTTCTCCTTACATCATTCAGTTGCAAGTAAATACAAAACAAACCAACACTCATTCAGTTTCTTACCTTAAAATTTGGCCCTTCATCGCAACGTATTGCAATAATCCATTTTCTACGAAGCTCCATCTTTTTCACTGAAGGAATATGGTTGAAGCTTAAATTATGTGAATTTTAGCATTCCCAATGGACAACAGAACACAAAAATAAAGATTTTTTTCCATTGCCGGTATCAACTGTAGCAGCCATGGTTGCGAGGTAAAACGAAACTGGTGCCTATCTTAGCCTCGTTTTGGATGCATTGACCCTGGGTCACATGAATGCATGAATATATTCTAAGAATGGTCTATAAATTGCCTCAATGCAGACATTGAAGCGATATGACTGAAAAATTGTTAAAACTATGTAAAAAATCCTAATCAAACACATAATATTGGAATGCAATAATTACCAAGTTATATAAATCAACCATTTATATTATTGTATTATTAATATTTGCATATATTTCACTTCTTTTAAATGTATATTAGCTGCAATAGGATAATTTTAAGTGATGATGACAAAAATATTTTTAAAAAATGAATTTTTATATATTTTTCCTTTTAAACTTTCAATAAAATTATCATATTTATAGATGCAGTTAATTTTAAAATGTTTTTTAATACTATTTAATAACTAAGACTTTTTCCCTTATATTAAAATAATTCAAAGAAACAATTTCAATTTTTATAGTTTTCCATTACATTCTTCATTTCTAACATGATATAAAAATTGCATGTTATAGACAATAAGTTTTGTATTGTCATTGCTGTCATAAAAATATAATCTGTGGGTTTTCTCGCCAATGAAAAGGAAAAGGAAGCATGTGTACAAAAGCCCTGACTTTATCAACCAACACTCACTCCAGGGCCAAAGACTTGTGGTAAATATGGCATTTGTTATAATGGAGATTTCCATTGTTTTGTCACAATATGTAGCATGTATTTATTATTTTATTTCATCAAATACTTCCTAATCAGCACTTACTGTCACTCAGCGAGAGGTATTTACCCAGTTGATGACACCAGGATCTCGAAACATGCAAGTGAGGCTGCAAGAAACTGGAGGCATGAATCAAAGACAGGTTTAAAATTAAGATGGTCGATGATAACACTTTCAAAACAATGACCAAAATTTACAAAGCATGAAAATTCATTGTCTAAACAGCTTAAGAAAATATAGTATAATTGGTTTGGGGTTACAGCGTCCGGGTCAGAAAGAGGGATGGGGGTAGGGTTTTGTTTTGTTGTGTCTGGGTAGGGAGGCAAATATGCAATAATGGGCCTGGAGATTTCTGGCACTTGACTAACTCAAAAAAGCTTGTGAAACTCGATAACAATCACTCTTTTGTAATTTTCTATCAAATTAACAACTGTACAACTTCATTAGGGCTGTCAACGGGTACTCAGGTACCCGACCGTATTGAAAAACCCAACACCATAAAAAGACCATATATCGTCAGCAGTACGCTTGTCTCAGTTACAGCTCCAGGATATGCCCGTTATGCATCAGCGGCCCACTACAAAATCGTTACACACGAAACCACTTCAAACAGGTGTGACAGCTATGGCTTTAATTAGAAACCAGATCCCTGCTTAATATAAATAAACAATACATCCGAGAGTCTGTTTGGATTAATAAAATTCATTGGCGTTGTGCAACAGGACAAACCGTTATCCCCGAGGCATTATATACCAAGGTTAAAACATAGCATTGTTCTACAGGTAATAAACCTCTTTGTAGACGATAACTATTGATTGTGGGTGCTAAAGGATCGGTACATTGCGTGCTCTTTTAATGAAATCCAGATGGATACCTTTGATTTCGGAACACACGTCAAAGAAATCCCACAATTTATATTATGAACAATTATCACCTAGACACCTTGAAATCTTCGTAATGCCTCAAAGTAATCTTTGAGCAGCTCGTTGTTTTTCTAGTCGACTAGCTCTGCTAATTTTGGACACGTTATAAACAGGAAACATGCATCGCTGTCACCAGATACGGTCGATATGTTAGTTTTTTTTAACAGAAACTGGAAAATGTGTTGCGAACAATGATCATGTACTTGTTGACTATGACAGACTGGCATTATTGAGATTTGCTAAATTCTTTCTGAGTTTTTCTCATAAAAATAAAAACATTTACAAACATTATATTATCTAGTTTGAATTATTACTATTGTGTAGTGAATACAGTTTATGGTCTTCTCTCTCTCACTCTCTCACTCACACAGACGGTTTTAACGCATTACTCTTGACATGTGGTAAAGCTGCTTTACACGCATGCGTGGGTAATTCAAATCTACGGTCAAAAGCCGATGAATAAACGTGGTCTGTTCTAACAAGGACTTGTACTTTAAAAATGGTGAGTGTTCTAAAGGATTTAACGCGGCTGATCACAGTGATCATTAAAAGTTGGATTATACCTACCATCTGTGTACAAAGGTCATTCTAAATAAATTTATTAATTAATAGCGTGCGGTCAGATCATTCGCAGCTACATCGGTGCAGACGCATCAGACCGAGTAGTGCATTACACGGTTAGCCTCTATCGCCAGACAAAATATTAAAGAAATGGGGATAACAATTAGTTGGTCTACGGTTGTACATGTCATTCATGTTCTAACGGGTACCCGGGTACCCGTTAAATTTCGCAACGGGTACCCGGGTTGGTTTTTCGTCATTTTTGACAGCCCTAAACTTCATATTATTAAATGTTTAGACTATATCAATTTCAAGAACAATTCTACCTAAATTTTACCGATACAGGAATGTGCAGTGCAAAGTGAGGGGATTATGTGATGGAAAGGTAATGCTTTTTTCTAATTTAAATTTCTCCTACCACACCAGTCATGTTGACTGTCAAAATATGGCAGGCAACTAAGTCAAGGTCTGGAGTAGTCTCTGCCAAGATCCATGATTGGCTTATTTTAATTCTAATCTGACTTCTACTATTAATCATGTAAGACTGAAAATAATCTGATATACCTCAGCTGACATTCTAGTCAATACCTACTTGACTCCTTCATCCAGTATTTTAGTCAGGCACTCTCGTCTTAACTTGTCCAAAGGTCCCCAGCCCCGGGTTTGTCTACTGCTGAATTTCTTTAATTTCATTGATTGATCTGTAAAGAAAATAGTATTTATGAAAAAACTCAAAAAAGAAAATGACTAAATAATAATGCTATTGAATGCACCAAAAACAAATATCAACCAACACTACCGGTAGTTAGAAATAAAAAATATATATTATGTATTTCTAACTATAATGCATATTCTTTGATGTAAATGATTAATGACAAAAGCTGCACATTTTTATTTCACGAAGGAAAGTATTACAAGTCTTTTGAACCACAAATCTTTGAAAAGAATGATACCCTTGTGGGAATATTTTTTATGTTCCTAATCAGGAAGAGTCAGGTAAATCATAACAATATCGATATTTTAAAGAAAATAATGCAAGTGTTTGGAGAAAGCTAATAAGTAAAAAAAACACATGGACACTTATCAACAGTTCTTTTTTCACTTCACCATCACAATAATCTTCCTATCTGTCACTAGATAGAAAATATTTGTGTGAATGTTTTGTTGATTTTGTTTCTTCATCTCAGTTGTAATTGTTGATTCCTATCAATTTGGAATGACTTAAATGTTACCATCAGGATCACAATGCACATGTTGCATTCTCTCAATACATTGTCTTTAGGAACACTAGTCCCTTGATGGGAAAATTTCACAGAATCCAAAGTTAGACAGTTTCTTCTTCTAAGTACCAAGGGTTTAAATTATTCTAATATTCCTGAGCATTAGTAAGATTTTCAAACTGCCTGCTTTGTGGCCATACTGAATGTCAGATTAGCACCATTTTCACTGAGGGCAAACAAAAGATAATTTAGAGCCTGTTTGTGAATACCCATCAGTTAGACCATCTATTCTGGAGGAGTAATAATAAACAAGGTTATCATGATGGAGACCTTAACAGCCATATCGAATAGAAAACTGGCACCATTTTCACTTAGGAACATCAACTTTTTTCATTTGGGACCAATAAGACACCATAAGATGTATTCTAGTGAAAACTCCTATGTCAAAATAATTTCCATTTTTAGAAGTAGTTCCAATAACAAGATTTCAAAACCAAATTTAAGTGGGCATATTGGATGTCAGGCTGGCACCATTTTCTTTTAGAAACTAGACATCCTAAGAAACATTTTGGTGAAAGCTTCAATATGATCATTCATTTAGGAAGAAGGTGGTATTAAGATTTTCAAGATGGAGGTCTTATGTAGGGATCAGATCTGATCGGTAACACCATTAATTACGATTAACAAGACAATCATAACACTTTTGATGAAAACCTATGTCTATATGAGAAGTAACAATAACAATAATTTCAAGATGGCTGCTGGGTCATATTGGATGTCCGACTGGCACCAATTCAATTAGAATTAAAATATACATTATCTTTAGTCTTTTGGTAAAAACTATATATCAATATGACCACCTATCTAGTAGAACCAGTAGTTGCAAGAACAAGATTTACAAGATCAACTGTGATAACTAAAATGGATCTTAGAGCATAATTTTCATTTAGGACCATCAAGACATCCTATAAAATCTTCAGCTGCAAACCCATTATCAATATGACTTTCTGTTCAAAATGAGTAGTAATAATAAGATTTTCAATATGGCTACCTTGAGGCCATATTGCAATATTTCCCTCTGATACAAACTTCCATGTTCTGAAACATGGGTTTCGTATTTGTTGACGTTAAAACGAGCATTCTGCCTATGCATCACTCCTGAAAATTTTGCCTTAATCGCCAAGCACTACAATCAGTATATAATAACCATGACACATTTTGCTGATTGAATGATCAAACCTACTAACCTGTCTAATCTGCTAATTAATTAACATTGTTCTTTCTAATGATACATTGTAAGGGACATGAGGGATTGTTCAATATTTGACATCAAAGTCAACCTAATTTTTTCCTTTGTCAAGATACTAGGATTGATTTTGCATTACACTGATCAAGATAATTAGAATTTAACACCATTTTAGAAATTCAAAACCAGCTGTATGGAAATTAAAAAATGGTGGATATAAATAAAGAAGAACTGATTGGGGTAGGTGCCACATGATTGTTTTCATGATGCTAATAATATCCACAAAAAAAGCTGTGTAAAACTGATTGTCTATAGATTTTCTGTAGTTCTTCTCATGTACAAGTACAATATTTCATAATTGTTCATTGGTAATGATATTTTCACACTATGTACATCATTATATTCCTTGTTGCACAACATCATATGTCAAAATTGTGTTTTAAAAATGGCTAATAAAGTGCATTTGATAGATGTTCAAATTGCATCCCAAACCATTTGTACAATGTACAAGGTAAAGTGAAGAAAGAAAAGGCTATGATACATGCAAGATTCATCAATGGAGACAACACATAGTGCATCTGTAGACTTCAAACTGCAGACAAGAACTCTATACTTCACTGCAAAGAATAGTCAACCATTATGTAGACAAAATCTCTTTGCTGAGTTGCAGGTAAAATATTTATCATGAAAATAAAGCCAAAATTCAGTGTTTCTTGCTTATAAGTTATTACTACTGTAATATTTTAAAAAACTGATAAGTTGAATACATGGTAAGTCAGTCTGAAGATGGATATGTTTCATTCCATTTCTAATATACAGTTAGATAACTGATTACTTATTTTCTTTACGTGACTTGAACAGATAATAGCTAATTTTCACTTTTGAAAATACATTGATAGAAATGATGTGCCAGCCTTCAAGACAAGGCCAACATTCATACAAGACACAGTCATTGACATAATGGTGGAAAGCATTTTCATGAGGAAAGCATGGCAATAATTGAATATATATTAATTACTTAATCTTTGTTGGAATCATCATAAACAAGACAATTGATATCGCAGTGTACAAGAAGCGGAATGAATATTTAAATTTGTGTAAGGCAGGAACTACACAGAATGTCATTCATTTCATGGACTGTTTTTATTTGCAATTTAAAAGCAGATATAATTATAAATGAAATTGTGCAGTGGACTAGGATTGTGAATATTAATTCCTCATTACAGTCCCAACAAAAGGGCAAGGATACCAGTCAAGTTTCCATTTTTGTTGGAGAATTTCATCATACTTCAAATGATTTTGCTTTTTTATTATTTAATACCAGCTCATGCAAGACTTTGGGTTCAACATCCATAATTTTGGTTTCTGTTATGCAATAAGCAGGTTATAACAACCATTATCTCAGCTGACCTATTTTTGGGGGATATCTTGGAACAGTTAGAATAATAGACATTAAATCAGACAAAATATTTAAATGAAACAAAGGATGGCTAAGGAATAAATTTTTTGTTTATACAACAGAAATACTGCAAAAGCTGGTCCTATGGTAATGTATTGAAGAATCAGTATTACATTATACCAATATATTTGTAAAATTGCACACCTCTAATCAATATTTGGTTTTCACATGAACTCTCTACCCATATTTGAGTAAATTAAACATCAAACCTCAGGATGTGTGAATTAAAATGTTGCAGCACATTATTAGTGTTGTATAAAAGAATTTTAAAGAACAAATAACAAAACCGTAACTATTAAAACAAACTTAAAATTAAGCAATTTCACAACCAGTGACCCTGACCTTTGATCTATAATCTACTTGGAGCTGCCTTTCCTCAAGTGTAATAAAATAACAGAGTTGACAAAAATTGGGTATGACAAACTAAATTTTGGTGGACCTAACATCTGGAACCCACTATGACACCATTAGTTCCACTGGTCCTGACCTATGACTGCTGGGCCTGAGAATTATTAGCAAGGTATCTTTGCACAAGTGAAGACTACCAATGAAGTCTGGCAAAAATTGATGGAAAATCACAATATCTTCTCCAGTGACCTTCACCTATCTGCACCAAAAACATAGAGAACTGTCCATGCCAAAGTGTACTAAATTTGTGAATGTTGTTAAATAATAAAGGAAATTTAACTTAACATGCAGAAATGAAAATCATATTTCAGTGCTAATGACCTTGACCATAACAACCCCAAAATAAAAAGACTTTATATTCTACTCATGAGTAAGGCAGGACTAAAACCGAATCTATGAATGGATAGATGAACATTGCAACTGCTATTTCATCACTCTCCTTCAGTACAGGGGTAAAGAATACCCAGGCAAGATGTATCTATAAGAAACTATTTGAAAAGTTCATACCTGTGTGAATATCATATTGGGATACATCTGACCTTCTTGAACTCTCCAAGTTTCTATCACATGACTTCTTTTTCGACTGTGTTGCTAATTTGACAGCTTTTTTTTCTGTTTTCCTTGCACCAGGTTTTGATGACTTTTCAACTCTAAAAGAATAATAATAAAATGACTTACAATTCTTCATACTTCTTGATGCCGAATCAAGAATCCGATTTATTTAGATAACTGGATTTAGTACCTGACATTACCGAAGGTGGGTGGCATTTGAAATCGACTGTAATAGTGCACTGACTGAAACAAATGTTCTTCTTCATGTATCTTGTCAATAGACCATTATCACAATCTCATACAAGTCGATCCACTGCTTCTTTTACATGGATGCATACTGAGAATGAGGTTAAAATTATAAAACCAGTCTGACAGCAGTATAACACAAAGAATATGGCAACCCATTCATTGATGTTCTCATGTATTTGAATGCATTAAACTTATCATCACATTTAGTCAAAAGTGTAAACTTTTTTCTTTCTCTTACATGTTTGTTGACATCCCTACCCCACAGATTTATTTATAAGAATTTTTTCAATTAATTTACTTATTCCAAGTAATAATTGAGTTAACTCAAATATACTTGTTTAATATATCACCATATATTTTACTTGATTTATTAACTTGAAAATGCACATGATTACTTTATAAAACAGGCAATTACAGGCAAGATTATTTCCATACTACTGGTCTACACAAAATATGGATAGTCACAAAGACAATGATCACTTCTATTTGGGCCATCACTTTCAATTTCAAACAATTATATATCATTATCCCTTCATTATTCCATACAACCAATAGTTAACAAATTATTTCTTAACCCAGAGAAATATTATTCATATTAAGTAATTATTGCCGTTTTAAAAAGTTATTAATTTCATTTGATAAAATCCAACTGGCTATCATATTAGATTTAAAAAAGGCTTGTCACAAATGCGAGAATTGTTGTCCTGATGGAACCAAGAACATAGGAAAATGTTTATCCTTTGTCCTTGATTATATCAATTTTTCATTAAATTTTGGGGCCCCAGGGTGGCAGAGTGGCTAAAGCACTCTCTTTTACCAATCACTGCCATCATACCTATGTATGGGTGGATTTCGATTCTTGGGCTCGGCTATTGTGGGCATGTCAGAAAGTTTGTCAGATGCTTAACATGGGGAAACAATTTTCATCTGGGCATTCCAGGATTCTTACTCCACCATTTATACTGGCCACCAGGTATAGTCTATCTTGTATTGAAAAATGGCATTAAACCCACAAAATTCAAATTTAAATCTGACACTTTGTCTTTGATACCAGTAACAGTTACCAATGCATTAGTGATAGTACCCAAGCAGACAGTGAGATAAGCTTTAGCAATCCAAATCGCAATGTCATCATTACACAACACATGGTCCCAAAGGAATTAAAACTGACTTGTCCATGAGAATCCAGGTCATTAATTGTCAATCTATAAAGGGGCTTGGGAAAATGATACTACAGTGTACTTAGCAATATGATCTCCCCTACCAAAGCCACCATTGCTATTGGTACCATACAGAATCATGGCTAGACAGCAATATAAATTCATCTGAAGTATCCCCTGCAAACTTCAGGTCCTACCACAAAGATATCCAGATGGATTCCATAGGAGGGGTGTGTATTTGTCCTAGTATCAGACCTGTATGCCAGCTGTGATCAATAAAAACCTAAGGCAAATAATAACTTTGAGTTAGTTTGAACCAAATTCAAGGATAAAGGAACATCAGACCTGTATGTAGGCATCTTCTACAAAATTTCATCCTTAACCAAACCAAACTACCTATAGCAACTTCACTTTCGCATTACAAGAATCCCACACAATCAGCACGTATGGCTTGGAGGATACTGACAGGTTAAAAATCATCCACTACCACAAGCCACAACAACAGCTACTAAATATTAAAAAAACAACTCATTCCGTATAACTGAATTTACTTCAAATCTGCTTAAGCTTTTCTACACAAACAAAAAATTAATCAATATATGTGATGTCATACAGGGAATTGCTGACCTGAGCTATACTGAGTCCAGCCAACAATCGATGCAAGTGAAGGAAGCACCTCGTAAAGTTTTCTAATACAGGAATGCAGACTATGGTTAGATACATGAAGAACTGAAATTTATCACAAGTCATTCAAAGGTGATAGAAGGAAACTTTTTAAAAACAAAAAATCCAACAGTTAATGGATAAATTTATACAAGCTAAGATCTTATCTGGAAACAAATCAAACAAGTCTTAATTAGACAAATTTATTTAAGCCTAAAACAGATGATGGAAGAAATTGTTTGCAATACAGTAAACAAGAGTAAAGGCAAGAGATCGGAAAATTAATTAGAAAAAGCAAAACCAAGATCCCAATGCTTAGAATGGCAGGCCTACTGGAGATATATTGAAAACTAGATAGAAGTTGGAAATCTAAATCAAGAACAAGAACTAAACAAGCAGAAAAGATTTTATAACTATAATAAGTCTTTATGAGGAGACAACTGTGGTGTCGCACCCCTCAAGGAATACCGTGATGCTACGTTCAGAGGCATCTGGCAAGTCTAACATACTTAATTACCAGACAGTCTTCACAAAAAAGGATAAGAGTGACCTACCAAGCCTACATGGAGATAGTTACCTAAAAAAGCCTGACATTCAGGTCAATGAAGAACTGAATACATCATACAACATATTGCAGAAAATTAACCAACAGACAGCCACCAGACCAGACAGGATTCCAGCAAGAATCCTGAAAATCTAACAGAAGAGTGTGCACCATACTTGATTTATATTTACCAAAGTGCCTCTCAACTGGTTATGTCCTTAATGTGTGAAGAACAGCACATCAGCACATGTTACAACTATCTTCAAAATTTAAAAAAGATTAAAGGCCAGCAACTACAGACCTTCCTTATATGTATCTGCTGCAAAATGCTTGAAAATATCATAGTCAGCAATATGATGCATCATATGAATCAATTTAACATCCTAACAGACAGAGTGTTTTGGGTATCATTCTCTTCCTGGTGTTCATCAATGACATATCTACAACTGTCAAATCCAACACAATACATTTTGCAGATGACTATAGTCTATTGGAAAATAAATGTCCCCAAGGACTGTGAGATCCTACAAGAAGACCTGAACTGACTTGGTCTCTGGGAAAAAACTTAGCATGTCATTCAACCCAGAAAAATGCAGCATCCTATGAGTTTACAGGAAGATATCACCAATCCTGTCCCAGTAAACTCTTAAGTGGCACAAGCTAACTACTGAGCGGAAAACAAAATATCTCTGGGTGGAACTGTCCAGACATCTCTCTTGGAAAAGGCACATAGACAAGAAAGTAAAAGAAAGGTAACAGTAACCTTGGTTTCCTGCACCACTACCTCCAAATCAACAATGAGGAAGTAAAAAGACTATTTCATGCTTGTCTGACCAGACCTTCAGCACTGCTCAGCAGTGTGGAACCCACATAATAAAGACCTCATACATAAGAGATGGTTCAGAGGAGAGATGCTAGATTCACAACAAAAAGTAATACCAACAGTATCAATGCAATGTTGAACCATCTCCAATAGGAATTGTCGTAATCCAGGTGAACCAAGGCCCAGCTGACTATGTCATAGAAGATTGTGACCCGCAGACAAATAATTGACCATAGCATGTAACCAAACTAGGGTAAACCACAAGATTAAGTTCCAATTAATATTAGCATCAACGAATTGTTTGAAGTTTTCTTCCCTAGACCAGCAAATTGTTTGCCACCTTTTTTATATTTTGACTGGCCACCAATCAAAATAAAATAAAAAGGTGTAGAACAATTTGTTGGTCTACTTCTTCCCATTTACAGTAAGTACTGAGAACAAAAAACCATCAATACTCAACACCACTATGGTATCAGGATTGGTCTGAATATCATGGAACACAAATGTAAGTAGACACTCTTTTACTTATTTCTGCCTTTCCTATCCTTACTCTATTGACTGTCCTATCACTTCCATTTTTACTTTATCTTTGACCAAGCACAACACTGCTGCTTAATATTAAGTCAAGCATGACTGTGGCAACATATAAAAATAAACTGCCACACTGTAGATATTGTATTGCTATGACTGAAAATTTATTAAAGGTATGTTAAAAATCCAAATCATGAACATATCACACCAAAAATGGGATTTCCCAGCTTAAATTTGTAGATGTAAATCAAATCTGCAATTTTTTTTTATACCTTGAATAGTTTTTGTTTAATTTATACTATATTAGGCTATGTCAGCTTCCTGACATTATCATAACAAGAGTCTCTCTTATAGTTTGATAGACATGTACTATGTAGTCTTACAATGTAAGACATTGCACATGATTTTGTTTTAGTGTCATCTTCCCACCCCCACCACCCGAACAAAAATATCGGCTGATGTGCCTTACATTGTAGGAGTAGATAGACAGGGTCTAGTCCTACATTAGACCATTTAACTTGGTCTCTAAGCCTTTTGTTATTTTGTCTTGACGGCTTGTGAAGCCGTCAAGTCAAAATAAAAATAAAAAAGGCTTAGAGACCAACTTGCTGGTCTAGTCCTACATGTAATACATAACGCATGTTGATTTTGTTTAGGTGCTATGTCTTACGATCCGAATAGTCCTACATGTAAGACATAATGTTACATAGCACATATTGATTTTGTTTAGGTGAATATCAGCGTCAGGTCTTACATGAAAGACTAGACAGGGTCCGATGTCAAAAAGGGTCATGGGTTAATCAGATAATTTTGTCACTCGGTATAATTTTTTTGGAATCGCTTCAGATTAATGCTTTCTTTTCTTTTTCAAACTTAAACTGGCGTCTAGCAACTGTCCAGTAATAGGCCATCAAGCTTATACCCATCCACCACCACCATCGTTTTAGAGAGAGAGAGAGAGAGAGAGAGAGAGAGAGACCTTATTCGCGCCATCTAAACGTGGCTTTTATATCATTTCATGGAATCCTGGAAGTCGAGGAAACTGAAACTGCCGCGACAGTGTAGGAATAGAATGGTTCACGTACAAATTATATATGTTTTCTGTGCTTAAATATGTATTCGTAGACCAATCAGCTTTGATTTGGTTGGTGCTTGTGGACTAAATTCCATGCTTGTATAAATAACACCCTTGTTAAAGTATACGTTAGGCTTTGGTATCGCGGGTCTTAAAGTTTGTGATCGACGAACAAGTAAATAAAAAGAAAACAACCGCTAATAAATTATATATATATATATATATATATATATATATATATATATATATATATATATATATATATATATATATATATATATATATATATATATATATATATGCATTTAGTGTTCTGAATATGTGCTCTAAATTTAAATGCATTTAAGTTACAGTATAAATCAGATGAAAGTGAGAAATGATCGATAAACAGACGCCATACGTGCAAGGTTATGCAAAGGGAGTTACTCCGATATCATGGTCATACTGACAAAATATATTTACGAAGGATTTTGTTGTTGGTGGCGGTTTTGCCAGCAGAAATTTATGTATATGCCTGTCTTTCTCCGTTTGTGACATACCATGCCATACTAGTTGTGGAATAACATGCTGTTCCATTGAAGGTGCTAGACGCCAGTCTCCTTTGCTATACCGTAAATAGCACATCTGAGAAACAAAATATGATTTTTCAAAATAGTTTAATTTGTTTCTGCCCCAGCTTTTAACTTTCATGGACTCGTTGTTATTAATTGTACATGGTACGCTGATTACTAATGGGCGGAAACCATAAGTTTGAATTTGTCCAATACGAATCTTTGCCAATATGATTTGAAAAAAAACTGGAAATTGTTGTAAATAGGGTTTTAGATTATGACATCTTGAATCAAATTCCGTATCATCGGAAGCAAATATTATTTCATAATTTTGTCCTAAAATGATTTGGAGTATTCTTTTACGGGCCAGTACACATGTCCCATTTTCTTGAAGAAGTCGTCGGACATTGTCATTAATGTGTTTAGTACATAATAAAAAGATTGCCTGCAGAAAGTTTGCTTTTAGGGCGTTGATCATGCTCTTTTCCTCATCTCTTCCAATAGTTAATCGCTTTGTGTCCAAATCGATCGCTAACGTGTGAGAAAATTTTCCCGTCAGTTTCCTCTTCGGCATCAAAATGTATCATGCACTGCCCAAACATTACCGGAAAATCGTTGATTCTATTGCTTATCACACATCGGTTTTTGTAGGAAATGACTGTGACATAGAAATGTCCCAAGGTGAAAGTTATATCAACACCTAGAACACTCCGGTCATCTCCTTCACAGTTTCTGATCGTATCATCCATTTTTCCATTTGCATCCACCACACGTAAACCTGGTTACGCGTTTTGTTATACTGAAATCTGCCATGATTCACTAAAAAAATCACTAATGAAAACAAACAATGAGCAGTATTTAAACTTTGTTTCAAAATGAGAGACGAACAGAATAAACAACAACAAGAAGAAGATTCACACCAGAGAAATCAAGAATAGACTCATCGGGTTGACAAGCATAGAAATTAACAACATATCCAGGCTGAGATTCCAAGTATCTTCCCTAAAAACAAATCCATGAGCAGACAGAAAAGCAACAACAACAGCTAAATCAGGGGGAAATCCAACAACAGAGAGAAGAAAAAGCCAGGCTTGAAACAATACAACTAACCCTGACAGCAGAAGATTTTTTTTACTTTGAATGAAAAAGAAGAAGGAAGGAAAAAAGAAGATTAAAAAGACAAGAAGAGTATGAGATAATGGAAACATCAAGGCTGGCCTACGACGAATGCCTAGATGAATATAATATATAAAGTCAGTCATTTTTGCACATTATGGCTTGCGACTTTATCAGTCTCCACATCCTTGCTATGTGCTTCTACCCTTGTGTTTTGCCACATATTTCGAAGCTAACACTACAGATTTGAAGTATAATTTAAAACTTCACAACAGTATATGATATGTGTATATATCTTATTATGTACGTCTTCATTTATCTCTGTCCGTACACCTAATGCCTTTATACAAGAACATATTCATAAAATCAAATAACTCACATTAATCTTAAAGCAGGGTCTTCCTCCACCATTAATACTGGCCGCCATGTCTCGTGTGCTGAAAAAATTACGTTAATCCCACAACAGCTAGTACAACAACTATCGAGAGCCTAAACTGAGAGAAAATAGGTCGAAAGCAGCAGAATGGGTGAACAGACCAGATAAAAACGTCCATTTTTTAATCCGAACCTTTAAAAAGCTCCATTTTGAAAATAAAACCTTCCTGGTTGAAAATACCATCGTGGACACTTACTTAAGGTCACACCCCCTCTGCTGTTATTTATTTATCCAAATATTTTATCAAGACCGATTCGATATCTTGATCTAAGATCATGTACATTTATTGTTATAAAACCGTGTGGGGTTGACTGAGTAAGAATAATGAAATTTCTAAAAAGATTATAGTCGTAATCTCCGCTACACCAGGTCTGATGAATATTTCGTAATGTATGCGTATCAACCCCATTAAACACAGCAAGGATATTACAGTTATCTCGGATCACTTTTGGAATTTACGTATATCGCTTGTATACATAAATCACATCCGTATTTTTATGTCTACCTCCAGAAAATATTTTACCTGGATTTAATTGTTTATCCAGCATTACATCATCATATACTACTAAATCTTCCATCAATTGAATCGACACTCGGTGCATCATTGATATCAGTGATAAACTCGATAACATCATCGCCGCGCTCATCCAACCATTTTGCATTTTCATCAAAATCTTTTAACACATTGCAACGCCGTTGATCGTCTACAGATGGTGCTCTCAGATACAACTTGTCCCGATGTTGCCATCTCATTATCAAAGTAGGTAACAGTTGCGTCTTCCATTTCCAGATGGACCTATGATAATCTTTATAATAGAATTTGGTAACGCCGCAGGGTGTTTGACCGCTTCTCGCGTTTTTGTCGCTGAAAAACCAATTACACTCATGTTATTATAAATGCAATTATGATCTATATTGTGTGAAATGTAGAGCTCGTACACCGACAGATACATTAACAACAATTACAACAAAAAATAATAGATCAGCACTTGCAGGCAAGTGTGAACGATGCGGTACAAAGAAATTTAAATTTATCCCAGGTGACAAATATATTTTTAAAAAAAAAAACGAAGAGGTGATATTGCAGCGAAATTGATAAAATTACCAGGGACTCCATGGGCCCAATATCCAGGATAAAAGCATCTACCAGGATATAATTACTGTGGTCACGGAACCAGACTTAATATCAGACTTGACAGCCAAGACCAACCAAAACCTGGAGAGCATCTGATAAATGTTATATCGAGCTTGTCACGCTCATGATGTGTCTTATAAAGGTAACAATCTGCAGCATAGACATCTCGCAGATATAAATTAATTCACGCGTTAAATTTTATTACTGATAAATCTTTCAAGGAATCATTAGCTAGCTGTTTAATAAAAACTGCAATGAAAGGTAAGCTTGTATTAGGGGCTGGTAATTAATATTATCATGAAATCTATTTATTATTCCCCAAGCGGATACTAGAGAGGTAAATCAGCAATTAATAAACTCGCCAAAGAGGCAAAAATCAAACGTGCTACTGCAGTAGATTGGTTATCAAGATAGGTAATATGGCAAATTTATCTGCCACAGCTTAAAATAATCGACAAAGCACATTTTGATGTCAGTGTTACAAATGAAGTTCATCAGGCTGATATTTTATTCTTACCACATGATACTAGACGTCGAGTAAGATACAAATACGCGTTAACTGTAGTTGATGTTGCAAGTAGATACAAAGAATCAGAGCCATTAACTACAAAGATAGCAGCAGAAGTAGCTTCTGCATTTGAACGAATTTATCAACAAAGACCCCTGCGATGGCCAAATCTATTACAGGTTGATCAAGGAATTTCAAGGTGCAGTGTTATCAATAATGAAACATCATAATGTCACCATCAGACGAGGACATACTACAATACACCGTGATCAGGCAAATGTTGAACGATTTATTCGAACATTTGCTGAGCAGTTATTTGGATATCAATACGCGAAGGAATTTATTCAAGATAAGAGATCTCGTGAATGTGTTGCAAGGTTACCAAGTGTGATAAATTTGCATTCAATAATGAAATTACTCGAACAATCAATATGAAACCTATTAATGCGACCACACACACACACACACACACACACACACACACACACACACATATATACAAACCGCGAAATGATTTTTCGAAACAACAAATACTTGGTAATGTGACCGTAAGATATTTCTGTGAACCAGGTGAACTTGAAGGTGGTAAAAAAGAGCTACTGATTCTATTTGGAGTGTTACCACGCAAAAGATATCTAGCGTAGTTATCTAGCGTAGTAAGATCCACGAGTAGACCTGCAATCTATTGATTAGATTCAACTGCTGGAGTTACACGTTAACAGTTAGTTGCAAGTGATACCCGAGGATACACAATTACCACCGCGATCACGTAACTAGCACATCTGGGTCTATTACATTCAAGACAGGTCAGCATCGTATTTTCACGTGTATGATCGCGAATACCATCCTTCATATCTACGGTAAATTTTCGTGGGTTTTTAAACGAATCCTGCCATAACCGTATACAATTACAGCTTGCACAGTGATTATTCTATTGTTGTTTAAGCAGCATTATAAATTCAGCATCGATATCAAACTTGCGATTAATTTTTTTTTGGTCACTTTGTTAATAATCAGCGAGTTTTTTTTCTTACGATATCATCGTTAGCAATTTCGGTGTTGGTGTCAGTAAATTTAAAAATAATTTGACCATTCGATGCGATCATCAGTTATCCAAACAACTGTATAGATAGGGTTAACCCCTGAGATGAGTGTATCGTCATTGCATATCCTAGCGTCCTGGGAGATTTATCCGCTAACACGTCTTTAGACCAATCGGCCACTCGGTGCCCCTGTTTGTCAGATGTAATTATAATTGATGTTTGCAGGGTATATATTATTCGCAACGATAATTTTTTTAATAATACTTTTGTCCCATGCTTGTGGAAAGATTATCATTTGTACTCACATTGAATATATTTTTTAACAATGGATTTTTATTTTATTTGCGAGATACCGTCGTATAGATAACCTGGATACAACACAACCTTGGTCAGTTTGCACCTTTTAACTAATCATGCGTGAATGACATGTGCCTTCAAGCAATCGGGTAATTTTTTCGTCTCTTTTACGATTTTGTTATCTGACAGAACCGATACACTCTGCGGCAAGGATGCACAGATAAGCCGACATGTGCTACATATACGGAGTTCATGGATATGTTTTTTTAAAACTAAATTTCGTACGATGGAAAAAGAAGGAACAAATGATAACAAGGCAAGATTAGTTTCTTTCATTTTATTCTGAAACAAGTTATTGTACCGTCCCAAAAGTGTGTGTGTGTAGTGGGGGGCAAAAACTACTAATATTACTACTGCCACTAACATTTATACCACTAGTAATACCCTTACATCTATTACTAATTTTCAGCACGATAACTAACTCATGTTTATCAAACCTAAACAATTAGTTATCAGTGAAGTAAGGACACTTTTTTTAAAAGTACTAGCGACAGAAAGTTTGAGCATTAAATATATTTTTAAACCCAAAGAGTTCGCGTACAGTATATTCTAATTTTGATACTTATCACCAAAATCTTGCAGACATTTCAGTGAAAATCTACAGAAATATAATCTACATCGATAGGTTATAAATATTACAATTATTAAATATTATATGTTGTAAGGAATGGTTAAATTAAAGTGAATTTGTCTTGAACTGGAGAAAAGGGAAGGAAATTCTAGAACAGGATTGCAAATTTTCAATCAAAGTATTCTAATACAGACTTTCAACTCACATCACCATAGTAGCACAACCATCTGCTGTAGCTGAAGCAGTGCGTTATGCAAAAGTAACGGTTAAGTACAGGTCAAGTCGGCATCAAGGATAACATTTTTCTAGCCTAATGTTTTAAGCTTAGGTCTCACTCGACAGTTTGGGCAAATATTTGTCCGATAATGACCTATTGCAGAAAAATTATAATAATATTGCATTAAAGATACAAATAAAAACTAACTAATGAGTTTTGTTGAAAGTATGCTTGTAACCACATTACAGATTTAGATTATGTGTGAACTGAAAAAGTGTTAGGATTATGATAATTAGGTTGATGCCTTCAATCTTAAATATTGGGGAGTTATCAAAATACGAAACTATCCAGTGAGACTTTATTGCTGTCAACTTATACAAAAACGTTGACAAGCTATATACTTAGTAAGATGTTTCAACGATACATATTTTAATATCTGGTTATTATAATCAACAAAACTACCATTGAATAGTGAGGTTGGCTGCACCATTAATTGTTGCCCACGTAATTAAATATCTGCAAGAAAAAAAAGCGTATTGTGTTTTCGATTCTTGCTAAAGTTTTACAAAGTAACGTTTTCCCATGGAATGACTGCCTTTGGTTCGCATTAGTATCAGAATATACATTATCATTATAAAGTGATCTGGCATTCCGACCAACAGGTTAGTACCTACTTAAGGGCCTGATGATTGATCTAAAACATCCTCATCTCCTATCTCCATAATTTCTTTGTGTTCAGTTGTGTAAATAATCATGTGCCATTTTTCTCATTGTTGATTTTCAGAATGTTGTAAAAATTCTGCATTTACGTTAGAGGCCGACCGAAATTCGGTTTCGGTTTCGGCGCCGAAAGTTGGCAAATGACCACTTTCGGCATAGTTTCGGTTTCGGCCGAAGCCAAAAAGTTAGCTTTCGGTTTGCTTTCGGCTTCGGCCGAAACTGATATTGACTTTCGGTCATCATCCGAAGATATATTTTAACTTTCAGAATGCAACGCTAGTGCTGCGTCTATTACTCTGTTTGTCGGCCGGTCAGTCGGCGCTAGACAATTTGACATTTAGCGAAGTTCCCTTAATGCAGGCTCTGAATGATTACTTCTGTATTCGTTTTTAATTAGTGTGGCATTGCATCATGACCCAGGCCTGTTTAATAAATCTTGTGTTCGGCAACTTCGGTTTATCTTTCGGTTTCGGTTTCGGCCGAAGGTGTAGGTAAACTTTCGGTTTCGGCCGAAAGTCAATTTTTAACTTTCGGTCTGGTTTCGTTTTCGGCCGAAACCAGAGATTTAGTTTCGGTCGGCCTCTAATTTACGTATGCTGGCCGAACTAAAGTTCCACCTGCCAGATTTTATAAGGTGGAACTGGTATTTGTTTCTGTCTAGGTCTGTAATAAAATTAAAGCCTCATAAAGCATATAATCTTGTATAATCCTGTCGTAGAAAATACGGTGTACTCCTGTTGGTACCTAACTGTCATTTGGCTTGGCGCAGTGTCAAGAAAGGTCTCAAATATATTTTGTCTGGGCAAAGCATGCTTCAAAGAGTGAGAACACAATGTTTAGCCATCTCCATTGACTTCTGTATTGGACACACTAGGTTCTGGAACTCAAACAGATTGTGAGAGATGGTTCAGTTGACGTTGCTAATGAGCAAACATGTTGGTAGCTATCCTTGTAAAACAGTATCTTGGATCTTGGATCGGAGTCCAGAAGAAATAGTGAAAGCGTTCTCTCCACTCGTCTTATCGGATACTTGGGTGTCGTTTCGTTAATCGTTTGACTGATGTCGTTTCCCAGTTTGGGTAGGGCTTCTACACGGCGCACGTAAAGTATACCTTCTTCGATGATGATTTTATACTACTTATCATTGCCCATCAAATTGAGCACGGTATTACTTCGATTAAGTCTCAGACGTACATTTACAAATATCTGTCTGCAAGCCAAATATCCAAATGCATAGTACCCATCAGTTCTAAAATGCGTCCTTGTTGGACTTTCTTTTGATGGTCATTCATCCAAAAATGTGGTTTGCATCAACATCTTCAATCAATGCTTCGTCGTTGAATTTGTTCATTGTGTAAGGTTTGCATACCACGGACGCATTTAGATGCATATTCTCGGCTTCATTTCCGTACGTCAAGAGATTACCCAGGTACGCTCAATATGGGAAAATAAAAAATGACCAGTTTGTTAAAGTTACTTCACTGAACAACGACTGCATGAAATTGTTAACGGAAGACACTCTGGCTTCAGCGCCATGATTGACGTTGTCCACTGTAAACATTGAGTTTCAGACATAAGTGATTGCTATTCAGACTGATGAAATCTTCAGTTAATTCATTAATTTCAGATTAATTAGATAGAGGCTGGCGCAGTCAAAGACGATACAGGATGAATATCAATTCTACACATTGTGATTCACCATCGTTGGTGGCATGGAAAACAGATATAGTTCTGACATGCAACATTAACGAGAATCTAGGTGCATAATTTTTCTTTTTCTCAGCTACTTATCAAATAGGTCCATTTTTTGACAGCTCCTGTTCTTCTTTCTCTCAACGTGTTTATGAGATCTGAAAGGTGTTCGACATCTGCTGCCTCGTCATTACTGTGGCGTAGGAGAAGTAGAAATGCCTTAGTCAGAAGTGTGAAACGAAATTATAGTGATATGTCGGTGACCCACAAGGTCTTTACCACTTGAAGTAACACTGTTTGTTTGTCTATCTTTGTTTGTCTCTGTCTGTCTGTCCGTCTCTCTCTCTCTCTCTCTCTCTCTCTCTCTCTCTCTCTCTCTCATATATCCGGGATGCTCCCATCATTTTTCAAAATCAAAACTGCCATAGTACAGCCTCTGCTGAAGACACCAACACTCGACCATTACGATTTAAACAACCATCACCCAGTTTCTAATCTCCCAATCATGTAAAAAAAAATCTTAGAAAAAGTTGTTCTATCCCAACTTGTATCTCATCTGAATTCACTCTTTTTAGCAATGTAAGTCTGCACAGTACTGGAAATACTTTTCTGATAGTAGATAATGACCTCGGCGTTGGATAGCAGAAAGATTGCAGCCCTCACCTATCTTGAATTGTCTGCATCATTTGACATGATAGATTATGATATATTATTTCACCGTCTCCAGTATTTGGCATTCATGATACATCCATGCTGTAGTTTAAGTCATACTTGGTCAACAGGACACAAATTGTGTCCGTAAACGGAATAAACTCCAGCCCAGTGATCTAAGTTGTGGTGATCTACATTGGTATGTTCTTGTACCTGTTATCTTCATTCTACACTCATCAGCTCTAAAGTGTCATACATCATCATCCAGTGTCTGGCCAATTCTATGCTGACACCCAAATATACAAATATAGCCATCAAACTGAAGTTGATGCTACCATCCAAGGTGTAGAGAGGAGCATTTCTGATGTGAAATCATGGCTGACATGTAACAAGCTGCAAATTGATGATGATAAAATTGAAGCCACTTTGATGTCAATACAAAGACTTTCTCATTCACATCCTTTACCTCAAACAATAAATATCAGCAACATCATCATTACATTCACACGGTCCCTACGAAACCTAGGTGTTACCCTCGACCGTAATCTCTCAGTACACCAACATGCCATGAACATAGGCAAGGCTGCATATCTTGAGCTGGACGCACCAGCTCCATTCACAATTATTTTTCAGTTGATGCAACTAAAATATTTGTGTGTTCCTTAGTAATTTCAAGACTGGACTATTGTAAATCAATTTTGTCTGGTCTGTCTCAATATCTACTCCAGAAACTTTAAAAAAAGTTTAAAACACAGCTGCTCGGATCATCTAGAGAGTACCACAATCACAGCATACCTTCATCTGATCTGTACCCTAAACTGGTCATCCATTCCATCCATAAAAAAAACTTTGTTCTTTGTGCTACGTTTTACTGACGGTCTTCAGTCCAATATCCCCGTCCGACCTCATCCATGTGTACACACCAGCAAGATACCACGTTTCTGTTCTGACAATCGTGTACTCATTATTCCTGCTATGAAAACGAAGTCGTATGGACACCATTGGTTTACATACCAGGACCCAGCAACGTGGAGCAAATTGACCCCTGAAAGTAGACACAAAGATAAAGTGATTCAAGAGCGCTCTTAAAATCATATATTTTGATTGCAAGTTGCAAAGTTGCATACGCTATATTTCGTTATATACAAAATATCAATCAGGATGTCGAACAATCGGCCAACTGCTTTGTTCCTACTGTAGCAATTTTATTTGCCAAGATCGGGATTGCATAGCAGTTTACAGTGCTTGTTACAGTGAGTCAAAGGTCAAGATATCACTGATGGGGCGCTCTATAGTCAATATGAACTTCTAAGAGAATGACAGGTGTAATGTAAGATGAAGTTGTGTGCATTGTGCAACATGTATAATGGAGAGAGTGTTAGCATACATAAATGTCACTTTCATGTAATATGGCTGAATGTCGTTGGATATTGTACTTGTAGTAATTGTATATGATCTAAGCACACAGCTGACCAAAACGGTTACTCAGCTTAACTCGAAAAACCCAGTCTAACGTACGCAATCTTAAGCAGTTACTAATATAGTTAAAATGAAGTTTGCCAGGCTAGACAATACCATCTATTAAAAATGCAATGAGTCACTGACAAAAATATATTAAAAATATATTATCGGCTCTTTTTTACAATCTATCTTTGAAGTCCAAGAGGTCAAAATGACCAAGCGGAGCTAGCAGATTTTTGCTTGATGAACATATGAAGTACGGCCCATCCGTTTACTCTATAACTCAAATTACCCGAATCAATCGTACATCAATCTTTAGGGAATTAATAACAATACCTAAGATATACCGGATCACCTTTTAAATAACAGGATAACTAGTAACGGAAACCTGGGGAATTCTCTTTTGTTTTAAAAAATCTATGCATAATACGAAACTCAGAGGTAACTTATCTTTGCATTACTCTCACTGGCTCAATGGCTGAACAATTTATTTATTTGCCTGTTTAAAGGAAAACTATATTATATACAAGATTAGCACCGTGCCTAATAAATCACAGATGATGACCCAAACTATTGCTCGAGAAGCCTCAAACATATAACAAATACGTAAGGAGTGTTTGGGAGTATTAAAATGTAATTTGTTCTTATAAAAAGGAAGCTGATTTTCAAAGGAACACGTATGAATAAACCACTACTTTTAAGTAAACTAGTAAGGTTAGTTTTAATTAGATAGTATAATAATAAAATGCAAATAATCCGAATTGCTAAATTTATATATTATCTAAGGAGTTCATGTTTAAGTGGTAGGTTGCACTGTGTATATATTGATTGTCAAACAATTCAAGGGGAAAAAAACTTTTAGGGGGCCAGTATCTTGGCAGAACCAATAGTCTTACACTGATTACTTCCCATGGATTATCGTCTCTAGAATACTGTTTTTTTTTTTACATGCAGGCTTTGACAGGTTCATATCATTCTCCGGTTTCATACAATCATTATTTTAATAGGAAACCCGTCAGATATCATTAGTATGAAAAATGTTTCTACCATAATTGTACTGCACGTTATTTTCTTCTTTGAAAAATTGTTGAAGAAGGCAAAAACAAAATTGGTATAACACTGATAGACATTATTCCAGAAACTCTATCGCGGACAATTGCGTATATCCGTATTGAAAAGGGAAAATTAACTTTTATAAACTATTTAAATTATATAGTTTATACTAAACATTTTTAAATTTCTTTGTAATTGATTACACAATCAATGTAAATGACAACCTTGCATAGCCGTGTTTGCTGTGTAGCTTTTATAAAACAGGGTCTGATCAGGTCAAGTATTGGGTGTGTGTGTGTGTGTGTGTGTGTAGTGTTTCCAATATTTCAAAAGGGCCATGACTTTCCTCGAAACCATATATCAAAGCAAAAGTATATTTGCCTATGTACTCGAAGTATGCATAATACCCAATAAACGTGCAAAGGAATAAAACGATGGTCAAATTTCAAGTGACAAGTGACACTACATTTGTGTTTCCGTTTTCTTATGGTGGTAACGAATGGGAGGTAACATTTAACTTAGTCTTGTCCACTCAGTCGGTAGATTATGTGGATCGCGTCCATAGCAAGCCACAGTGTTCAGCCCCTATCATTGCAAAGAAAGCGTAGCAATGTACGGAAATTTTTCAAGATAAGAAGCATGTCAACCATCTTGACTTTTAGATTTCAAGCCAAGAACGTGTACAAAGAAATCGTTATTTAAAAGCAAGCAACAATTCTATGCGAGTCACTAATTAGCGTGTATGCTAGTATTTGCAGTAATTTGTTGTCTTTAGTTTGTGTTTTTTTCTTTTCTTTTTAAACTAAATGTATGCAAGTAAACTTTAAACCTCGATAAGTCAGCAAATACGGCACATCTCCATTAATTAGATTTAAAAAAATGTTTGCACTACAATATTTCAATACTGATCTTGTTATATAAAAAAAACTCAAACGAATTTCTAATTTTTTCACAATTCTCAGGAGAACAATTTCCGTGAATATTGCCCCCTGGCCACCCGCTGTTATGGATTAAAACAGCCACATGCGCTCAACGTATTTTAAGGACCCCCTTCTCCTTTTGTTTAGTCATTTACGGACTATTTCTTCTAATAATGACTTATGACTAATTTGAATGAAAATTAAATTCAAACTGAATAGCGTAATTTGCATTCATTTGACCTTTGACTTCAAATATTGACCCTAAATTGCTTAATCAGGAGAAAGATGTATCTTTCATTATCATGGTACCCTTTAAGGATATGACCAACAATAGATTACAGCTTTTACAAAGATGTAATCAAGAACATTTTTCAGGATCATGGTACGCTGATTCTTTATTTACACCGTGCTGCCTATTTCTTAGTTACACTGTGCTGATTGATTCATAGTTACACTGAGATGGCTTTTTCTGTAGTTGCACTGTGCACCGAATGAACTTAATTAAAACATAAATGGTTATAGACTCACAAAAATTTGACTGACTTTCAATAACATATATCTCAATATACAAAAACAAATCTTACCAAGTCTTGTAAATTTTTTGATTCAAAAACTAAATATTATTTGAATGTCTCATATTGCAGTGCACTGGCACTCAGTTAACCTTTGAACTTCTTATGACATTTCAGAAACAAGAATCGAATTGTTATCCACCCTAACCATAAACAGGACACCCTATGCAACAAATTTATGTATGCTTATGCGTATACTAAAGTGATGAACTCAAAGCGAAAATAATGAAGGTTTATACAACTTAGGAGTCCAATTTGATTTCAACGAGGAAACGTAAACTGACAAAGAAATGACTAAGATATAAACCATGTCAAAATAAACAATCATAATATAAACCATGTCAGTATAAACCATAATACTATAAACCATGCCAGTGTAAGCAATATCAATATAAACGATTTCAGTATAAACCATGTTACTATATACCATATCAACGTAAGCAATTACGATATCGGTATAAACCATGTTACTATAAACCATACCAGCGTAAGCAATATCAATATCCGTATAAACCATGTTACTATAAACCAAGTCAGTTTAAGCAATATAAATATAAACGATTTCAGTATAAATCATGTTACTATAATCCATACCAGCGTAAGCAACATCAATATCAGTATAAACCATGTTACTATAAACCATACCAGCGTAAGCATTATCAATATCAATATAAACCATGTTACTATAAACCAAGTCAGTTTAAGCAATATAAATATAAACGATTTCAGTATAAATCATGTTACTATAAACCATACCAGCGTAAGCAATATCAATATCAGTATAAACCATGTTACTATAAACCATACCAGCGTAAGCATTATCTATATCAATATAAACCATGTTACTATAAACCAAGTCAGTTTAAGCAATATAAATATAAACGATTTCAGTATAAATCATGTTACTATAATCCATACCAGCGTAAGCAACATCAATATCAGTATAAATCATGTACTATATAATCATCTTAACAGCACACAAAATAATGATGTAAATGCTTTGTTTTCGCATTTAAATGTCCCATGATTGACAAATGTATAAACAAATACAACGAAAACAAGAAGAACCAAAGATGTTAAAGTACAATTAAGCACTTTTGTTTTGTAATTTTAATTCGTGTGAAAAAAACAAACGATTTTTTTTAGTAAGCTACCGCAGTCAGGAATTTGAAAACGTAATTAGAGTTCGGTGGTTTTGAACATATATATATATATATATATATATATATATATATATATATATATATATATATATATATATATATATATATATATATATATATATATATATATGTTGATGACTTGACGATTAAACCAGTTAGTCATGATTTACTTTAGTGTTTCTATTGTAACTGACAGAAAAGATAATAACCGTCAGAGCTGGATAGGTCACAATGTCATCTGCTCCAGAAAGATATTCGTTAATAGGTCCTGAGGTAGCCATATTTTACTCGGAAGATATCCAATAAGTTTCTTCCAAAGAAGCGTGTGATATAATACGCAACTCGTAAATCACACTATCAATTAAAATAGACGGAAGATTACTCCAGTGAGGAAAAGTGTTCTGACTCAAAGTCAAGTAATTGAATTATATCGTCTCCAAAGACAAGAAATAAAACCTGTGAGACAGATCACATGGCGCTTAATTTCCCTCTAAACGCAAACTTTTTTGCATTTTCGACAGCAGAATAAAAAGAAAATTGTAACATGTAGGCTACACAAATTAAAGTTGAAGCCCTACAAAAGCTGAAAATCAGTTTATGTTTTCACTCTGGATCGAAATATTCTCGCATAAATTCGATACGTTACGTTCATAGCGGATGAGCTGACATTAAAGAATGAGACGGTAAATTTATTCCAATGTACTTTTTAGCAATCGTCCTGCTGTAACATAGAAAAAATAAAGAAGTACAGACCACATAATACATCTGAAAAGTGATAGATTTTTTTCCTTTTTGCTTGGACTAAAACACATCATCAGTAAGATTTAAACAATAGAATGTAGAAAAACGATTAAAATTCGATACAGACATTGTTAACGAATCCCCTCCTCATTGTCATTTCCTTTGTATAGAAGTTATAAAGCGAAGTTGTTAATTTTTCGAAGTTTCCAATTAAAACATTTAACACGGATCTGATCTTCATGTTTCTTTTCCTAAATTTCTAAGACTGCTTTCATTAATTTAAATTACGTTTCGATTTAAACAGGCAAAACGGATTTCTATAATTCCTATGTCATTGCCTTCTTTTTTATTTTTTCTTCGGTTGCTTTTGTTTCATCTTTCTCGTCCTCCCTTCCTCTCTATTCCATTATAGTATATACCGATCTTAAAATGTGTCAATTGTCGACTTTCAAGTGCACATTTATTCAATCAAAGATGTTCCATGAAGAAGTTCATCATAAGAGCTCCAAACAGTAAAAAGTAGGCTTCAAGTATTCATGTCTTAACAGTTAGTGTTGTACGTCACACGCGACTGAACTTACATGACCTGTTTATTATGTCTCACTCATACAGTATACGATCGTTTTTAAATCTCTGGGATCTTAAAGCATACACCAGGTATACTTTGGTAGACTATGCGAAACACAACCATCAGGCCCGCACCTGGGGGTGGGGGGTGTGTGTGGGTGGGGAACCATGGCACTTGTCAGGGGCTCGAGCTAGATAGGCACATATACGCACATATTTGAAACACGAAAGGGGCCCGAACTCTGTCAGCTGCCTGGGGCCCAGAATTTCCTAGGTGCGGGCCTGCAACTAGGTGCGGGCCTGCAACCATATTTCAACAAAACAAAACAAAGCGCATGAAAACCTTGTGCTAATGTAATTTTCCAAATATGAACCTCCATAATTGCTGAACAAGTCTAGGGACACATACCTTCCGCCTGAAAAGCATGGTTTATAGGTCGCTATATGCTACACCATTTTATCATTGACGTCATCCCGTGTATAAACCAGTCATCCGGTGTGTAAACCAATGAAAAATTAATATTCGTTTATCTGACAAGGTGATTTGTCGTTACAAGGTCTTTCACTTTTAATGTGTATATGCTATATTCAAAAGTCTCGAGATATACGTGTTCATCATAACGTCAACATTTCCAACATTTTCTAAATTAAAAACAAGATGTAAACTTTCTAATGTTATTCTTAAATAAAAATAAGGTGCAAACTGTTACCTCTAATATTTCTGACATTGGTCTGTATTATATGAGAATTCACACTCACCGATAACAAAATTCCTATCCATATTAATTTATCTTAATTTATCATATATAATTTAGCGCCCGTGTCAAATTCGTTCGATCGTATTTTAAAAAGCAGTGTATCTTTTTTCTTTTTTCCTTAAAAATATACAAGCAAGTTAGGTACTTGAAAAAAGAAGCTACAGTGAATGGTCACAGCTACGCCTCTTTTCCTCTCTGATAGCAAATGTTAGTGCGTGTCGCATAACGATGACTTTATACTCCGAGGATAGTTTCTTCTCATATGCTAACTGTTGTAGAGATCAGAGATTGGAAACATGTTTCGTTTTATATCCAATCTATTTATACCAGTGGAAACCTAACATGGGAATATAATGTGTGGAAAACTGGCGAGATGTGACAAATCAGATGACTAAATTATAGGTAAGAATACATAAACCTCTCAGTGGCTATATAATAAAGCCATTGTCAAACATACATTTTCATTGCGTAATCTGGCTTCTTTGATGCAGTTTGAAGGGTAGGGTTTTTAATTTATATTTTCTTTTCTATTTTCATTTCAAAACTCTTATGTAATCTACAGACGCATGACATTTTAATACATTGCCTATGTTTAAAGACTTATTACCTGAATTAAAATCTCTTGTATGATGTTGTTAATGATCCCAAAAAAATGCTTAATTGAGTTGTTGAATATAGTTACCAGACACAATGAACAACGACACTTCTATTAAAATTTAAAGGCACAATGAACAATGATACTTCTATTGTCATTTAAAGACACAATGAACAACGACACTTCTATTAAATTTGAGAGAGAGAGAGAGAGAGAGAGAGAGAGAGAGAGAGAGAGAGGGAGAGAGATTATAGTAGTAATAACAACCTATCTTTCCGCTATTTTTGTAATGCCCTTGTCTTCTCAACTGATATAAACAACGTTACCTTTTCGTATTGGTGAAGGGCGTTCAAACTATGTTTTTTAATCATTTAAAAATGACGATGAGGCGATTTTTGTCAGATATTCCACCAAAACAAGAGGTTAAATATGCTCTCTCTCTCTCTCTCTCTCTCTCTCTCTCTCTCTCTCTCTCTCTCTCTCTCTCTCTCTCTCTCTCTCTCAATAGCGACTATACATTAATTAACCAACCACCATAAAACCAAGCACCTGTGAGATACATAACAGTGAAGAAACAATTGCAAGAAAAACGATGACCAAGAAGAACAGTGAACTGGAAAACAACGTCCTCCTGTCCTGAATTACACTTCCAAAAAACAGAAAAGAATTGTCAATCGAAAATGAAACAGCCGGCGCCAAAAGAAGCCAGACAGGAGAACAAAATATATGCCTGGTTAGAGCTTTAGAGGAGGCCCTTCATCAATTTCCAAAGCCCAAAGCCAACATTTTTTCAAGTTTGAAAATACAAATTTGAATTAGGTTCCTCTTTCTGCTAATTGCTTAATTTTGAATGTTTCCAGTACTGTCGACTCTCCTCATTTCAGGTCTTTCCTTTTTTCCCATATAAGGTGCAAATCCTAAGGTCTTTCTAGTTCTTTTAAAGTGTTACTGTTGTGTTTGAGGATTTACTTTGAGTGAGGTGCTTTGGGTCACATTTTTAGAGTTGTATATATTAATATACAGTTAGTGCAAGTATGCCCTCCACCCACCCTCTCTCTCTCTCTCTTTCTCTCTCTCTCTCTCTCTCTCTCTCTCTCTCTCTCTCTCTCTCTCTCTCTCTCTCTCTCATATATATATGAGTTTTATTTTAAGGCCATTGGAAAAGATTTTAGATTAAAACGAAATGCAGAGTATTTAATATCAGTCTATAATGTAATTGTGAGCTAATTGCCCCTGGCAACAATTTTCTTTAATGCATTTTCTTTTTATGTTTCTGTCCCGGTGAAAAAGGTTCTCCCACTATTAAGAATATATTTCCACCCCAGGACCAACGTTCCCTCTAAGCGAATGGTAGATGTGCGCGCAGTGCAGCGAGCATTACGGCGACTAGCAAAATGTAACGTTGGAATGACCCAACAATTGACAATTCAGCTGCGCGGGGATGCCTGAGCAGCTTAGAGGGAACGTCGCCCAGGACATGTTTCATTTCACAATTTATGTACATTTATTCATAGATAAAAAGTTTTGTCTAGAGTTTTCAACTAATAATCATGGAGGAGATAAAATCGTTAACTCTCTAACATGTTTCACAGATAAAGATGAAAGATATTTCAACTATTAAAATGTAATGTATTTAATCATTGTCTTGTTTGATGTTTTACTGCAAATCAACACAAGTAGACTATTTAGTGCAAGGGCAACTATGGGTAATGATCCGTGCCCACTGACACAGGCAATTAGGGAATCGACACAGAGTACACTGATTGTTCACACTGATTATAGACCATTACTGAATCAACACAGAGTACATTGATTGTTCACATTGATTATAGGCCATTAGGGAATCAACACCGTACACATATAATTCCCACTGACAACAGTTTTCTTAGATCAGTCCTTGTTAAGCCTTAAGTGCTTATGATCGTGATATTTACAATTACGTCATGGAGTTGGGTTTATGTAAGTTTCCTTTAACTTTGATCTTTAACTGTATGCCTTTTAGCTGAAACTTCATATACATGGCTTTCTTGCTGCTTCTCACAGGTCTTGACATTGCAATGACCCTTTTTCTTTACCAACTTACATGTGAAGAAAAACTCTAAATGTTCTTAATTGCTGTAAAATTATTAGGCTTCGTTCAATTTTAGTTTTGTATGTATAATGTGCTGTTCATGTTTTAGCTTTGTAGAAAGAAAAGCCACTTTCTTTTAAAAATAATAGCATTATCCTTTTAAAAATTTAATTTTTTTCAGAAGAGAATTTAAATATTAGTTTTGTAATTAAAGGAGACTAGAAATGAAAATTTGTATTTTATAAATGTAATTCTTTACAAATTCTAATTCGAATATAATGTTTAAAAAAGTAATATCGTGTGCGGATATTGATTATATTGTGAAGAAGATACAATGATTCCGTAAATTGCCGAGTATTTCCGAGTTTTAATACGACGCCAGATCACGTGGTCTCGTGACGTCATACTAGCCAGTCCTCGTATACAAACAGAAACATGGCAAGCTTTTTCACACACACATAAAAAAACAACACCCCACAAATAAATATGCGAGGAGGAAATCATACGTAATTAATTTCAACATTAAGAAGCTTCCTTTCTATGATTCAGTTACAGTGTATTTTACATGCATGCTACAGTTAGCTTATTGACAAATCTGTAAGTATATACATGTCTTGTTAAAATAGATCACGTACTGCACTGGTCAGTGCTGAAAGAAATGTTTTAAGCACAGGCCCCGGGCTGATGACTTAAATAAACTTACTAGCCCTGACTGAATATCCACAAACCCGAACAGTTCATATATGTTAACTTTCATGCCGGGAGAAGAAAGAAAGAAAATAAATTCCAATTTTGGAGGTATTTCCTCCCTATCTCGTAATATCTCTCTTGATTTTTCGCAGTTAACTCCCGATTATGTCAATATGTCTCTCAATTTTCATTTCTCAGAAGAAGAAAATCCATATATAAATTTTTTATCAAGTGTGCAGTCCACAGATGTCATATTCTATTTTATCACTTGTGAATATTGTAGTGAAGAAATAATTAATATCACAGGACAGTTTTTGTCTTCAGTAAATAGTTTAAGATTAAACATTATTCACATAAATTTCAGATTGTTTAACTACTACAGAAGTACTTCTTGTAAAAACAAAAATTGTCACCAATTAGTTTAAAACCCATGAATTATCACAATGAAGGCTGCGTAATTTTCTCTGCAAACAAAATCTCCATTTCCGCCCCAATAAAACTCGGCCAGTTAACACCTGACATTCCTCTACCATATGTGTAAAGTTTCATTACCATGATTAAATTAAAAGAAGGAATAAAAAAAATACGACGCAGTATATGAGCCTCTAAAAACTAATTCAAAATAAATATTTAATTCAGTAAACAGTGTTACATATCTTAGCACTTAAACTAAAGGAAATAGGGTGGGATATAAAATGTGGGAAAACAATGGCCACATACATGTAAGGTAACGTTTGACTGCAGATTTGAACTCTTAAAATGAAGTCTTTGGCCTCGAAGTTACAACAAAATTCGGCATCGTTTATTTGCCAAATGAATTTCTGGTGCTTACATACACACTCTGTAGCACATGGTTTCTTTGAATTATGTCAGAGGGTCAGTCCTTATCACAACATAAGTGCAATGATAAGGAATAATTGTTAATTTGTTAAACTGACATTATGTTTGTGTACTTAATTCTAATTTATGCAGACCAGAATATGAAAAAAGGTCTTGTCCTGGGGGATAATAAGGCATATCACACGGAGAAATTGCACATTGGGGCAAATGGGCGGGGTCAATAGTCGCCTTCCCCAATTTCTATTGTCAGCCAGTTAATGTGAAACTTTGATTTTATATCGGATATCTTTTCTTTTAATCGCTGCTATTTAAACTGCCCAAGGGACAGTTTTATATCAGTTCCAATCATTACAGATTTCCGTTTATACATTTTACGTGTAATAGGCATAGACTGAAAGGTTGTGTTTTTTTAAAATAATTTTTTAAATATTTTTTTAAAAATTACTTAAATTGTTTTTCTCGAAACACGACCGTGTCAAGGGTTGATAATCTTATTATTATTATTTTTAGCAAAGCTTCGTTTTGATTAAAGTCAGATCTCAATTACACATAGGACAGTGGTGACTTTATTTAGATTGTAATCTTGAAGAAGAAAAAACATTTACTCATTTTATCAGTCGGGCTGTCATATTTTTTATTAGCACTTACTCGGCCTTCTGCCTATTTTCGTAACTCGTACGTTTGACACTCTTTATCAGGATTTAAAATATACAATGGTATGTCTGGAACAGTTTCAACTTTTAGTCTAGGCTTAGCATTCGTGTATCCTAGAGGTTCTATTTTTTAGGGTCCCTCTGGTAACATTCTTTGAGAAATGTAATGGGCACGGATTGCTGTTTGGTGTTGCATTGAAATCGACTCGCTTGTAATAATGTATCCAGACTTTCTTTATGCCTTTATCATTTGGAAAAGAAGAAACATGTTGTCCATGGCCTTTTCTTAATGCGCTATTTACACCCGTAAGCAATAATACAAAATCGCCAGTCGGGATGCTACTATAACGTCACATCACAAGAGTAACCGAATAGGTGCGGACATTTTGCATACGAGGTCACGGAAATTCAGCTCGTTGAACATATGCCAATATTTAAATACTGGGATTGCGGTCGCATATAATAATTCAGAATAAGGTTTTCTTCATTAGTGTTGTTCTTATTATTCTATATTTCCATTGGTTTCTGGTCTCCTTTAAGCATAAAGCATATTTTTCTGACAAGAAATTTGAATATTGGCCTGATGAATTTATATAATCTATGTTACTAATTCACATTTTTAATGATTCCTAAATGACTAAAAGAGAAACTTCGTTCTGTAGTAGAGCGAGTTTTGCTCATTTTACAGAAGTGTTTGTTTCCTATTCTACTTGTATAATACTCCCAGCTTTAAAAACTGCAGATAAGTGGAAGAATAACTCAGATGAGACTGGTGATTGTAATGGCAATCTGACATCTCCAGGCAAGCGAGGAAGGCATTGCAAGAACGTTTCAAGGGTTACGCACTGTTGAGATGGTGTAGTATTCCTCATGTGCAGTTCCCAAAGGAGAAATAGGCTTATCTCCATTTTACGGAGTCTACTTTTGTAGTACAAATGAATTTTATATTAATTTGGAACGCGAATATTAGTGCAGGGTGAAATGAATTGTTTTGTGATGTAACCATATTACTTTTTCAATTATAGATTAACATGTCACTCAAAATTAAATGAACATTAGTGTTGGATCTTGCCGAAGTGCTTAATTAAATTGAAAGTCATGAAACGAGTTAATGGTTAAAGATTCGCAAGACATTGCAACTATTCGAAATATTTCATAAAGTTCATCTGATGTAATCTCACATGTAAGAGTATATTATGTATAAATATAAATTATATTATGCATAAATACCAATGTTACTCAACAAGAAACTCGCCACAAAAAACAGGACTGACATAAGTTACATATGGATTCCTTGGCCAGTATGCCGTCGTCGTATATACTGGTATGCTGTTATTCGTTATCTCACTGGTTGTTATTAAACGTGTGTAATATAGGAAGATATGATATGAGCATACAAGTCTAAATAATACGTGGTACATTCACGTATCTAAAGCAGGTTTTACTTATTAATGAAACGCCGAACGTATTTGCATACACTTCTTAAATATTCCTGTCGCTGTCAATATGTGACGTTATGATGTCAAAATTGACGTAATTGATCATAGGTTCACGTCATGCCGTGACGCGCATTTGGTTTTTGATTAAAAAAATAATATATTTCTAATTGAAATATGGTGTATATGGTCTATATGTTACAAAGAGTACTCATGGCATCCTTATAATTGCTCCTTATTCGAAAGAACACATTTGGAAAGACGTAGCAAAGTTTTCAGCACTCTCTATTTTATATAAAGCATTAATTATTGTTTATATCATCATATGTTCAGAGAAAAGGAGATATACATTCAATCTGACAGTGATTGAAATCTCCTGTACGACGTTCAATTCATAAAAAATCTAAAGTTTGTTACATAGAAAATGAACTGATCACTGGAAGTGTTTTAACATTGTACCCCCATCCACGGCCATCACAAAACCATCTAAACAACCGGGACTACCAATTAGATATGTTGATTGAAGCATGTGCTTTTAGAAAGGCTAGTAATCTACGAATCTTATAATCTTTACGTTAACATCGGACAGGGACACGGCTTAAGAGTGTTCCATTAAACAAAAAACTAATGTTTCATACTCTGTGATCGTTGACATGAATTGTTATTTACCAGCAAAATGCAGATGTTCTATAACCAATATTACAACTGTAATGACATTGAAATTGATTTAAAATCAAACTTCATCGAAAGCTATTACATTATTCAGCCATCAATCAAAAACTGCAACCGAAATGGATTTTTTTTTAAAAATTTAAATTTAAGCCTGAACATAGACTACCATGCTAAAATCGGAAAGAAATGAGACATTTTAGATTTTCATAGTGCAATAGTTTATATATGCAGTAAGGTTAATACACTGAATAAATACAACAGAGAATCTTTATAGCAGCCATTATATAAGGACTATAAAATGACTGTACATAAGGACCGTCTGCGTATAAGGGTAAAGTTCACAGGTTGCATGCATATGTAATTAAAGCATGTATGTAGAGACGGCATCATTATAAAGACCACTTCCAGAATGACACAGAGTAGTCTTTACAGACAGGTTTGACTGACGAGATCTACATTTCTCCAGGGATGTTCAATGATTGGGTTTTTTGCTTTCTTTAAAGGGAATCTTTATACTATTATTTGCATACAAAATCTTGATTGGGATATCTCTATACGTGAAATACGCGGAAAGTCAGCGAATTGAAGTTAACGAATGTATCACTGGGGCGACCATCTCTTGCATAGTTTTAACTCCTAAGAGCAGTGATTGCCTATTTGCATGTGCATTATGACTACGAATAGCCAGCTGTCCCCTCTGATTAAAATCAGACCACCACATGTCTACACGGAACGCTGAAAAACACCGATAAATGTTCACGTTTAGGTGATCTTTAGAATTACCAGTCTGCTTATTTCTAGTAGTCTATACAAAAAGAAATCTTTAAAAATTTGTGTTCGGGAGAGTTATCGTTAGTAACATTATGTTCCGGATAACGTATCACTTTATTGGTTGGTTTTTTTTTTTATGGTTTAACGCCATTTTCAGCACAATATAGGCTATAGATGGCAGCCAGTTTTAATGGTGGAGGAAGAACCTGGAAAAAAAAACCGGAAAGAACCACCGACCCACAAGTAGCTACTGGCAAGCTTTCTCACATAATTACATCGGCCGAATCTTAGACTCGAACCCACGCAGAGGTGAGATGGCAGTGATCCGTAACGGACAGCGCTTTAGACCACTCGGCGCCCTCGTATCACTTAAAAAAAAAATGAAAGTTGTGTACAAGATCAACAGAACATGATCTTTTATTGGTGCCCATCATATTTTGATGTATGACTGTAGACATCTGTTGTTATTTTGATTAGCTGTCCCGCAATAGTCAATGTCAAACATCGTAAAAATTATTTTACACGAGTACATTAATTGAATATGCTAATTGTCGATTAAATACCAGTTAAAAGAAGTATAAAACACATTGATTACATTTATTTCAGGTAAGTAGAGAAATTTTAGAAATATATATGAAAATCATTTAATATAAATTGAACAATTATTGCATATACAATACATTTAAAATATTGAACATAACTGATATTTATCCGATTTAAATAAATTGAGTCGGATTTTGGAACAGTAAGTTTCGAATGAAAGTTGGATTAAAGTGATACCGGCCATAAAGGTCATTTGATCACTGGTTTGAACCATCAATTTTTTTATGATGGTTGGTTTCCCGTGGGGAAGGAATGGTGCCACATCCCCACGGGCATTTAACGCACAAAGTGCGCTTGTTAATTTTGGCCGTCATATCATACGACTAAAAGGTGGCCAATGACCTTAATGTAAGGCCCTGGGCGATTGGGAATAGACCCAACACACACTCAACCCTATCAACCAATCAAAAGTAACGTACTAGGGGTGCAATGGCACCAAATGGTGACGAGAGAAAAATAGTTTTCTCATATCGTCATTTTTGTTAGAGTCCGGTCGCTGAAAAGGAGGAAAAGGTCCCGGAAAGCCAGCCGTTGTCGTATATGGATGTCGTTTTTACGCCCCGGAACGTCCTAGCCGTACTTATTTCAAATTCAGTCCAGTTATACTAATGGACAGCCTAATACCAATATTGTGTAAGCCACCATTGCAATTGTATCAAATAAATGAGTCGTAGAATTTTTATTTATCATCCTAACTATATCAATTTTCTAGTACAATAGTGTACATATCGTAAGTCCCTAACACATTTGTTTAACTAATATGTCTATGCGACATATAAAAGTGTAGTCACTGTTTGGTAATAAGTTTGTTAATTTTGAGCGGTGTTCAAAATTGATCAAGTCTGGTTCGTAATAGAGATTGTTCAAAGAGGGTTTCTCGTAACCAAATGAAAACCCTATTATTCAGGCAAATGAAAGGCAAATGTGAAAATTATTCACATCTTGCACCGCAGGCATGGTTCTTCGGTGTGCAGTACGTCAGCAGCGCCAGAGTTTCTCATGGCTCCGCAATTTTCCGTCTGCTGTTTAGTTCTTTCTAGGCCCAGGAATTCTTCGGCGATAGCAACTCCATGGTTCCCCCTCCACTTCAGCCACAACCACTGGTAAAGTCACGATAGGTAGTAACCTCGTGTGGCGGCGTCCATCTTGGATTACCACGTGTCAGCCTTCAATGTTTCCTTTGCCCTGGGCGTCGTAAAGAATATCCTTCCAAATGGCCTTTTAGCGAGGTAGCCCTGCAGTGGTATTCCTGTACTTTTATTCCAGGTACCTTGGTGCTCTATGGTTGCGTTATTATTTGCTTCACAATCCTAAATGGCGCCATTTATCTGCTATAAGCTCCTCTCTCGCCGTAGCCAGGTGAAGTCCGTCCTGCCAGCTCCGTGTTCACTGCCTGAATGATGAAACAGTAAGTTTCAATCAATTCATGACATGTATTCTTTTATATTGCATTCCTTTATCAAGAATATTGTCTTGTGTTATCAAGCTAACCGCGTATACCCATTGTTTAATTCTGACAGTGCAGGCATATGAGAACCAGCAGTTTATAATTAATGTCGTCCTTAGTTTTAACTGATGTTCAGACTGTCTGTAAAAATATGTACCGATTATCTGTTTTGTTTTATCCAGTCCTCATGTTTTGGTCGCGCCCTCATTAGTAATAGAGAGACTGTGCAGCCATTATTTAGAGACCTCCATATGACAAAATAACAGTTATTTTTTTTTTATCAAGTAGAGGGGCTGAACATAAATTATTTTAGACA
Organism: Unio pictorum; assembly: GCA_030141615.1. Classification (NCBI taxonomy): domain Eukaryota; kingdom Metazoa; phylum Mollusca; class Bivalvia; order Unionida; family Unionidae; genus Unio; species Unio pictorum. The sequence goes on along the minus strand of JARLTB010000175.1, from coordinate 4,917,904 downwards.
CCTCCATTTGACAAAATAACAGTTATTTTATGTTATCAATATTTGTTTCAGATTTAGAAAATAACAGTTATTTTATGTTCTCAATGTTTGTTTCAGATTTACAAATTATAAAGTCCTCGCGTTGACAGCAAACACGGTTATCCGGGAACAAAGTCGCAATTAATTAACCGTAAATGCGATCTAATCAGATACGATATCATGTCCTTAGATCTGATAAATTTATCGTTGCAAATCCGTGAGGAGTAGCCTGGGCACCACTAAAGAAATTTCGAAATTGATTAAAATCCATGTCGGAGCACCAGGTTTACCAAATATTTCTAAATGTATGGGTGTCAACTCCGTTAAACACACATAACAAATTGAAATTATCTCGGATGATTTTTGGAATGTGTGTGTATCGTTGAGTGACATATATCACGTCAGTGTTTTTGTGTCGTCCTCGGGAAAATATCCTAGCTGGATTTTTTTGTTTATCTAACATTACATCATCGTACACAACAAGATTATTAATACCTCCATCGAGGTCTTCCGGGAGGGAGAGGAGGGGAGACTCGTCGATATACGTGATAAATTCAATGATGTTTTCTCCGGTAATCTCTGCTGCGTTTTCGTTATAATCTTTTAGTATCTCATAGTATCGTTGATCGTCTACGCTAGGAGCAACTAAATACAACTTGTCCCATTTCATGTGTCTCATTATCATATCAATTAGTAATTGTGTTTTACCGCTCCCTGAAGGTCCGATGATAATCATCCGTATTGACTTGAGCAATATTGGATGATGTTTACAGGTTGTGGTTTTCGTGTTGCTGAATAATCAATTACATTCATATCCATATAACTTAATAATATTATTGATTTATATTGTGTGAAATGTAAAGCACGTACTGGTACAATTGATTTCACAACTGTTACCACGAAGAATAATAGAGAGGCGGCCACCGGCAAGTGTGAACAATGCGGGACAAAAAAATATCGATTTTTAAAAAAACGTGGTGGTGATATCACCTCCGGATTAACGAAACTCCCAGGAACACCTTGTGCTAAGTATCCAGCAGAAAAACACCTTCCATGATATAGTTTTTGTGGACCGGGAACAAGATTAGATATTACACTCGACGATCAGAATAATCCTAATCCGGGTGAACACCCGATAAACACTATCGATGAAGCATGCAGATTACATGATATAGCTTATCGTAGTAAAGATCTCCAACAGCATCATCTCGCGGATGTAAAATTAATTCACGCGTTGAATTCCATCCCGGATAAGACATTAAAAGAAAAATTAGCGTCATGGTTGATAAAAACCGCGATGTAAGGTAAATTATTTTTCGGTGCTAGTATATAACATGGAAGCAATTTATTATTCTCCGACAGGACACTTCATGGGTAGATCAGCCATCGATAAACTCGACAATGCTGCTAAGGTAAATCACAAAACAGCTGCTGATTGGTTGACCAAACAAGCTATATGGCAAATTTATTTACCTCGTCCGAAAAAAATTCAATATGCGCGTTTCGATGTTAATGTTCCAAATGAAGTTCATCAGGCAGATATATTATTTCTACCGCATGATATAGTTAAAAAACGTGTTTATAAATACGCGTTGACGGTAGTTGATATCGCGAGTAGATACAAGGAAGCTGAGCCACTATCAACAAAATCATCATCTGAGGTTGCCTGCGCATTCAAAAAGATTTATCGTCGAGGACCTCTACGATATCCAAATCTTCTTCAAGTTGATCCCGGTAAGGAGTTTCAAGGTGAAGTATCGTCGATGATGAAACAACATAATACTGTAATTCGACGAGGTCACACCACAATTCATCGTGATCAGGCAATTGTTGAACGATTTAACAAAACTCTAGCTGATAAACTATTTCATTATCAATATGCGAAGGAACTTATCGATATTGGACGATCTCGTGAATGGGTGAAACTACTACCTGAAGTAATCTCATCAATAAACAACTAGAATGATAAACATGAAACCTGTCATCGCGATAACAAAAAAATATATAAATATATAAATAAAAAACCACTATCGTATTTACCATCTGAAATTTTACATAGCAACGTCACAGTAAGATATTTATACCAACATGGTGAACTTGAAGGTGGCACTAGAAGATCAACTGATCCGATATGAAGTATCACCACACATAAAATATATTCTACGGTATCATCTAAGGACCGCCCAACATTATATAAACTAGATCCTGCTGCACCACAACGGAGTTTTACCAGGGAACAATTACAGGTTATTCCAGATAATACTCAGTTGCCACCACGCGGTCTTAAATAACAATTCTTCGAAGTTGATTTATTCGCCATACTCGTGACACAGCCAGGTACATTGAGATTGACCACGATATAAAGTTATCAACGATCCATATAATAGTATCTTCGATGGTTAATCCCTGAGATGAGTGTATCGTCATGGCATATCCTAGCACCCACGGAGAATTATTAGCGTTTAATGCGTTTTCAACCGCTGATATATCAACGTGTACAACATCGTTTAACACTACTTCAACTTGTTCACAACTTCCTGGGATATTAACGAGGATGTTTTGTCGTCGTATATCCGATGGACGGTAGCATAACGGTACTGGTTCCAACGGAAATTTTTCCTTGTGAATTTTAAATAATTCCTCTTGAAAATTATCTCGTATTTTTTTTCTGCTAACAACAACTAGATCTATCGGTGACCACATGTTCCAGATATCGTTAAGGGGGGTTTCAGGAATCATTTCACGCATTTTTAAGTATTGTATACGATCTGGTTGTAGTTTTATCGCGGATTTTAATGCGGTTAACTCTTAATGGAGGGATCGACGATCTTCGTTCATTTCCTCGTAGTAATCAACGGACTTCATTAACCATCGATGAGGTGATTCTCCGTTAATCGGTGGTGGTTGACCGTAATCACCACACATGATCACCGTGGTGTTTTTCGTTAATAACCAACCGAGGAAGTTTTTCAGATCACCTAATGTTACGGTACATGCTTCATCCCACTTAATAAACCTAGGAATATTTTTTCTCCCCATGCGATCTTCAGTCCATGTATCTCCGTTCCATCGAAAGAAACTATGATACGTACACGCGTTAACACCTCGAGATTTCATCTCACGGGCAAGACGATGAGTCGGAGTTAACAATATCATATCAGCGGTTTTCCCGAATAAATTGATTACTCGGGTTGTCTTTCCGCAACCTCCGGGGACACTCAAGTAAACTGTTTTGTGGAGTGTAATTGGATCATTCAGTGATGGGTACTCTAATATATCTTCGTTGATATTTTCGATGTAGTTATCTTCAACGGGGGTATCGGCGGATTCATTATACTCGTGTAATCGCTCTTGTTTTACTCGCCATTTTCCCCACTCACCGTTACTTGTAAGAAATTCTTCAACGATGTCAAAATGCTCCTCGTGGAAATAAAACGAATCAGTTGCAACGATGACAGCGATGTTAGAAAATTGATTTATCATCAATAATAAATTTATCGAGACATTAGCTAGCATAGAAGCTCTCAGATGAGTATACTGTGGAGATTTACCATCGAGATATTCAACGATTGTACATAATCGTCCCCCGTTAGATAACCACACGGGAATTCTCTTCGTGTATGTATAATTTTTTATTGTGTCTGAGATGATAAAATCTATTTCGGCGTCGTCGAAGAATAACCTGGTGGTTTTTCTTTTATGATTATTTTTTCCACCCTGAGTAAATTTTCCGATTATCTTTCTACCTAGATCCTTCGCTTGACGCTCATCACAATTTTCGGATGTCGGTAACCAAACCTTAGTTTGTTTCCGGTATGATATTATCGCCGTAGATACCGTCAACGAGAGTAGTGGTCCCTCGTCGGGCATATATCTTAATAATACTATCGGTGCCCATCTCTTCTCTGAGAAATGTCTTCCGAACCATATATAAAATATTGGATGAGCTCCCTTAGCGAGTTTAAACGATGTTATTCTGGCAAATCCGCAGAGATCAATATCGGGTAATTCTCCGTTAATCGCCACTCTAGTCATTTCATGCGTGGGATGACCGAATCGTTCAAAGTATTCATGACATTCTCCCATCAACAGAGAACTTCCTGGGTAACACGCTACCATAATTACGGATTTCATATCTTCGAGATTATATTTTGTGTTCCAAAGTCCACTCTGACCAATTTCTACGCAACAATCTTGAATATCTTCTATGAAATCAACATGGGTAGGTTTCCATGAATTCTTTTCTCGGGCAAAATGAGCTGCAACTGATGGCACCGTAAAACAATTTTTTGTAATCTCATCCGTTGAAAATCCTTGATTTTCAACGCTAGCGTTTTCATTGATATACTTCAACGCGAGGTTATTCATCTCTGTTTGAAGTTGTTCAGTTCGATATAAATCTCCATTGGTGTTAACAAATTGATCAAATTGTTCATCGTCGCTGCTGCTAAACAACCACACAGAAATCGGATCTGCGCTATTCATTTCATGTATAGCATTAAACATATTACCGCGGTAATATTTTACTCGTCGTGAACATGGAAATACTCGTACGGAATTACTCCACGCATGAGAATTATGATCAAAAATCTCAATGGGTGTTCCTCGTGATTTTGTAATGTCCGGAATCGTGTAAAACCTCTCCGGTAATTGTTTTTACGATAATCGGAAATTTTAATTTTTTTCTAGCACCGCGATATCATTTATCGACGCTCCATTCTCTCTAACAGTTTTACCCCACGCGGTAATATTTTGTTTTCGTAAATTTGTTGGCCCGTTGCCTCGTTTAACATTTGTGAAATGTTCTGTAATTCGCTCTTCAACACAATTTAGCTTTGTTGAAGTTTTCATCTTCGGTAATTTGTTAATATCTTGGGTGTTTATTTTATAAAATCCGTACACAAGTGATCAGTGGCGTCGCTAGGGGCGTGCGGGGGGGGGGGTGCGGACTGCACCGGGTGACACCATCTCAGAGGGGTGACACCAAAATGAAAAATTGCAAACTTGACAGAGCACACACTGCTCGGTCTAGTCTGATTTCATAAGCGGATAACCCATCATAGTTAAATACATGACTAGCAGGCATATGGTGCCACCATGCAGTCTGCAGAGCGTCTGGTGCTTATTTGAGAAGAAGAAATCCATGGTGGAAGTCTGGAGGGGTGACACCATGAGTTTACCGCACCGGGTGACAGCAACCCTAGCGACGCCGCTGCAAGTGATGTTTCCGGATACGCTTTATTATAATACTGCCCATCGATACCAACTAATAGACCTGGTCTAGTATTCGCGTTAAGAATTACAAGTTTTCGATTTGAGGTTAATACTCGTTCGCGATGATCAAAAACTTTCCAACGTTCATAGTTTTTTTTTTCGATCTTGTTTTTCATAAATTTTGCTAAATTTATCCTGATTTGTGTATCAAACATTGTTGTCAAAATCCATCCGAGATAGAATATCTCTCGCACGATCTATCGTCATCCGATATTCAAGACCAGGTGCTCGAAAGGTCGAATACGTATACCTACACCCATCTAACCAAAACTCCCCCTTAGCTTCTCTGATACTGTTTTGTATAGCTGATAGCCGCGCAGAAAATTTTCTTTTATCGTCAAGTTCGATCTTTCTCTTCGTCGAGTATTTGTTTCGAAATCCCGGTATGTGTAATTAATATTCATTGTAATATATTAAAACAAGTATTTAAATAAAATAGTATTATATATAATGTATAATTGTAATTGGTTATTTATCGGTAAGACTATCCGATGCGGAAAATTCTGTAGAAAAGAGTATTGTAGCGATCACATAAAAAATATTCGACGAGGAAGCTCAGGTCCGCAACCTTGTATTTGTTGTGGTGTTGGAGTAAGAGGAAAATCAGAATTTTGTGCTAGCTGTGGAGGAAAAAACTACAGAGAACTTAAACGATACTACGATACAAATACACATATTAATCATCGTGTTACAATTATAAAATCTCCACAAGATTACGTTGACAGAAAAAACATAACAGTCAATTTAAACAATAAAATCTTACATAAATATATAATGAGTAGCGAGTACGTATCTCATCCAATCTACGTTAACTACGAAGCATCACGAGATGGAAGAGTCCAACATAAACAACGAAAAAACACCCTCGGTCAAATTAGTAATAGTGGTTATATTTGATTTAGCGTTTACAAAGATAAACAAAAAAAGAAATATCTCGTTCATAGATTTATCCTTGAGTGTTTTATAGGAGAGATTGGTAGCTGTTTCGTAATCGACTACATAAACCGAGATGAACTAGATAACCGCGTAACAAATTTGAGAATTGTGACCCCTAGCGAAAGCCGTCTCAATGTAAATCCACAAAAAATATAAAATGTAAACCTAGACCTGTAATAGCGTTCATAGACAGTATTATTAAACCGTTTTCATCGGTAAACTCAGCTGCTAAATATTTTGATATTCATAAATTATCCGTAAAACGAGCTGCCGATGATATAATTTTAACAGCATATTCCAAAAAATTCGACCGCAGAGTCTCATTCACATATTCGTAATTTTTTAAATATCAAAATCGTCAATTTAAACAATTTTTTCCCCTATATATATAATGACACAAGTTTTATCACCGATCGTCGAAAATTTTCAACAACCTGGACTTTACGATGATATGAAATCCCCGCAGATATTCGATGACATCGCTAATAAATTTTATAGAATTAGTGATAGATTACAACGTCGTGTACAAGAGACCACACGACACGTGAATATAAATACCATTATTACGCGTTTTCCATATTCTGATAACAATGATATCGAATATTTATAAAGGTATATGTATGATATTAAATATCAGTTAATAAAGACTGAAAAATATATCCGCGATTGTTATCAGGAAAACATCGATGATAATGAGTTAAAATTAATGATTATCAATCATATCTTTAATATAAAAGCATCGATGATACAATTTAAATCTGTTTTCACAAGGGCCAAATTAGATTTCAGCGGAATTAAATCCATCGACGATAAATTATCCTCGATGGAAGATTTTATCTATGGGGGAAAGTACTAGTATTTTCAAGATAAAATCACAGACAACGACAAATAAATAAAATTATCGGTGATGAATTCGCCAGCGATGAATTCGCCAGCGGAGAAATTGTTAACGACCAACCTAGACTTTAGGATGATATGAAATCCCCGGAGATGTTCGATGACGGGTGTGATTATAAATTCCCTCCCCCCCCCCCGCGGATGATGATTTTTATCCTGATGATGATATTTTTTATAATAGAATGTGTCACCCCCCGATGAAGTATTTATACTATGGTGATGATTCTGATCTATTACGATTAAAATATTTTTACGAAAATGGATTATACAGGCAGGAATATCACGATGAGATGGTAGATGTGTTAAACAGACCTATCATTTTCACGATGCTGATATTAAAAATAAATTTGAACGTATAAGAGATGATTATGAAAGATTTTGTCAATTATTAGAATTTGTAAATCCTGCTGAGCGTTTTAAGATATTTCGTAGATATATAAATATTATAGAAGAATTTTTAAAAAAATCATCTACGAGTTGAGACATCACACCGATATCGAATATTTTGCGTCTGTGTATGATTCTATTAGCGAATTTGAAATATTCTATGGAAATTTTCCGGCAAATTAAATAAATAATTTCCTTGTATATAACATATCATGAACGACGAAAATATATCTACGTTAAAATCTGAACTCAACCGTGTACGACATTTCCACGATAGTAAAATATTCAACAGCGAGTATTTAAATATCGAATATGAAAAAATAACCTCTGCACGACGACTAGGTTTTCCTACGTATCGGTCAGAGTACCGTATCATGAAATTCTTTCTCGGGAACGTGACCATATTATCTATAAAAATTCCAATGAGGAATTTATCACTGTATCAACGTACATAAAGAACCTTTTGAAATCCATCGGAGAAGTATCCAATGAGGAGCAACGGATTGAATGAGCTGCGAAGGAATACGATGAGAAGTATTTACGTTAAAATATCGGTTGGGATTTCTTAATCGGAAAATTTGGAAATAATGTAGTTTCAAGTTTTTTTATCGCATTTATTCTCAAGTTTCTTTTCAAGTATTATATCCTCGTATTTGTTTACAAGTTTTCCCTTTATCGTGTAATGTTGTTCACAAAGATGATTATATCGCTGTTGTAGCTCATCGACATGGTCTTCTCGTTTTGTAATCGCGGTTGTTAAATCGTCTCCTTTTTTTTTTTAGCTTGTTAAGTTCAGTCTCGTACTCGAGATTCGCAGATGTTACCTCACGGATTTTCCTTTTAGATTCTTCCGCCGTGATCTTAAGTTGATCTCTTTTTTCTTGTAGCGCCACAACCTCATTCTGTACCTCGGAGATTTCACGTTGTAATTCACGCTTAGCCTCGCGTTGACGTTGCTTCGCCTCCTTATATTCTGTTGGTGTTCCTTTTGTTGTCGCAGATATCGGATTCTTCGACCACAATTTATATAATCGTGCTAGTCCAATTTTAAACTCTTTAGAAACTTCTACGGGGTGTCGAATACCTCCATCGCAATTATTACTTTTTCGTCATCGGCGGTATGATATGTTGGAGCTCTCATCGCAAATATAACATCGAAGATTTTTTTTCAACAAAAAAAATAATTAAAAATCATAGTTAAAAATATTTGAAAATCCTGATTGAAAATCAGGGAAATTAAAAATTTTTACTCGATAATGTTACTCAGAAATTACAGTCACGTGTTAAATTTGCTTAATTCTTTTTTGTAAAAAATTTTTTATGTGTGAAAATCATTAATTTTCAATTATCAATTATTCTCTTGAGATCATTTACGGGGATACAACAATGCGCATACTGTATTATTTGATCGCTATCTACAATTAATCATCGTTATAATATCGCGTTCAAGTTGTTGGACTTGATGATCCGTCAACAGAAACTTTTCATTACCTATGACGAGTTGGAAACCGCTCGAAGAATTTTCATCGCTAGCGGTTTCATCACTGAAAACTCTTCGAATAGCATCTTCAAGTTTATCTTTGTCGTAAACGAATACTCGCGCGTGTTGATACATTATTGAAAATCACAGCTTTCTAATTCTTTGAATTTAAATGCTTGCAATTTACGACGAAAATCTATGATAAAAAGTCCTCGAATTGCTTGCAATTAAAAATTAAAAATTTTTCAATGGAAGTCCTCAAGACTTCACATCCAGGGTAATTTATATTTCTTCGTCCGATTAATCAATTAAATTGTTGTTGTGGTCGACGAGTTTAAAATTCATTCTTGATATCCAGCGGTTATTACAGGTTAAATACACAAGATTAATAGGATTTTGCATTATTAAACTTCCAGGAGGAACCTGCGGGAAAAACGTATATAAGATATAACCTTGTGTGGCTCTATTTGACAGTGATGTGTTCACGTGATAGATGCCATCAATAACATCACATGTGAGATGTATCGCTATCGTTGATGTGATGTCGACGTTGTTTGGAGAAATGTGTCTGTTTGTTCCGTCATCGGAGTTATCATACTTGAGAATGGTTTAACCCTTGTGTTGTTGTCTCCATGCAGTGAATATCGCAGTAAACTTTTCATTGATAAGATCATTAACGGATTTTTTTAGTTCGTTTGTGTTATACACAGGAAACTTGAAATTCGGTTGGTCAGCTTCTGTTATATTGTATACAGTTAGGAAATTTCGTTTAGAGTAATTAATGTTGTCATCGCTATGATCAATTATTACTTGAATTACTCGCTGGTTGATATATTCCATGTCGGATACAAGTTGATTTAATATTTCAATTCGTTTAATGATTTCACTCCGATTAGACTCATGGAAAGCCTGTTGTAGTCGCTGTAGTTGTTGACTGTGTTCTTGATTGATCTCTCTAAAGTATTCAATAATTCTGTTATGGTATATATTTATATATGTAATTGATTCTGGAGTCTGTCCAACCTTAAATCTCCAAAAGACGGAATCCAGATCAACAAAATTAAAATAACTATCCGACAATGATGACTTTTTTATATCAAGGAGGTGTTCTTTATATGATGTGGTAATGTCATGGTATGATTGTTTATCCGTGATGTAATCAAATTTTTTAGGCTCGGGTAGTGGTGTTATTTCAGGCCATCCCAGTATTGTTCTGATTGAGCTGTTATATATATCTACGGCATACCCGGGTGAGTTTATTTCAATCGCGGATGATAACGTCGGCTCGTGAACTGTTATAGCGATTTTTGATTCTTTTCCAGTAATGGATTTTATTCTGCGTTGGACCTCATTATTGATATCTTCGATTTGGTAAGCACCCTTTGGAAGATATATTGTTTGCCAATCAGGAGTGCCATCGAGTTTATTTGTGTTCGCGAACACGAAAGTGTTATTAGGTGGTTTAGCAGGTAACGATTCCGACAGGATATTTGGCCAACTGTGATAAACTACCAACTGAGTTAGCGCTATTTCATTTGCTTGGATTGGATTTGGAAATTCAGTGTTGAACTCGAGGTTTCTTTTATGTCACCGACAATAATTGGTTTTTCTGCGGAGTTGTATTTTCCGCTATTCGTTGACGTAGTTCCTGCGATGTTGCCATTGTTGTTGTTTATTATTATTATCTTTTTTTAATTTTGACATCACGGAATCGTACACGCTGACCATCTTCGAGAATTCATCGTCGGATATTAGTGTGTCGTCGAGCGATGACGAGATCATCGAAGACAATTGCGAGTGGAATTTAACCGTGTAGTCGTGCAGTTTACGCTGAGAACACAATGATATTTTTTTTGCTATCGCGGTCACTATTCCTGCGATGGTTGTCGCCGCAGATATACAAATTGGAACAACGATCGGGGCAACCATTGTTATATATGATAATATTATACCAGCACCGGTGATTACACCACTCACCGAGTAAACTGTTACATCAACGACAGTGATTCTTCTTCGATATTTTTTAATCTTTGCACGATATTCATCGGAGTGTTTCGAGTTTAGTTTGAAACTCTTTAACCTGATCATAGCGGTATTGCTGCGATGTCGTTTACGATTTCAATTCAGTTCTTTACCTAGATCCGCCATAAGTTCTATACAGCATGTTATTGGTTCTTCAGTCCTAATTAGAGTATCACTGGTGGCCCTTATTTTAATTTCTGTTTTTATACCATTAAGATTGCCAAATGATATAACATTATTAAACACTTTTACCGTGGTAAGTGCCTGATCAGGTTTAAGAGGGTTAATACTAAAACGCGCTGTAAGATTAAATTGTTCGTCAGAAATTATTGTTAATCGATAAATACCCGTGACTGTCGCGGTAAAATCTAACTTATCATTAGTATTCCTAACCCAATACATTGACCCCCATTGGATTGTGTACACTTTATTTACAATATTTGATTTTTCATGAGGAAGTTTTATTTTTTCAAGTTTTTCTAACATTCTTGGTAAATCATCGTTGATTACATCACTGGTCGTTTTAAAAATTCGCCGATTAATCGCGGTTATTTCATCGCTAATTATTTTAAAATCTTCGATGGATTTCCTAATTTCTGGTAGTTTTATGTAAATTTTATCTATCGTGGATCCAAAGAATGTATCAACAGTATTTGTACGAAAGGTTGTAAACTGTTTAACGTGATCGTCATACCAGGACTGAAGTGTTGCAAACTCTAACATAGAAGTGTTTATCGTTGTAAGTGGTGGTTCGGTTACCGGTGGATCTCCAAAGAAAGTGTTTAGAGGGACCTGAACGTCGTTAATGTATTTTTGTAAACCCGTAAATAAGTTTATATGTTCGTTATATTTTTCGCGTAGTTTTTCCAATGATTTTGAATTATTAGTAACCGTCGATAATTTATCTGTGATTGTTGAAACAAGAACACCCGGTTTAAGTTTACCATCGAAAAACAACGCAATAGCATTTTCTACTGCGTCACGTCGTCGTGTCAAAATATCATCAACAAGAACACCCGGTTTAAGTTTACCATCGGAAACAACGCTATAGTATTTTCTGCTGCGTCACGTTGTCGTGTCTAAATATCATCCAGGGAAATATTACTGGTTTTCAATTTACCTTGACGATTTTCAAACACAACGACCTCATTTTTATTTAAGTTAACGACATTCAATATATCTGATAACGCCTCCGATATAAGTTTCTTTACCTGTTCGAGGGAAACTCCATCGGTGGTTTTTCCTCGTAAAAGTGATCTTTCCCAAATATCTACCACTGTTATAATTATATATGATTCTTTAAAAAGTTATCGATGATTCATCATCGTGTACTCGTGTACGACCTTGTGAGGTAATTTAAAACTTGTTGAAATTGCTGTTAACACGTTAAGGACTTCTCGTCCACATATCGGAGGATCTGTTAATGTCTGTCTGGGTAGCGTTGAATACCAACGTGGGATTGAATCCAACCGGGATACATATTTAAGAAATTCCTTTGGCGGAGGTAACCCATATGAGCCAAAGTAAATAATTGATTTAAGATGTATCTCGTATCCAACCCAATGAGTTTCATGTCCAGTGTTATCATCGAGATTAATTATACCAGTTTCTGGGATATGTGGTTGTGTTGGTAATTGATCTTTCATGAATGCACCTCTGAAATGTTTTATTAGGAGTTGTTTTTACAGCGTCGATTAAATCAAAATTTGACATCGTTGTTACCCCATCAACATTTTTGCTAGCGAAAACGGGCCTATGAAACTGCCTTGAGTTTTCACTCCTCTTCCCTGATATGTACCTGGGAGTCTCAACTCGTTTCCTTTTTTTTGTATCCTTGTCTTTGCTTTCCAAAAATTTTCCCCATAAGATTGCTACCAACGGCACCAGCAGCACCTAATCCAATAGCTTTAAGAACAGGAAGAGCTAGTGGAGCTAGTTCAGCAAGAGGAAGTATTCCATCGGATTTAATCATATTGTTGATCGCAGCCTGTGAAAAAGTCAACTGAACTCCTGTACCCGCAGATTTAGCTTTATTGAAATGATTAAGTTAAGTTTTTGTCAACGACAATTTATTTGGTCCGCCTGTTATCTGTTCACGCTTCAAAGTTATCTTTGTGCCACACGTAACAGAATTTTTTGATTGTAGTTTCTTTACTTGACCAGGTGTCAATGTGACATTAACATGACTGTACGACATTGTATTTAGATAACACATCATCTAATTGTTCCATTGGAAAACGTTAGCGTTTCAATTACATATTTTCTATAGGCGCGTCAGCGAGTTTCATCCGACTACCGACACCTTCCATTAACATTGCTTTATCACTGAGAATAACAACAGTTGCTCTATAATTGCCAGCACCAACATGAACACGAAATACTATATCGACGACGGGTTGCCTAAATAAATCCATATGTTCCAACGAAAAATAGTATATCGGATACAATATTGTAAACTCTCGCTGTGATATCTGCATCCCTGTATCAACATCAAGATCGTGTGATAAAAACGATGCCAATCGTTGATATACTCGAGCAACTTTATTATGCGCGTAATCTATTTCTATGTCTTCGGATGGCTCCTGATGACCATTTACTCGTAGTGAAACCTGTGTAACAACGAGCGGGTCAAATACCATAGGGTTTCGTCTTTGATCATCTAATCTATCATCGCGTTGAAGTACAACGAAAATATGTTTCGGTGGAGGATAATTGCCACGTAAATAATCCTGCGGCGGCTAGACCACGAATACTATTTGTCGTCGTAGTATACGAAGACAACAGTGATTTACCACCTGTTTCCATGAAAGACATTATTCGTTGCTCATGTTCAACTGAAGGGGTTAACGCGGGCATCCACAATGATAGTTTTGTCAAAGTTACTCTACCGGTATCAGCATTTGGATTTGCTGCATTGGCTGGTACTCGCCATATCGCATCGTTGTCATCTGATTTTCTATTGAGTACAATTGTATGTTTTGCACCAAATATAACCTTTCTAACGTTACGACAAAATCCAAATATATGAGAAAGAGGAATCATACAGAAAATTCTCTGTTATCATTTATTAACATCGCTTTACAAGCAGCATATCCTAGATTATACTTATTGTTATATGCCAAAACAGCGGCTACACCTGCAGCACCTCCAGGACCTCTTACATTACCTACAATTACAATATTACTATCAGGATGATCTGTTGTGTCTTTATGAAACATCATTGAAGGTACAACTGTTTTTTGATAATCATCTGAATATCTCATTAACCCTAGTATGGTAGTTGCCTCACCAAGACTTTCTTGAATCGCCTCAATTTCTTTACCATCGATAAGATATCTTGCACTATCAAATAGCGCCATTATACCATTGTTTACAAAACCAACTTGAACACCAGCACCATAATTATCTCTGACATCATTATCTCGTGTAATTATGCCTTCAACTTCAATATATCCCTCAGACGGGAGAAAATATCTACTAGTATCATGATCTTGAAGCTCAATTCTACCTCGTTCATCTGGAACCCTTGCATCATACGAATACATCTGATAATGTCTCAAAGATATATTTTTTATTTAACCGAGAAATACCTATTTGTAGTTTATAAAGTCCATACATCCAACCATTACGTGAAATATTTTCATCTTTACATTCTTTTTTTAAATAATTTTTTTTTATCAAATTATAACTATCAGCTGCAAATATTCCAAAATCAGAATAATCTTCAATTCTTAATATTGGGTAGTTTTTAACATAATGTGCAAATTTATCATCTAAAATAACCTCAAAAGGAACGTCTTGAGATTCTGATTTACCAACAACAATCTTTTGTTTTTCCTCAGTTATTTCTTTCAACATCGGAATAATTCTTTTTTTCCTTTCTTCTTCTTTAGTATCACCAAATATAGCCTTTTCAGTTCCGGCAGTAGTTTTTTTCAACAGCACCGGTTATAGCTTTTTCAGTAGCTTTACCAACTTCTTCAGTAGCTGTAGTTACCGGTTTAAACAATTGTTCTGTATCAGTTGCAAATTCTGTCCGTAATTCTTGTCGTCGTTGAAGTTTTTCCCTGAGTCTATTTCGTACATGAATATATTTATCAAGCGCAACTAACCTCTCTCTTGCAAGTCTAGAATAATAAGATTCTCCAACATTTGTCAATTTTATATATAAATTATACGGTTAATTAATTGCGACCTTGTTCCCGGATAACCATGTTTGCTGTCAACACGAGGACTTTATAATTTGTAAATCTGAAACAAATATTGATAACATAAAATAACTGTTATTTTGTTAAATGGAGGTGTCTAAAATAATGTCTGCGCAGCCCCCTCTACTTGATAACATAAAATAACTGTTATTTTGTCAAAAGGAAACAAATATTGATAACATAAAATAACTGTTATTTTGTCAAATGGAGGTGTCTAAAATAATGTCTGCACAGTCTCTCTACTACTTCATTTGTTATTGATTGTTGAAACTATTTGTGTTAATATCACCTGATTAACGATTATTTACAGTCTCCATATTTCTGTACAGTATTAAGTGCTGTTTTCGTTTTTTATGATGCTATAGATCATCAATGTAAATATGTGCATTCAGTTATCATGTATAATTTAGCAAACATAGATTCAATAGAATCTATGTTGGGGTTTGGACCAAGACAAGGAAATCACAGTCAAAGATGTAACATTATTTGTCTCACCACGAGGCTTGTCCGAGTGGGGAGACATATAATTTCACCCCACGTTGGGATTTCCTTGTATCGGTTCAAATTCCAACGTATATTATTTGTCTCACCCAATATTTTCCTTTAAGTAAAAAGAAATCTTCACTAGTATTAGCGTCCCAATGTTTACATGCAGCGCATGAATACTAATATGTTAATGAGGGCTGTAGTGTGACCGTTGCATCCGAAGTTTACAGTTTATACGCGTGAACACAGAAATAAAATAAACATAAATCGCTTCATGGTAATGAGGCATTATCACATTTAATATTACGGATATTATATGAAATTGATAATAAATAATTAATATTTATTACAAGAAACTGTTTCATTTCATCAGCTCTAATTTTGAAAAATTACACCCATCCATGTATAAAAGACCCTCCAAATATGGACCCTAGCGGATAACCATTTGCTAAATTTTCAAGTTCACTGATTCTTTGAAAATTTATTTTTCTGTCTTGGAAATATGGCAAGTGCTGCAGTGAAATTGCTTATGGATTAGTCTGTTGAATTATAAATGATTCCTTTTGGCTGGTAAGTGCATTAATTGTCTATACATAGTGCAGGTATATTTTTATTCGACTTGTCACAGTGTAAGTGTTTTAAAAGTTAGAATAAAGCATGTTTGATATAACACATTTCTGGCCGTTACTAAGTTATCCGTACTTGTTAAGAGAGTTGGGGGGCTATGCAGTGTATATGTCTATAGTCTATGTGAATGGATCAGTGTTTTCTGTCATAGTTCATTTTACACAACATGGAAAATTGTATCCTATCTGTATCACAGTCAACTTTCAGGTCAGGGTCATTAAATGTAGCTAACATTATATAATTTATTTCACACGAAGTATTTAAAACTAGTTGGTTTGCTTTAGCTATATTTAATGACGCTGTCCCGAAAATGTACCGATCTAGGGCTGCATATGGAATAAAATAGACCAATAATACCAAAAGCTAGACATGTATGCGTGCGTGTCTCTCTCGAAATGTTTTTGTGTGGTTTGTTCTCCAAGATGGATCGACCTTAAGTTACTTGTCTACGTTTTTGTGTTATATTTGTTGTTGTTGTATGATTTTAGAATAACTATGTCAGGCACAGCAGAATACAAGAAGGTTTATATATATATATATATATATATATATATATATATATATATATATATATATATATATATATATATATATATGTATATATATATATATATATATATATATATATATATATATTGTATTTTTGAGCGCGTGAACACCTTGATTGAGACGACTGGTCTGTCTGAGATGACTAGATTGAGATCAGTAAAGTAAGGTTAGCAAAACTCCTAGATTTCACTGTCGCATGGGTGAGAAAATATAAAATTAATACAATCCAAAAAGAATAAATGCACAAAAAACAAAGGAAGTAGCTTAAAATACCATGAATGATATTTTGTGGAATAGGTTGATAGTTGATACATGAGATTATTTATCCATTCCATTTTGTCAAAGTACAGATCCATCCGTCCGCCACTTCGCTGTATGAATTCGCAATTACCAGTTGATGTATTAAGGGATAATCAATGTTGTCATCATTTGTTTCTGGAAAGGGTCCAGGATACGTCAAGGATTAAGCATCAAATTACAATGACATCTGTTTTCGCTATATCGATATATCTCTGTCCACAATCTCCAGGTTTGCTTTTTGTCTCAAACTGGATGTGTAAACATGGCTCATTTTCAATTATGTACAAAGGTCTACGATCTCCACGTTTTTGTTTATTGTGTTCGTGCTTAGTTTCCCTTGATTGTTCAGATTAAATGTGTAATCATGTCCTCGTTGTCCATGATGTACCAATGTCCACTGTGTCCATGTTTTTGCTACATGTGTGAGTTCTTAGATTGTACTGATAGTCTATTCTGTCGGTAGATATGTCCTCGTTGTCCATGAGGTATTAATGTCTAAAGTCTCCATCTTTTATCAATAATTGTGTGCGTTCTTTGTTTGTATTGATAGTGTATTCGTTAAGTGTAAACATGTCCTCGTTGTATGTGATATCCAGAGATTTTGCCAACACTTTCGTGGATTTTTTTTGTCTGCATTCACAGTTTATTCTATTCGTAGAAAGATTTATTTGCCGACCATAATATACCATGGTCCGTAATCTTCATGAGTTTTTGAAAATTATTAGTAATGCAATAAATACCCATTTATACATTGCAATATTTGGAGCTTTACATTTAGCAATTTATACCTATCTAACATTTTGTAAGTTACACTTTGACAGTCACGACTGGAAATCTAAATAGTTAGGCATTAATGTTTGTACTGCACGACTGGAAATGCAAATAGTTAGGCCTTAGTGTTGGTACTACACGACTGGAAATGTAAATAGTTCAGGCATTAATGTTAGTACTACACAACTTAAAATGTAAATAGTTCAGGCATTAATGTTAGTACTACACGACTGGAAATGTAAATAGTTCAGGCATTAATGTTAGTACTACACGACTGGAAATGTAAATAGTTCAGGCATTAACGGGTTAGTACTAAACGACTGGAAATGTAAATAGTTCAGGCATTAATGTTAGTACTACACAACTGGAAGTTTAAATAGTTCAGGCATTAACGTTAGTACTACACGACATAAACGCTCAGAGAATAGATATATATCTTAAATCATTTTGACACAGAAATTATTCGATTTATGTTGGTATAACCTAAGCAATGTAAACATGAGAAACAAAACTTGCTCTGCTGTGAGACAGGTACTAAGCTTACATTGTTGCTGTCAAAAACTGTCTATCACGGGTTTGTTTAGAAACATAACTGATATTAAAACATACAAATATGTTCGATTTTTTTTAGACTGGCGTTAATTATATTTTGACCTTGGGATATATATTACATGATGCTTATCAATATTTACAGTTCCTGTGCAATTTTGTAAATGGAAAATATTGTATGTTGCAGACAGATCACTAATATGTAAAGTATATCAATACATTTACCACACTAATATGTAAAGTATATCAATACATTTACCACACTAATATGTAAAGTATATCAATACATTTACCACACTAATATGTAAAGTATATCAATACATTTACCACACTAATATGTAAAGTATATCAATACATTTACCACACTAATATGTAAAGTATATCAATACATTTACCACACTAATATGTAAAGCATATCAATACATTTACCACACTAATATGTAAAGTATATCAATACATTTACCACACTAATATGTAAAGTATATCAATACATTTACCACACTAATATGTAAAGTATATCAATACATTTACCACACTAATATGTAAAGTATATCAATACATTTACCACACTAATATGTAAAGTATATCAATACATTTACCACACTAATATGTAAAGTATATCAATACATTTACCACACTTTCTGAAATAAGAATTCTCGTAGTGCAAATTTATAAACTGCTGTCAAATAAGTTACGACATAAATTTATCAACTGGAGTAACCCTTTTCTTTGCTTATAACTTGAAATGTATGATCAAATGTATGACTGATCAAATATTCATCAATCTTCTGATAAAGGTATTTTATTTCAAGAGTATATCACAAATACTACTCATGCTGCTCAAGGAATTTTGAAAGACGTGTCTCTAGGGTCTAACGTGTCTCAGTTCACTGCTAAAGAAAACAGAAAGAAGGTAATGGTAATCAGTGCATCATTGAGAGTATTTTATCATACAAGTAGTTCAAAATTCTAAAAATCAGATTACTTGAATCATACTTGAATCAGTTGCATAATTGTGCAGGTGCGACAATTAGTACACACACACACACACACACACACACACACACACACACACACATATATATATATATATATATATATATATATATATATATATATATATATAAACACTGATATCATGCAAAGGGTATAAACAAATATAAGCATACACTATGAAATAATAATAATAATAATAATAATAATAATAATAATAATAATAATAATAATAATAATAATAACAACAACAACAAAAATGATTAAAATAAATGTTGCTCATATCAAGAGTACGTATAAGGTTTATAAAATCTTCTAATGATCTTTTCTTTTTGGGGTATGTCATATATTAAATAATGCACTTCAAAATGCAAGAACGCTTGATTTCATGTCAAAAAACGCTAAAACACAACCAATAAATCTTCTTTAAATAAAGCATCGCGCGCGTACACACACACACACACACAGACAAAACAGCACGACCATACAATTTCACAATGTCACAGTACCTAACCCAACCCATACAGAATTGCTGAAAATTACAGTACTGAAAAGCGACGCTTTTAACACTCAGTACTGCTTTGTGGCACCATGCCGCGGGGATGTAGCATGATGTCGCAGCCAGTCACATCATCCTGACACCAGGCCGATCAGTCCTGGTCACAGTCCACACGACCTTCCGCTTCCGAGGCGGACGCTCTAACCACTAGGCCACTAGAGCAGGTAGAGACGCAGATGGAAATAACTGTTAATATTATTTATGTACTGCCAGGGTATTTATTTCTATAATCTTGATTTTCTTCGCGCGTATAGGCCATTCAACAGTGTGTGTCTGGCCTCGTGTATGTAAGAGGCCAGGCTATCAGGTTAAGCGAAATTATGTCGTAATTGCTTCGGTGAGATATCTTCTTCTTTGGCGTCAAATTTCTTAATGGTTATGGACTCTACGTACAATTTATACAATGTCATAAACGAAGAGATATTTTTCGCAATGTTTCTCAAACACAATAACTTTGGTTTTCTTGTAGTTTTCATTTTTGAGTATTCATTTTTATTTACATAATGTCCAAATAGTAGCATTAACATTGAAGTAGACTGGAAGTGGTGGCCTCCACACTGTTTTGAAGTAGACAAAACACGAAGCAACGAAAACTTTGAGAAGCTGGTGCCATTAAAATAAATCAGTCATGTACTTGTATTCTACACTGAAGAAAGGTATGGAATGTCACCTTTACTATGGTGTAAGTTTACGAATTTTGTTTTGTTTGGAGGATCCTAGTCTGATCTTTTCAGACCATCCGAGTCTAGCCCCCTTACTAACGTTATGGTTACCCGAAGGCTTACTTTGTATCAAGACTCGAATGATTATTTGTGTGTTAAATGCTATGATTTAAATTGGTATTCCTGTGATTTCTGTTATATGTATGCTTTTGTATGCTTTGTAAAGCTGTATATTTTAATCTGAAAAGTTTTTGTTTTATATTGCAAATCATGATATGCAAGTTCAATAACTGTTGTAAACTCTATCGTATCCAGTTCTTCATCAAACGTTAATTTGTATATGTCTCTAATTTTCCTTTTTCTTCATTGTCATCAGATGTTGATTGGGATTTATTTGTTTGCACAAAAAGTTGATAAGATCTCCGTATTTTCTTTTTCGTTTTCCTTTGGCTTTTCGTTACTGTTTGTCCCTGTTTTGTTGTCGTTTTGTCTATATCAAGTTTCTGTTTCCTTCTCAGTTCTTGTGATTTTTGCTCTCTTTCTTTATGTCTCTGTTGCTTATCTTTTAGCTGTTTCTCACTTGGCGCTTGGGATGTTTGTTGGTTATTTTGGCAATTCTGTGTTTCGTCTTGTCTTTTACCTATCTGTGGTAGTTGTTCTTATTTCTTGGATTTCGTATAGGTACCTATGCATCTTCTTCATTTTGTTTCTGTTGCCACATTTCATTTTGTCTGGTGTTAGTAGGTTTGTTTTGTGTGTTATCCGGATTTTTGTTATCGAGCGTTTCCGAGGTGTGTGGCCTATATTCCCACAGTTGTTGCATTTTCTATGAAATATGCAACCTTTGTACCACGATAGTACCAGGAAGCCATTCAGAAAAATGCTCTCTTTAGCGTCCTTAATTTCTCTTTCTCTATCTCTAGAATTCTCACTCCGTTTTTAACAGGAAATACGGGGTGAGTGTCCATTCTTGCCTTTGCCACCTTCATTTGAAATTTTTTCTCAAAATTGTCAACTGTATCTTGTAGTGGGAACTCGAATGGAATTTCTGAAATATGAAGCTCCGCTGTCCTTTTCTTGTTTTTCATAGAAAAGGCAGAGGTTCTCTTATGTTCAAGGTAAAAGTTCGCCATTCTAGTTTCCCATATGGCAATATAAGTTCGTTTTCTTTGGATCTCAGGATGTAGGCATCGTCTCCTTTCCTTGGGTCAATAACTTCAGAATGTTCAGTACAATTGCCATGCTGGGTCTTTTACTGGCTCCACTTCTTTCAATATATTTCTTGCGCCACTCCTTTATAAGTGCACTCTAAAAAGGCTACTTCTATTTTTTCAACCTTTTACTATGAAAGAAATTATCCAGTTCTGTCAGTTCCTTGTTTCACGACATTTGCGTTTTTTACCAGCTACCCATAAGTCTGCTTATTCAATTTGAAATCTTCTATTGCAGTTGTTGTATAGTTTTGTATAGTTTTAATTTTAAAATGTATACTCCATGTATAAAGTTTTCTAGATTCTTAATCCATTTTGTAGAAGTAAGGTTTCATAATTGTCAGTAACATTCCTGACTGTCTGTTAAGTTTGCGAGTTTACTGCGCTTTGAAATCTAACATAAGTTTATCAAGGACTAGACGAGCAGACGGGTTCGAAAATCACCACAAAGTCACCAAGGGGTGGGGGTGGGGTAATCACGAGTCGCACTTTTTTATATTCATAATAAACATTTCATTTGCATTTTATCCAGAGGTCACTAGTATCACGTGATCGTTAGATCTCTGAGACTATATCTGCAAAGCTAAATATACTTCTAGACTTTAAGTGGGTAATAGAGAGAAAAGAATCATTTTGGTTTCAGCGACTCGGTTGTCTTTGCTATATATATGATCTTCGAACACACAGCAAGCTCGCACTACATTAGGCAGAACATATATTTAAAAAAAGCCATTTGACCACTTGTGCCGCTTGGCTGAACATATCTTGTACTAAGCTTTGCAAGGTAAAACTTTGCCTGAGGACAACTCAGCCGGTCCCAAGCCCGGAAAAAGAAGGAGGGTTGATCAGCTGCCGACTGGTCATAAAACCCAGGCATGAACCTGCATGAAGAAAGCCCTACTACTCGCAAACTCAATTACCGCATCCGGGGTAGCCGATGCATCGACGCTGGTCAGTTCCCCAATCCAGGACGTCACCGAGAAATATGCTACTGGAGGGGGGAGAGAAACTTCAGATAAACGACAACAAGATCGTCGGACATCATCTGCGATTTCGACTAAGCAGCCTACCTTGCTGGCAACATGGAATATCCGTACGGATCACGCAGTTGGACATCGGGAACAAGTGGCCAAAAAACTCGGTAACTATAACATCTCTGTTGCCGCACTCACGGAGTTAAGGATGACCGGGTCGGGCAACACGACGGTTATTTCTCCGACAAATAATGCGAAATACCAGCTCTATTACTCCGGGGGCACGAAAAACATCGAGGGTGTCGGATTCATGGTGGACAGCGGCTTTAACAAATACGTCACTGGATTCCATCCCATCTCTAGTCGAATGGCGGTCCTCACTCTTCATGGTATCATCAATACGAATCTGGTGGTAGTTTATGCACCGACCGAAGTCAGTCCAGAAACGGCCAAAGAGGAATTCTGTGACAACCTTCAGACGGCCTGGGACTCTCTGCCTCGTTCTAACATCAATATTCTTCTGGGCGACCTAAATGCCCACACCGGGCGTGACAGCCATGCGTGGCCGGATGTTCTTGGCCCTTTTGGAGTGGGCTCGATCAACGACAATGGAACACGATTCCTTTCATTCGCTTCACTCAACGGTCTCAGGATAGGAAATACGCTACTCGTCACCAATTAACCTGGAGATCTGCCAATGGACGGGACAGGGCGTGCATCGACTATGTAGCAATTTCCCGGCGATTCCAAACCTCACTTCAAGACGTTCGAGTCATGCGTGGAGCGGATTGTGGGTCAGACCACCACCTGGTCAGAATCAAGATTCGACTAAGATTGAAGCGTTCAGCAACCAATAACAAACGGGAGCAAAAACCGAACGTAGCACTCTTAAGAGACCCAGCGGTCCGGGAAAAATAGCAGATCACCCTAAAGAATCGTTTTGAAGCCCTTACTACATCGGAGGCAGATGAATCACAGGAGGGAGTTGATCGTCTTGCAAACGAGCTTATGAGAAACAAGGTCTCTTCGGATATCCTGGGTTGAACGTGCCGCTTCGTTGATGGACACACCTCTTTGGTACTGTCTGTAATTGTCTTCATCGATAAACGGAAGAAATGCAAGTTAAATAACCAACCGGAATATAGACGCCTCAACAAATTGGTCAGAGTTCATTTGAAGGAGGATAGAGCCGTGTATTGGGAAAATCTCGCAAAAGATATGGAAGTGGCAGCCAACCGGAACGAATTCCAAACCCTTTACTCAACCATTCGAAGACTAGCCGGGAAATCTTGGTCGTTTGAGAACAACATCAAAGACAAGACCGGAAAATTCATCAGCTCCAACACAGGACGTTTGGACCGCTGGCAGGACTTCTTCTGCACCCTCCTCAACCACGACGCCCCACCTGGACCGATGGAATCGGTGGACGCCATGGACGAGTTATCTGCGCTAGTCGATGAGTCCGAACCGTCTATGAAAGAAATACGGACTGCCATCTTAGACCTGAAGAACAACAAGGCGCCGGGCATTGATGAGGTGACACCAGAAGCCTTGAAATACGGCGGAGAGATCATTGTCGAAAGATTACACGCCCTGCTGAAATTGATATGGCGATCGGAAGCGGTATCAACAGCATGGAAGAAAGCCATCATCGTACCAATCTTCAAGAAAGGCGACAAAACGGACTGTAAGAACTATTGGGGCATCAGCCTGCTCTCCATACTTGGCAAATTATTTATGAAGATCATCCATAGAAGGGTACTCAAACGGCGGGAGGAAGCGGCACGAGAGGAACAGGCCGGTTTTCGACCTGGAAGAAGCTGCTGCGACCAGATCTTCACACTCCGTCAAATCCTCGAGGTAAGAATTCGGTTTGGAAAACGCACAATCATGGTGTTCATTGATTTCTCCGCAGCGTTCGACAGCGTCCATCGCCCGGCCTTGTGGAAAGCCCTGGAAGTTGAAGGATACCCGCTAAAATATATTCGGCTACTTACCAACACCTATGACGGGTCAACCAGTCAAGTTCGAATCCAAGGGGCAAACACAAATGATTTCTCGGTGAAAACGGGCGTCCGTCAGGGATGCGTGCTCTCACCTAGCCTCTTTAACATTGTGGTCGATTGTGTCATGCGCAAGGTATTCCTGGGACGTAGAGGGATCACTTTTGGGGCAGGGTTCGATGAACATGCCACAGATCTAATGTTCGCGGACGATAGTGCATTTGTCACTGAGGACGAAGCCGAAGCAACAGAAATTCTGCAAGAAATCGCTGATGAAGCCGCCAGATTTGGGTTAAAGATCAACACCGCCAAAACAGTTGTCATGACATAGGATAACACCCCAGTGACCGTCTGCCTTAACGGAGTCAATCTTCAGCAAGTAGAGGAATTTAAATACCTGGGGTCCATAATCCGAAGCAGATCAAAAGCTGCCTCCACTGACATCTCGCATCGCCTGGGACTGGCAACGTCTGCGTTCGGGTCACTAGCTTGGTGCATATGGAGAAAAAAGGCCCTCTCAGTGGTGACCAAAGTGCGTCTATACCGCACTCTCATCCTCCCAATATTCCTATATGGAGCAGAGACGCGGACCTCAAGAAGCTGGAGGTATTTCAAATGCGCTGCCTCAGACGAATGCTGGGAGTAAACCTTCTGGACAGAATCCCAAACGTGGAAATCCGGGCTCGATGCTCTCACCAACCGATAATAGAATCACTGATTAGACGTGCTAGGCTTCGCTGGATTGGCCATGTCTGCCGAATGGAAGAGAGGCGTCTACCGTATCGAGCCCTGTGGCGCACCAGACCGGAAACCTGGAAGGTCTCAAGAAATGCACCTAAGAAAACTTGGATCCAACAAGTGGAAAAAGACCTGGCGAATTATGGCATCACCTCGGCACATGCCAGAGAAAATGCCACGCGGGACCGAAAATGGTGGAAAGAAATAATTGACTTCATCTGCACGGGCAATTTTCGAGCAGCACCCACAGTCTCCTATCAACTGCGACCACGCTGATTGGATGGAAACTACGGGATCAAATTGATTGAACTGAATTGATTTGCAAGGTTAAATTTACTTATCAGGACTTCGACAAATGCCGATATGGCAACGAATGTAAGGTAATAAAGTATATCATGATGACTTGAAGCAAAGGCCCTTTGTCAGTCAATCAACTACTAATTGAATGTTCTGTTCTGTTGTTTGTTTGTTTTGGCGGTTTAACACCAACTTCCAATACATGATAGGCAATACATCGCGGCGAGAATATGTGGTGGAGGAAGAACCAGGAAATAATTATCGACACTCGGGAAGCTACTGGCAAGCCGAAGATTCGAATCCAAGTGAGATTCGGTGATCTGTAAAGGCGAGCGCTATAGACCACACGTCCACCCGGAGACCCACAAACATAACATTAAGCTTCTCAGTGATGGCAGTTGCCACAATATATTTATTACTTTTGGGGACACAAGGATTTATCACCTGACATTTGGTGTAATTCAAAATATCTAAAACGATGTATGCTTAAATAGGTATGCTACATAATCAGTTTCAAACCCCTTTTAGCAGATTTTCTCTCTCTCTCTCTCTCTCTCTCTCTCTCTCTCTCTCTCTCTCTCTCTCTCTCTCTCTCTCTCTCGCCACAAAGTACATAAAATTAATCCACTAGTTTATCATTTAAAAGAAAGCAAAAGAGGAAGCCACTTGCGAGACGATGCTATTTTGTTATATGGGTCGATTTTGGAACTGGTTTGATTCCTTAAAGTTAATGAGAACCTCTATTGGACTGGCCTTCTCTGCTCTAACAAGAATATTATGTACCAGACAGGTACGCTGCTTTTTAGACTGTTTTTCGTAGCAGAATAATGCAGCCGTCTGTTAGAGTAAGAAGTTAAAGAAGCAGTATATACGACAAATATCTTCACTGCCGAACGCATATGCGTTAAAAGACATGTCAGTGAAACATTAAAAGATTAAAACTAAGGACAAACTTTTGATTTGAGAAAAAGAAAGAGAATGATAATTATAATGTAGACATTCGAACTACCATGGCTAGTTGTACAGGTAAAACTGTGGTGGCTGAAGGTAAAATATTTAACTTCTGTTTTGACTATTTGGTCCTAAGTAACAAAAAGAAGCGTACTCAACAATTTTAGTACAGTCAATAAATAAATGAATTGTCTAATTTACAAATCGAAAAGTTAGAAGGAACTTTCAGTATTGTGAAATAAATCTGAAAAAATCCTAAAGTGTTTCGAATGAATTCCAATAATGAATTTGCTGACGTACCGCTAGTCTTGAATATATTGATTTACTCACATTTGTGGAGAATTACAATAATCCTAAAATAGTATTCTAAACGAAAAAGTTAAATGAGCACTTTGCAGTTTTAATGAATAATATAAGCATATAATAAATCTCAAAATATATAATAATGCAACAGTAAATAATTCAACAGTAAAAACGTGAATTAATACGTTTGCTCACCACAATCTTATATAAAAATCCTAACACACAATAAAGTGACCAGGATGTGAGTCACGATTTCTCTTCCATAACATTCTACATTTACAAATAAGGATAGACTTTGAACTCAGATATCACTAAACAGCTTTATTATAGCTTACAAAAAAGACATTATACACAAAACTATGTTCTTACTTATTTACAAAGGTAAAACACAATACAAATTAAGTATACATAATGCGCGTTTAATTCCATTCACCTTTCATCTGAAAGAAGAGTTGTTATGAAAATAAATAATAATATTCTAGAACAAGGGCCAACAGAGATTGAAATATAGCATATCTACGCGTTCGTCATATGTTGTGTTTGGTTCCTCAACATTTTATATCTTACAAACTGCCAAAAATATTCTGGCATTTACATTTTCCATTTATAAGTGTTGACTTACAATCCAATAAGGCATATATTATTAATTTTTGACGGGTTACATTCTGTCATCGTGACTCTTCTTAAAATGTCTTCGAACACAGCCGCCATTACTTAAGTTGGAAAATAATATACCAAAATTTGACAATCCGTATCCTAGCATCATGACCGTTCAGTTTTGTTTTTAGAAAATCGTTATCCGCCATCCGGTATCGCCACCATTTATAAACACAGTAAAAGACTTACACCAAACACAAATTGACTGAGAAAATTCTGACATCCAGAATGTATTTGCTTCTAAACGTTTACGCTCCTGTCAAACATTAGCCACTATTATTAAAATTAGAAGAAAAAGAAATCATGTTCCAAGAAAATCCTTAATAAAAAATGTTATTTGTCATTCGGAATGTATCGTTAGTCTCCATAACACACGTTTACAGTTTTTTTATTCGATAGGATATTTAAAAAAGAAATAAAAAAAAACAACTTTGACATGAATTTATATCTTTGTCTGTCAGGTCTCCACGTAGAATTATAGAGCTCTGATTGTAAACTGTCTGATACAATAGATTCCAGTTTACTATCAAGTACGGTTAGCATACATGCAGGTATAGCAAAGAAAACAACTGGTCACAAAGTAATTGTTTTCAAATTTAATCGAGAGTATGTATTTACATTGACACCTTTAAAATTTATGCGAATGCTGCCTATTCAGCATGAAATTTGGTGAACACCGCTGAAAACTAAAACTGAGATATCTTTTAGTGATTTTTCTTTAGAACGTTCAGGACAGAATCTGAACAAATATATCAAAAGCATCATAGCTTGAAAACTGTTCAAATTTGTCCCCTATTGCACAAAATGTGGAAGTTCTTACTAAAAAAACAAACAGTAAGCTTTTTTTTTATTAACCTCTCAAGAGAAGCTAGTAAATTTGTATCTTTTTGAATTTTTGGATTTTTCCACATTGATGTCAGGTATAGCAAATTTTACAAAATTTAAAGCTTGATAGACTGTAATATCACTTTCATACTTTTAAATTTGTACATATAATGAATATTTGTTAGCATAATACACAGATATTAATAAATAAATAAAAACTGTAAATGAGCATGTAATCTCCACAATGAATGTCCTGGTGTTTAGATGTTTCCCAGGCAACATTTGGTGTGGTATCGATTTTATCTGAATTAATTTTTGCTTCCCAAACACGTCTCAACGTAATTGAAACTAATTTGACAGCTCTCCACACATGACGATAAGAAAACTTCATTTGGGAAGAAAGTATCAATTGAAACCAGTTTCCTCATATTTTATGACAAATTGAAACTAATTGAGTCATTTTATTTTTTGATTCTCTCTGGTACTTAACGAATATTCGTGAAATGCTTTACAGTTCAATAGCTGTGTGCATGTGTTGATAAATTTAATCGCAACTCTGAAGAATGGTAGTTTCAGTGAAGAGAGAGCATTTTCCAAGATTGTCATTATATTTGTATACGTTTACGTTAGACGCTCTGTAAATATCTTCCGTTGCCATCTGATAAATTGTGCTGTTGACGTAGTAGTATCGGATGCCTGAATCATTCATACAGAAGACTCGCCGGCCCTTCCAGTCTGCCTCTGTAGTCGTGAATCACGGCTTTGGGATGGCGCTGTCGGGTATCATTTATTGAACGAAGATAAGGCAATAAAAACAAGATACAAAGGCGTGATTAGTCAATCTTTATTCTTGCTGAGTTTTAATTGTTTTAATTTATTTTTTTTCCCAATGTTTATTTAAGGAAACGTTTCTGCCTCATTTCATATTCTGGCTATTTACCAGACCGCTCGTGTACCCGCCAGCCTCTTCATTCCTTCGTCTACCTGTCTGTACACGTACGGTCTTTGTCTGCTAGTCTGTACACATAGTCTTCGTCTGCTGGTCTGTACACGTATATACGTCAGTATGCATATACAAGTTGTCTGCTAGTCTGTACACATAGTCTTCGTCTGCTGGTCTGTACACGTATATACGTCAGTATGCAAGTAGGAACTTAGTATTTATGGTTAGGTGTTTGTTTATAAGGTGGGCGTTGTTAGAATTCAGCATCAGGGAAGAAATAATAACCTACTACATGACTGTTGCTGCAGGCCACTTTTAGTGACTTCAGTATATATTATATATATATATACATAAGTCATAATTAAAGTCAAAAGATATACAAATGCATATGTCACATACATAATGAAGCTCAAGTGGTTGAAATTTTGGGCTCCGACCGCCTTAAGGAACAGTAACAAAATTCGTCATATTGCGTTAAATTTGATGCATATATTCACAGTATAAAATGCGAAATGACTACAATGCAATATAAACCAACATTGATATATACATGTAGTAGAAAAAAATAAATAAAAAGTACAAATAATTAAAAAATTATTTATAAACAATAAAAGGTGGCTGTATAGGGGAGGAGGTGGGACTTTAAAATTCCGCTCAAAGTATTTCGCTGATGCTCCTCCGCAGTTCAGTTGAATGTGACGCTAATTATAATTCAAGTAACTGTGCGCGGTTGCATGCCCTGACAAATGATTGGCCAATGACACCCATGTGACCACTATGGGGCAATTCGATTGGCACTTCTATGCACAGCTCTTTGTCCTAACACAATAAGTTAACAATTAGACCCTACCTCATCACACCACCCATAAATGTACTTTACACTTGTCCACTATGGTGTGCAGGCAGGCATGTAAGTGGACATAATCGAAAGAACGAATGAACAGAGAAATGGGAATAGAAAATGGCAATGATGAGGGCTTGTAAGTAACCTCGTGCCGATAGAATATTACATACGTATGTGGGTAAATATAAATCGTTGACGTGCATGATTTTTATTTTACATTGATACATTGGCAAGAATCAGTTTTATGTGAGTCAGCGAGAGGATTTGACTTAGAAATATTTGCCATTATAACAACACTGAAAGTCCGACATTTCCATATTAATTTGATATTACATGAATAATTCAAACTTCCGGTGAAACATCACAATTGATGAGATGAATATTTAAGTGCCTATAAATCGGGCAGATGCTGTATTAAATTATTTCCAAGCCATGTAGACTAGATAATAAGACACGTCTTGCGATTAAAAGAATCAGTACTGTCAGAATAATTAGATAAGTCAAGTACCTCTTAAAGGTTAGCAAACTTTGGATGCATGAGCAATTTTGGATTCTGGTTGAAAGAAAATCGTTTTCTTCTATTTACAATTGTTTATATCGAGAGCTGAATTCACAATTAATGCATTTTTGTCTGTTTGAAAAGCCGAAGACCAGGTTAAATAATACATAAAATACAAACGAAGATTCTTTGGACAAGGATATTTACTCAAACGGTTATTAAAACTTATTGCAAATCTATTTTATGAAATTGGAGAGCGCTTAACAGGTAAAATGTAGGAATGTGCTTTGTGCTTACTGTTTGATAAAATGGATCTATTGAGAGAGAGAGAGAGAGAGAGAGAGAGAGAGAGAGAGAGAGAGAGACAGACAGACAGACAGACAGACAGACAGACAGACAGAGGAGTATACCAGGTTTGGGAGTGTTGTTAAAATGAGAACATTATTCTCGAGAGTAAAATAACGGTTTTTGAAATCTTACGAGTAATATGGTATGCATTTGAAATATGTCTAGAACCCCAAGCAGTGTAATATTTTACACCCCTCTCCTTCCCTTTCTGAGCAATATAGGAACTTTGATACCAGCCTAGTAGCATAAAATGGCATTGTGTATGTAACCAGTGATATCATTTTCCTATCACTGGTGTTGTATTTAAACTAAACATCCAGGCTAAGGAATACGCTAAATCGAAAAAGTTCGTTTGTTTAACACATCTAAAACTGACCACAACGTTAGGAGAAATCAGCCTTTAATTTCAAATTGTTTCCGACAGAAGTGGTTCGCCATATTTTCGTGGAGTACGCTTCGTTTGTGACATGTAACCTGCGTTTACAGTAGTTGCTCTGCTAATGTTCTCAGGTCTAGAAAACTTTATCCTATCGTTGTGTGTGTGTGTGTGTGTGTGTGTGTGTGTGTGTGTGTGCGCATGTGAGTTAACACGTCTTTGAAACTGATCACTCCTCCTACCGAATCACATGACAAGCCGACAACCTCTGATAACCATTCAGTATTTGGTAAATATATTTTTAAAAATCTAACATTATCAAGCTGCATAAATTAGAGTGCAATATATAGTATTTATGTTTGCATTTCAAGTTCGTATAATACTAATCTTCTTGTTTTATTTCAGGAAGTCATGAAAATCAATTTTAAAATAGGTTCGGGACATATTTACGTAAAATAAATTTACCCCAGTATATGTTAATATATGTTAATATATTTAGTAAACAGTTTTATCTGTATTCATTTTAAAGTATTTTTGTTTATGCTGCATTTGAGGTAAATAAATTAATAAATATTAAACAAAAGCGTACTGTCTATGCTGGTGTACGTTGTAATTTTAAAGTTTTGCTCTGTTTGTCTGATCAGTGATGAATGTTGACGCTTACATGTAAATGTATGTTTGCTATATCGGACGATAACTATATGAAGCCAATGTTTTTACATTTCTTTATTATTAATTAAAATTGTCATTCCCTACCTCTCCATCAGTTAAATGTTTGAAAGTAATCATACCAGTGTTTGAAAGGGGCCGCACGTTCATGACGTGAGGCATTAATCTAGGTTGATGATGATGTGTGACCAGGGGTGGATGGCTTGAAAAATCCGAAGTTGCAAAAACAACAGTGCCATGTAAGAAATAAATTCACGAACTCGGATGTCTACAACTGTATTGCTTGCCTTTAAGGTTATTTCTAGCTATATTTTTTTTTCTAATTAGTAGAGGTTCTCAGAGGTAAAGACTCGGAATAATTAAGATAAATTTTTAAAGTATTAAATAATTCAGAAGGACGTGTGATATGTTGTGTCTTTTTCTAATACAAAGCGATTTCAAACCAATTTAGTTTTGATAATTGGTGGAGGGGGGGGGGGGCGGCCAAAGCGTTGTGTCGTCATATTAGAAGTTCGTTCTGAGTTTCTGATGAAATGTAACAAGAGGGAGGTGGTACGAATTCGCCAAAGTTACGTGCCGTTATAAATGCATGATCCCAACGATCGAGATAATGAAGCTTTGTTTTTGAAACAAACCAATATCAAAGTGAAATTTTTAAAACATTTTTAAAATTATGCATCTGGGTCCTGTTCTTTCTAAGAGGAATATCTACACATAAGCAATGCCCGAAGTTAAGGGGATCTCCATCTATATTCCAGACACAATCATTTATACATATTGTTTGTTTCAATTTTTCTTTTCTTTTGTTTCTTCCATTCATTGATGGGGCAGTTCTACATAGTTTTGTGCAAAGAAACGTTTGGTACTTGCCTCAAATTGTGTCGGATTGTAAACAAATAATCTTATCCATACAACATTCACCTTGTTTCAAGAAGGGAACAAATCTAACTCCGCCATGTACACGATCTATATCGACTGTTAGAATTTGAAAGCCCCCATTGACTCCTTGACTCAAATGAAAGATCGACGAACTTATGCAAAACTTGTAAATATTTACGACAACCAATTCATTGTAGCGACATTCCGCTTTTCGGATGAAAATGGCGGACGTAAACGATGTACTGGAGGTGCGTCTAACTTACACTCGCGGATTGGTGACGATTGTCGATAGGTCAATTGCGTTTAAATAAGTTAGCATTTTCAGTCACAAATTATTGGCAACCGTGTTAATTTCATCTCAACAGTAATGCCTATGATCATTCAAAGTAAAGTCTGGAATGTATTGCGCAGGACGGATGATGTAATCAGTCAGTTGACCGGTGCGACTCAACGTCTTATTTTATTGGTCTATTCACACGAAGTAATACCACACATTAACTAGCCAAAAAATGTAATGTAATGACTTCATATGTACATTAGGTGCTAGGAATACTCATATCGTGCAAATATCGATTTTAATAAATAAAATATATGTTACTAAAAAAAAAAATCTAAATACAAACATTATTGAAGGAATATGAAGATGGTAAACATGTAACACTGACGAGGTGCGCTTGGACGACTTCAACGAAAGAGAAAGCCAGTCAATTCAGTTTTTCTAGTATTACCCGGATAGAGACAACATGGCGCGGCCATGTGGTAATTTACTTTCGGTCTATGTTATCATATTAGTCACGACTTTAAACTGTTTACAAGAGTTTGTGATTTAACAAGGATTTGGAGAATTCGGACGATTCATAAATGGCAATTTTCTACGTGGTTTAAATTCGGCTGTGTAGGCAATTTCACCAATCATGAATCGAAAAGCCTGAAATAAATAAAGTACAATTCACGCATTAAGCCGGCGAATAAATGCAGCTATTCAAATAAGCTTAATTGTGTGGTTGTCCACCTTGGAGATTACACAGCAACTGATTTTTCTTTGAACAAAACATGTCGTACAGAGGGTGTTGAGTTATTTCAGTGATATTGTCGTATTCTGAGATCATCGAATCTCGTTTAATGTATTGGCAAAAAGATTAATCCTGCAGATGGCATGTGTAATGTCGGTTTTTTACTTTCCTGTTTTAAAAGTTTAGCTTATGAGCGTCAAACTGCAGCTAAGAATGGTCATTGAAATCTCAAAGTAACATTTTTAAAAACAACAACCAGTTAACATATAAGAATGAAAATGGTTCTTTATAATGTACCAAAAACGACGAGAGTGCAGTGTTGCACGAAACGTACATTCCAACCAAAGTAACTTTGTATGTCTTCTTTTACGATTAGAATTAAATGAGAATTCGAAGGTCTGAACAAGACATTATGATGAACTTTATCTTGCTTGCTTCGAGAGTATAGTGCTTAATTTAGCAACTTGGTACAGTCAATTTAGATAGGAGTTTATGTTATTGTAACCACCGTTTACCTGGCTTAGTTCTTAATATGTGTGATTAGTGTGAAAGCAAACGAGATTACAAGATCGTACACGCATCAATGTCTAAGAAACTGATCTACAAGAGATGAAGATATATGGCATACTTAGCTAAAGCAATAATGGTCACTGTATGTATCTAACTGCAAGCTTCAATACTTAGCTAAAGCAATCATGGAATAATGGTCACTGTGCGTATCTAAATGCAAGCTTCAATACTTACTAAAACAATGATGGACTCATAGTCACCGTGTGCATCTAACTGCAAGATTCAATACTTACTAAAACAATGATGGACTCATAGTCACTGTGTGCATCTAACTGCAAGATTCAATACTTACTAAAACAATGATGGACTCATAGTCACTGTGTGCATCTAACTGCAAGATTCAATACTTACTAAAACAATGATGGACTCATAGTCACCGTGTGCATCTAACTGCAAGCTTCAATACTTACTAAAACAATGATGGACTCATAGTCACTGTGTGCATCTAACTGCAAGATTCAATACTTACTAAAACAATGATGGACTCATAGTCACTGTGTGCATCTAACTGCAAGATTCAATACTTACTAAAACAATGATGGACTCATAGTCACCGTGTGCATCTAACCGCAAGATTCAATACTTACTAAAACAATGATGGACTCATAGTCACTGTGTGCATCTAACTGCAAGATTCAATACTTACTAAAACAATGATGGACTCATAGTCACCGTGTGCATCTAACTGCAAGATTCAATACTTACTAAAACAATGATGGACTCATAGTCACTGTGTGCATCTAACTGCAAGATTCAATACTTACTAAAACAATGATGGACTCATAGTCACTGTGTGCATCTAACTGCAAGATTCAATACTAAGCAATCATGGAATAATGGTCACTGTATGTATCTAACTGCAAGCTTCAAGAGTTAGATGCACTTTTCCATAACTGTTATGGGATGGCAGAAAAGATAAAGTAAAATGGACAGTCTTATAAAAAGTGTATGTTGAAGAGGTTTGAAAATGTTAGAGGGAAACATATATGTACATTCATTGAATCTTACTTGAGTGTGAAGACTTCACAACTCTAAATCTAAATGGAAAGAGATTTTAACAACTTCCATGCTAAATAAAGACATGGTTTTCACTTTTTGCATAGAATTTATGACAACGG
The DNA here is from genome assembly GCA_030141615.1 of Unio pictorum. NCBI lineage: Eukaryota > Metazoa > Mollusca > Bivalvia > Unionida > Unionidae > Unio > Unio pictorum. The sequence continues at coordinate 4,881,968 of JARLTB010000175.1, read as the reverse complement.
TGAGTAACACTATGAATACAATATCAAAATAAATTTACTGTACAAAATTTGTACTATTTTCTTAAGACTCCAATACACTATATTGATAAAAATTAAATATGGAAATTGTAGAGTTACGTGCATGGACTGGATAACAAAGGGAATATTGTATGTAAACAATTTAGTTAATGACAACCGATCATGGATTAATGCATGATGATTTTTTTGTAAAAAGGTTTGAAATGCATGTCTACTTCTTCGAGTTTCTCGGCATGATCAGGGTGCTTCAAAATTTTATAAAAATCATATTTACATTAATCTGTAGTTTGCTCATTAAATGAAGATAAAGGCTGTAAAAGTATAAATCAAAACCTAAATGTTAATACCGTACTTCTAGGCCATCATCTCTGTTGAAATGAAGTCCAGAATGTGAGTTTATAGATCTCAATTACTGAAAGGAAACATTTTTCTTGATTTTAAAATAACTACGTTTCTTGAATTGAGATGGTTCAAACTAAATGTGCTAAAAACCGAGTCATTAATTTTATTGGATGGATAAGGAATTCATGTAATGATATGCACAAATTTCAAGTTTCTAAAGAGAATTTATTCTTGGTATAATAAGCCAAAATTAAGATACACAGTTACTAATCTATTGGTGCTGAAACTGACATCATACATCTATAAATGTAGACTTAAGGATTAATTACTACGCAAGGCTCATTTAAAAAAAGAAATGAAGTTTTATTGCATGTCAGAAGCATATGATATATATATATATATATATATATATATATATATATATATATATATATATATATATATATATCAATTGTAGATGGAAAAAGTTTAATGAGTGACAACTATACAAGCATCTCTTTGAAAGATTTGTACTATATTTTTAAATCACAGCTTCAATTTTAATGAAGTTCAGATATTTCCATAGGAAATATAAAATTTGTGCAGTGTTAAATTGCTAAAGTTATATTTGTCTGCTAATTTTATATCTGTTTTATTGAGATATTGATAATAATAGACAATAAAAATGTTATTGAAAATAATAATAGAAGGTAAATATTGTCAAATGAGTAAAGAAAATAGTTGCTTTATAAAACTAGTATGGATGGATGGATGCATGCATGTATGTACGTACGCATGAGTGTATATATATATATATATATATATATATATATATATATATATATATATATATATATATATATATATATATATATATATATATATATATATATATATATATATATATATGGATATGTGTACATATGTGTTCATGTAGAAAATGGTTACGATAAATACTTTTTCTTTTGCTCTCTTTCTCTCTCTCTCTCTCTCTCTCTCTCTCTCTCTCTCTCTCTCTCTCTCTCTCTCTCTCTTAGCTAATTTTAAATTCTGTATTGGTCACACTTAATTTTACTATGTCTTCTTTACATTTGTTTCTCAGAAATGAACTTTCTTTTCAAAGATGAAACCTAACGGTGAATTATCTTGGGAAAGGCTGGACTGTAAACAAAGCACAGTGCATTGGGTCACATATTTCACTATAGGATCATGATAAATGCCTCATTACTCACTGTGCACTGTCGCCGAAATATACACAGGTTACCACACTATAATGCTCAAATTCTACAGAATAAACAGTTGCCCTTAAATCAATATAAAGAATGCCTAAATCCCACCTTGTATCACCACCACAAAGAGAGGAAAACTGCATTAAAAATTTGACAGTGACTACATTCTTGGGTGCTGAACCGGAAGTAATAATTGTAACCCGATTTTCCATAATCACAGATTCCGGTATTAAAGATGACTTTTGCATATGACTATGACCAATAATGCGGATTACATGTACACAGACTCCTATTTCTTAGCATGCATCACACGAATGTCGTTGTTCTATATGTTGATACGAATTGGTGAAATCGTTCGTGCGTATGACAGATTTGGTAATTTTAGTTGCATTTAAAGTTGCGTACGTTATACAAGATGCTGAACGAACTTTAAAACCGTGTGCCTTTGAGTCAGTGAATGTCCTAAGTTTTTGTAATAAACGTTCATGGTGCAAGTAAAGAGCGATTAGAAGTCGATATAATTTCTCAGGGAGTTGGGCCCTTGAATAACCAAATCCAGGATATGTTCGTCTGCTTCATAATTTGATCATCTCTAGTTCTTATTAAAAAAGATAAAGATCACAAGTAGCGTACGAAAGATAACCAAGCTGTTAAGAACAATTACTAAAATAGCAAATGACCAGAAGTTTAATCCTGGGACGTGCGCACTCTTGCAAGTAAACCTGTTGCAAAAACTTGGCAGTAGTTTTAAACCTGGAACCTTTGCCTGTGAGTCGCGTAAAAGAAGGATCGGAAGGTATATTATTAACTAAGTTTGACTAGATGGAGTCTGTTAGTCACATTTGGCCATTTGCATCATTACATTTACAGGTACAGATAAGCATGCGTCCATGGTCATTGAATGCAATAAAGATGTTCAAAGCTAATTGCGTGACGTTGATTCACAGTAAGCTGATTGGTAATATAATACATCCATGATATTCATGGGAACTGATTATGGGTTCTGTATGCAAATTTTTATTTTCTCCCACCATTTCCTTTCTTTATCCTCCAGCACAAGACTGCTTTTACACTGCATATCTTTTTGCTGAGACGTACAAAACGATACGTGGTTAGGTTGGGCTAAAGCTGCTTCAAGATTTATTGCCTGATTGTCACTTCCGATCTCACTCTTGATCTCTAGCATCACGAAGATGTGTGTTACCTTGCTAAGGAGCACGCAATGATGAGCAAGATTCTGTAATAGACTTCTTTTTCTAAAATATCCGGGAGTATTGAAATACTATGCAGTGAACAAAAAGGAGAATAGCGTTAATGAACTTACATATTTATAACTCTGGTGTCATGTGAGTACTTACTGTTTCTGGTCAATGCATGTATATCTCTTGTATGCTGTTGTTAATGAATTTTTCTCTTTAACTAAAAGGAGAGAAAGCAAACAAATTGTATCTTCACCAGTGGATACTTTACTGCGAAGCGTAAAGGGAATATTTAAACAGGATGTGCGCTGTCTGGAGCAGTCAACACTACACGCCTACATTGTAAGTAATATATTATATTGTTTGTGTTTTTAACACAATTTGAAGAAACTGAATGACGAGATTAATAATGTTTGATGGTGTATTGAACGAAGCAGGCGGCCAGGTTATAAAGTTCATTTCTGTAGGAAGTTATTCAGTTGTTTGCTTCTTTATAAAAAGTAAGGCTGTATAATTACGATTTCTGAAGGATTTAGTCAATGATTCATGAAAAGTAAGAATAAATTATTCGTCAAAGAGCAAAACCGCGTTTTGTTGGTTTGCGTGTTTAGATGACACAAACTGACTCAAGTGTATCTAATACACCGCAAAAATCAAGACACGCCATCTAGATGAAAAATTGCGTGACTATTGGTCATCCCGAGTATATTTGAATTATGCTTAACGTATCTATACTAATTCATAAGGAAACAAATACTGCTAAAATAAGACCGAATTTCGGCTCAGCTTATCATGATTGCTCGTATAATCGGATGTAAATACTGTTAGATGTCAATATGTGATTTCTTCATCTACATCTGATTACGTCATCTTATAGTTCCTTAGTAACTAAAAAGGCACAGTAATGTTTTTGTTAAAAAGTTTTGATCAAAACGTGCTCCTGAGGTTTAACATTTAACATTCAGCAAAATATGCATGCATGGGCATGTTGCTTTGATACACAGTAGATTTGTCAAGTACACAGTTGAATGCTTATATTTATAGACGTTGGAGCGGACGCGTGCTACTTTTATGTACTTATACACTTGTACGTCTTCGTAGCATTTATATGAAGATTTACTGAAGCAAACCAAGTGCAAGTAAATTGAACAGTTTCAGTTTTGGGTTCGAACAGTCTAATTGACTTTACATATGTCAATATTTTGAGAATTTATACATAATTTTATTTCTTATGATGTCAGAGTATATAATGTATTATTTTATATTTACTGTATTATGTCACAGCTAATAATCTTCAGTCTTTTTCACACACTTTGTAATAGTCAGATATTTATGTATGTAACAGTAATTTTGATATTGCCTGCATATACTGTAAGGTGTAAGGCATTGGTTGAATATTAGTGTATGAAGGCATATTTAAAGCACATTATCTCAGATTTTGTATCACGTCATAAAGTATTATGTTTTTGATCTAATTTATATTATAATGTTCATATAATGCGTGTGTGTGATTAGGATGTTTAACGTAGCTTTAACAATTTTTTCAGTCATATCGCTACGATGTCTGCAGTTAGGCAGTTTTTAGTGATGTCTAGCACTGGGGCATCATGCCGCAGACATGTAGATTGATGTCCCACCCAGTCACATTATCCTGACACCAGGATGACCAGTCCTAACACTAACCTTTTAATGCTGAGCGCCAAGCGAGGCAGCTGTTCTTGTAAGTCATTGGTATAACTCGGCTGAGGATCGACTTCCCGCTTCCGCAGCGGACGCTCTAACCACTAGGCCACCAGAGCAGTCCATATAATGCAAACCCTTTTGTATCTGAACATAGGTCAAAAGAAATGTTGTACGTTCGTAAGAGTTGCTACACAAATGCTTCTCAGAACAACAGTTGAATCGTAAATTTCGACGCTTTTAAACGTAAATGTCAACGCTCTTAAACTTATATCTCGAGGCTCTTGAAGGTAAACGTTCATACTATTAAACGTAACCTTCGACGTTCTAAAACATACACTTCGACGCTGCTAAACATACATTTCTAAGCTCTTAAACGTACACTTACATAGCTCTCAAAAACAACTGGAAACAGCGCCATTGTATGCTTTCTCAGCTTTAAAAATTAGATCGCCGGTATGTGCGAAATGTCCGCATTAAACAATGACCAAAGAAAGCAGAAATGTATTCACCAAAGGGAGGCGGGTAAAGTGAAAAAATAGGTTTGTAACACAGTTCTTCTAGTCAGATATATAGGTAATTGTTTAAACAGAGTGCTAGCTGAACATCGGGTTAATTTCAGCAATGAGGAGGAAATGTTAAAATAATCATTTTGTTTCCCTCAGATCAATCTGTATTTATGGGCTCATTAGACAGTTGCTTTTGCTTTCATTGCTTTATATATAAATGTCATCTCTCTTGCGTGTTCAATTGCGTCATTTTCATGATAACATTTATTAACATAAAAATTCAATACTTTTTATATTATCTCAAGTCCATTGTTTGCTAAATTTATTTTAACAAGAAACAGAACATATTAGGTCAAAACAATTCAAAGAATTCGAAAGTAGATGTTTTGGAGAAATATGGCAATTATCAATAGTATAGCATTGTTTGTATATCAGCTAGATAATTTCCAGTTTTGGAATTATTTCTTTGTGAGAATCACAACAGATTGAAATTCTTTCCATGTGATAGACACTTCGTTTGGAGCTCTTTCTTTGTAAGAACCACTACAGATTTGAACTCGTTTTTGTGAGAAACACTACGATTGGAACAATCATGATTGGAGAATTTTGCGTGAAAATTTAAAAATTACCAACAAATCAATACGACGGAAAGAAAGTTTTATGTATATTTAATTGGTATTATCTGTTGGTTCTTTTTAATGATTATGTGTTATATACATCTGTTTTTTTGTATTTGACCTTGTCCAAAATTATGTTTATAATGTACCTGCCCAGGGACATTTATTTTGTAAACAATATGTTACAAAGTTAATATTTCTCTATGATTGTGGATTACATGATCAGATCATTATGATGTATACATGTTTATCTGAATTTGAATAAAAGATAGTCTTGCTTCTGAGCTCAGAATTTTCTAGAATGGAAAATTTCATGAAGTGACAGTATTTTCAGAAATTATAATTGCGACCTATGTCAAGTAGAGGAGTAAATAATCTTGCTTATCTAAACAATGACTTATTTTTACCTTAATATCCTGAAGCAGAGTCAGCCTTATTGTTGTGTTCAGTTCTGGGTTAAATTATTTATTCAAATTATTATTCAGTGTACTTCAAAGTGTTCATCAATAATATTCCTGGACAGAAACATTAATTTGGAATTATTGTGAATGCAGACAAGAATAATTTTTAATTATATTATTTTGATACATCAAAATACTGTTAATATATCTCCACATTCCAGGCCATTGGCGCATTAGCATATTCGATAATACGGGCACATCAACACAGTCATTATTGGAACTTACTTGGAATACCACTGGAAATCAATAGGAACTTCATACGTTTGGACTTATGATAGAACATTTAGAACTGTTTGGGATTAAGTAATAATACGGTAAGTTCTTTTTTAAACTTTGACTTTGTATAATAGGACTTTGTACAATAGCAGAAATTTACACAACTTATTAGTTTTCGCTTTTTGTGTTCTTTTGTTTAAGACCATAGACCATATACGAAATATCTCACCACTTCGATGGCCTAGTGGTTAGAGCGTCCGCCGCGGAAGCGGGAGGTCGTTGGTTCGATCCCCGGCCGAGTCATACCAAAGACTTACAAAAATGGTACTAACAGCTGCCTCGCTTGACGTTCAGCATTAAGGACTGGTCGGCCTGGTGTCAGGATAATGTGACTGGGTGGGACATCATGCTACATGTCTGCGGCATGATGCCTCAGTGCTAGACATCACTATAAAATGCCTCACTGCAGACATCGTAGCGATATGACTGAAAAATTGTTAAAGCTACGTTAAAAATCCTAATCAAACAAACAAACAAACGAAATATCTCACATAGACCCCCCCTCGCTGTACAAATGCTTGTCGGTCATTTGCCGTACAAAAATGAAAACATGGCTTGCTATCTTCGATATATATATATATATATATATATATATATATATATATATATATATATATATATATATATATATATATATATATATATATATATATATATATATATATATATATATATAATGATTTCATTGGTTTAGAAAACAAACACGTGTTGGTATGGGAAGGAAGATTGCATTACCATTGTTTAATGGCAAATGACACCAAAATTTGAATCATGCTATAAACATATATATCTGCTTGATACATACACATATGTTTATGTACATCATTTAATCAATGGTGCTGTGAATTTCATGGCGATATTCATACGCTCATTTTTTTAAATGAAATAAATAAGTACAGAACCTCAGTTTCCTTAACTCGTCGAATACAGTGTTATAAATCGGTGTTATTGTATTAGACATGATATTAACAGGTGAGACAGCAGCTGCTATCATCAGTTTTATACAAAACAGTACTGTATTTTATTCAGTAATTTTGATCTTAAATGTTTAACTGCATACACCTAAAAAAATCGAATTCATTGCTTATCCCAATGACATCATATAAATTCAAACGAGTGTCGTATGAATAACAGAGTCGGTAATGAGGACATATCCAGGTAGTAAACAGCAAGAGTACCATATAGCTGTCACATGTATCAACATCTGAGCAATATTTGCAAGAAGGTCATATAAAGAATAGGTGAGCAATTCTAAACTGAAGTGGGTTCTTGTTTTGGAATAAGTTCTTTGTGTATGTTAGATATTGGTTGGATTTACAATTATTTCAGTGTTTAAATATAACCTGGTGTGTGACAACATTGAAATTAGTGTCGGAGACACTAAAATCAAGACATCCAAAGGTAAGAGAGGTATAACTTTGTCAAATTCAGGTATATTTCACATTTTAATGTCTTTTTCTTTCTTCTCTCCTGGTAAAACATGATCGCAAAACTAGTAATAATAATAATAAAAGTTGGTTAACGTCGCTTGTAAATTTATTAATTTTTTTCATATCTGAGGAAGTTAGTGCCAGTTCAATAATGTTGTCACTGTTTGTAGTTCAAAGCTAAACTAATATGTATGTTGTCCGAGTGTAATGCTATATTTTGCATCTATCGTTTATTGAGATTTTGATCCATTTAAACGCATGCATGGAGTTAAGTAACTACTTTTATTGGAACAAATTCACTTGTCGCTAGTAAATGTAATAGAAGCCTAAATGTTGAAATTATCTGAGTAATTAATTATGCAACTTTTGTCACAATGTGTTACTGGATATAAAAGTACACAATTTTGTTAATCACGTTCTTACATGTACTGCTTTGATAACCATTTATTACAGTTATTATAACGTAAACAATACGTTCAATGTCGTCCAAGGGCGAAGAGTCTCCTGCATATATCTTTATGTCATACAAATGTATCACGCACGCGTCAACTGGTCATTTATCCTAGTCTGATTTAGAGTGCATTCACCTCTCGCTTGCTACAAAGGTCATATTATGAGTTTCTATGGTCTCTTGCTAAAACATCGTTTAATATTTTTCCTTTATTGTATATTTAAGCTCATATTTATCAATTCGTTGTGGGTTTTATTCTGACTCTAACATGCATGCATTTTTAATTGGCATTCCGGCGTTTACACATTTTTAAATATAATTGTGTTAGTGATGGTGATGGTAAATCAGCACAAAAAGGATATTAATATCGAAGCAGTTGGAGTAAAGTGTTCTGATCAAAGATATACCACAGCTGCTGACCAGGGCTTGGGTAATAGTTGGATTAGAACCTTGACGTGTTTGGTCGCGAATCCGTTACAAAAACCACAGGACAACTGCAACAATTCCAAATGTTTGCTTCGTATGCACTTATCAATAATCAAATGATCCCAAACACACCAACCAGATTATAAAGCAAAGTTTAAAATAATTCACCATGGAAACGAAATATGAAAAAAGCCTAGCAACGGAGCAAGGTTAATTAAATAAATAAATAAACAGTAGCCTAATAAATTAATTAGGAATACAATGGTCACCAGTAAAGCATTTACAAATATATAATGGGTACTTTTGTTAGATGACCTGTTGGAATTTAATTAACGTAAATTCCTATTTATGTGCATGTACCTATAATAAATATATAGTAATAGTAATTCTCTCTCTCTCTCTCTCTCTCTCTCTCTCTCTCTCTCTCTCTCTCTCTCTCTCTCTCTCTCACACACACACACACACACACACACACACACTGGACTTATTTCGGAAAGACAGTGTTTGACATCTAAACAATTCTTTTACAATTTTCGAACATAAACTTTCAAAACATCTCTGATGTTTGCATTTGTCTACAACTCTTGTTATAAACTATTTTACCACCATGTTAACATGTACAATCTCGTTACGGACAAAATCTGTTTTTCACGTTCGTTTTGAGATCATATAACAAGATCCCTGAAATGTCGTTCCTAAAATTTCTCAGTTGAAAATAATAATCGGAACTATGTTTGAGAAACTAAATCACCAACATCGGTTTATTATTTTTCATTGTGGATTAACTAAATACTTGTTGATATTCTCTGTTTGGATTTGGCTGCAAAACAATGTTGTGAATTTGAAAATAACCACATATGAAAAAGCGAAGATATGTACTCCAAGGAAACAATTACAGTGTAGCAATGGAATAAAAAACTCATCCTCCAAAAAGAAAGGAGGTAATTTTATAAATGGGTAGCCGGCCTAAGTAAACAAAGGTGAAGGTCGCCAATACTGTGCGAAATTTTTGCTCATTTGGTTGATGTATTCGTGAGATGAGATTGTTTAAATGTTAGCTTGAACATCCACAATCGCGAATCCTATGATATATTTAGAAACAATATGCTGATTCATCGTAATATATTAAAAGTTAATTCTTTTCTAAATTAAAAAAATAAATAATTTGCTAACGTACCTGGAAAGTTTTCAACAATTTATAAGCAATCATGCTTGAAATCTGATTTTATGAATGTACAGTAAGACAAAACATACCATACCGTGTTGAAATACAACATAACCTTAGCACAAGATAATGATAGATTGGTAAGTGTATCCCCGTCAACGTACGCCACAAAATCATTAAACTGTATTCCATTATTCATGTTCGGATTGTAAAGTGTCCAAATGGTTGCAGTATAAGGGACATTTAGAAAGATAATGGGATAAATCACCTACAGCAACCAAAACTACATAAGAAGCATTCTCGAAACGCTATTTGTGTAGAAGAAACGACGGTATTCTATTCTTTTATTTGTTGTATCTGAATCAAAATATACACTAATTAACTGATATAATACCAAAAGTATCTTTATGCCTTCTGCTTGATACCCAGATTTAAACAATTTGATTAATTTTGATATTTACCAAAGCCGTCACAATTATTTCTCCATGTTTGGATATGTCAATTTGAGCGCAGAATATTTATCTTGAGGAACCGAAATTCTGCAAGTCCACTGATTTGTAAAGTAATTCTTGTAATACTTAACAATGATGCAAAAGCTTCAAATACTTTATATAAATGCTGTAAAAGTTTCTCTTTTTATACCACAGTGGATTTTACTCCAGAAATACACCATTCATGGTCTGATGAAAATACAAAATGAAAATATTACCAATTCATCAAAAGAAATTACAGCTCTGATACAGAAATTACGTTTATGGTTAGATTTACAAAATTTAGTAAGAAATGAATGAATAAATGTTATATTTTCATAATCCGAGGCCACTACGTCGTATGATAAAATCGGTATAAGCAAAGAATTGAATGATCTATAAAATAACTCATGGGAAGCCTAATTTAAATAATGACCAAAAACTTAAAGCGTTCCTTTTATAATCAGATCAGGATATTTGTAACATGATGCAAAAGCATGGTATATTATTTGAAAGTGATCCCATGAGAACTTAATTATATCTCAACCTGAAATGTAAAAACAAGTACATTGGTAATGTTTTATTTGCTCCAATATCTATTCTCGTTTTAGTGTGATTACATTTAAGTTACAAATATTACAATTCATAAACATGGCTTTCAAAGCTATTTGATTTTGTTCATGAGATTCTGTGGAAAATGACGGTTTCATCTGAACACAAACCAGCAAATATAACTGCCAAAATACTGAACCGCAACAGTGTCCAATGCATTAGGATCTGTGCATGCCAATTTGTTCAGTGAATCATATGCTGTAAAAAAGTGAAACTGACGTTAAAGAAAGGTGTCTATTCACCGACAAAAGTCATTTGCTTGCAATTTGTGTTGCGTATGTAGTTCTTTTTTTTTAAAATGACTATAAATTTTAAAGACGTGTTTAGCTTATACAACACGTGAAATACGATGTTTCAAAATTAGTGTCCCCTCTCTTCGCTTTTCTACTTCTGCACTAAAACATATAACCACCTGAGTGAATATTTTCCATGCACAATTATTTTTAAATAGATGTGTTACAATACCATTCTTTATTTTATCATTGTAGACCTTGCTGTCCAAAGACAGAGATAAATAATAATCATATTCGAAATTCCGGATGAGAAACCTCTACGTTTAATTCAGCTAACGACACAGAAAAAAATTGATTCTCGGCTAAGAATACAATCTTTGAAATCACTTATCTAAAGCAGGGAGTCGGATTTGTCATTTGCAAGAATAATCCATCCAAATGGGAATCGAGATCATGGTGACTGAAAAGGTCGATTAGGCATCAAGCGCTAACAGTAACTACTCGGAACGGGAAAAAAACATATACGTTCTTATCGGTAATTTTCAGGCAGGATTGCTTTATTCACCACTGGACTTTCACGGCACTGATACAGTAACGGTTGCAATAAAAGAAATGCTTTTGAGTAGTAGAACGACTCGCATGATACAAAATTGAAGCAATGGATGATATACGTGATTGATGATGGCTACGGGCGAACTTGAATAATACAATAAAATCGTCTGTTGTCATCTTCCGACAAGGAAAGCTTAAGTCATAAAGCAAACATGTGAATGCACGACTGAAAAGATTCATGGGTCTTCCTTCAGAGATCAATAGATAAGGCGTTTTATTAAAACCGAATGCTGCGATTCATTTTTTGAAATAAGAAGGAGCAGAACACTCATTTGTTGCGAGCAACAGAAAGGCTGGGATTCATATCTCTTTGGGATATTGACAGCGTTTAGAGGCAGCTTGTGATCATGAGCATGATTTCTTATAACTTTGTTTGAACTCTGTAAACAGTGCACATTAATTTGCTCAGATTTTGAAGCGATGTGTAGGAGGATGTTGATGTATGGCTAGACACGGAATCCCTTTGCTGTCCAACTGTCTGAACAATGCATGTGAATGCTTACAAAGCAAATTAAGGTATGATTAAAGAGAAGATTACTCAAAGCCAGACAGGTAATATCAAGAGATTTTCTTTAAATATTAAAGGGAGATCTTTAAAAAGTCACCGAGACTAATCCTTCCATGACAGCTGTAATATTTCGACTAGATTAGTGTGTGGATATATTCACGGTGTTTCCAATAATTTGTTGGTCCTGAGTTAACTGACGTTCTGTGTTCATGTGGAATTCAATACCATGATTTTCCAAATTCGAATCCAGTTGGGGTCGGTCTTTGGTTGGCGGGTAAATTGTGGAGAATGATCAACATTGTATATTTAATAGTAGAATAAAAAAAAAAAACATAGTAGCATTGCCCTTCACTTTATTCAGTGTACATTGTATATTGTTGCTTCCAATGTATGTTTCAAGTACTAGAGAAATAATGTATATAAAATCATACGTAAAGAGATAATACATTATATGTGCGTAATGACTTGATTGCACATATTTCTTCCTCCTGCACAATATTCAAACATATCCTCTAAAATGTCCATTATCCCGGAGCCAGTAATAATATAGAAAGTATTATTAGAGCCAGTCTTGTTACAGAAAGTAGTGCTAACATAAGTCTTCTTACAGAAAACTGTGCTATTGATCAAGCTACTTTAGAAATTAAATTTTTTGGAGTATTTCAACTAGGGTTATCCATGCATATGGTTGAAGCATAAATATATGTTCATTATTTAGAGTGCCCAATTCGTATGGCTGAGAACCTGCGGATTAGAGTTTTTGTATCACATATATATTTTTGTAAATGATGCTTTTATTGACTGTTTTTATCAAAGGACCAAACCGTAAACAAAATGGCGGAAACTGGCGAAGCAGACGACACCATTAATAGCTGGGCATCAGATCAAGACTCAAACGATCAGCAGTCGCACTTATCCCCGGAAATGAAACTAGGGACCCCAGTTTGTGCCAAAGAGCGATGGGGACGCCTGAAAACTACTCTAACCGCCGCTGCTACAGTTCAGAAGAAAAAGATGCGACTGGACAGAGGTGATTCTTTTCTGAGAAAATTTTCTACCAGACACCAGGGCGCCGATAAAGTAGCACCGGAACTTGTCGATTTAAAGGATGGAAACAAATTTTATCGAACAAGAGCCAGACCATGCTGGCCACCCGTCCTGTATCCGGGTGGAAGTGTTATGTTTTATTGGCTAGGCTTGGTTACTTTAGCATTGCTGTATAACCTATGGACTTGTATCGCGCGTGAAGCATTCAGAGAGATTCAGAACGGGTATGTTGTTTGGTACGGATTGGATGGATTGTGCGATCTAATTTATCTCTTAGACATTTTCGCACAGTTTCGTACTGGATACTTAAACCAAGGATTGCTCGTGTATGAGAGCTCAAAACTAGCAAAGAACTACATGCATTCGAAATGCTTTGTGCTAGACATTGTTTCACTGATACCTCTTGATTTTCTTCAATTTTACTTCGGCCCTCACGCCCTTCTACGATTTCCAAGATTTCTAAAAGTCTACAGAGGCTTACGGTTTATGCAGCTCTACGAGTCCCGGACGCAATACCCGAATTTGTTACGGGTTTTGAACTTAACCCACATTTTATTTTTAGGCTCTCATTGGTTCGCAGCCTTCTACTACTTAATATCGGAAGTGGAAAATTTTTCCGGCAGTTGGTCGTACCCCTTACCGGAAGGAGAATTTGCCTCGGTGACCCGGAAATACTTGGTGTCACTTCATTGGTCTACACTCACCTTGACAACTATTGGAGACTTGCCACCACCTGAGACGAACTGGCAGTAAGTAGCATCCATACATATTTTGGATTATATGTAACTTGGGGAAGAATTATTTCATTTCTTATTATTTGTTTAAAAATATCACTTGATTAATTAAGAATAACGTTTGTGCATAACAATGATCTAGATATTTTTCGGTGAAAACATAATTTCTTTGATTTCGTTCTTGCTGCAACCTAGAAATTTGAGTAAAAATTAAGCAATTATCCTTCTATCGGTGGAAGTGACGGATTAAAGAATGATACTTCTATCGAATGAAATGTCCGATTAAAGTAATACAGAAAACAATTGTTTTCTAACCACGCATCCTAATACTTACAAAAACATGATTTAATGTTAGAAAGGCTGTGGTTTTCCTAATTTTCTGACCTAAAATAAAAACGGTGTCTACATATATCCAATACAAAAATATTCTTACACATTTCTTCGTCTGCGAAAATCACAATGTGCATGATGAAAATAAATACTATTGCCGTTGACAAGACTAAAATTCCACGGGGCGTATCCCTTATCTTTTGGAGTTTCACCAGCCATGTCACATGTTGAAATAAATGTTCGTAAATAAAGCCACGTGTTTAAAATTATACTGTCTATTAATAAAACTGTTTTTCTTCCAAAACGACTGTTTCGAAGAAATGGGATTGGTCATTTCTAGAGGAATGTTGCTAACATCTTAACATAAGTAATTTATCTTTTTGTAGTTAAAGGTTAAAGGTTTATGCCTATTTTATTTATAGATGTACGATCAGTTCAAGCTGATAACGTTGAATCTGGTCTATGCATGTCAAATTGCGTGCACACTCTACGGTACAGTTTATATTGCTGGAAGAAAACAAATAATGTCACTGTTTAACAGCGTACATCATGTCATGTTTTGAATATTTAAAGTAGAACTGAAAATCGATAACCTTTAATCACCGATATTAATGTGAAATCGGCATCTTTTTTGCTTTGGAAGATAACATAAAGAAATATATGCTTAATTGTATGCATTCATTCAATTTGTACAACATTAATCCATTTGTGGCTTATATAACTTTACCAGTATTATGTTTCAAGATTTTGTTTTGCAGGGATTGAGGATGAGTTTGTCAAGCAATATGATTTAGAATTATCCATCCATATTTGCATAACTCATTAACTTTCATTCGATCACTGTAGATGTCATGTATCTATCAGAAATAAAATACAAACCTGAAATTCTGACTTTCATAAATTGTTGAATATTAAATCAAACAAAATTCCTAAGAAACATTTATTATCAGCTCTGTAATATTAAACATAGCTAAAATGTTTCGTGATTGTCGTGACAGTTCATTCGGTAATGCATACATGGTATATTTATAACTGATGTTTTCAAAGTAGGATGCTATTTGAGACGGAAAATGATCGATAACATAATTTGTGTTGCCATTTTAGACTGAACATGATCTACAACATAATTGGTGTTGCTATCTTACACTGAAAATAATCTACAACAGTTATTTTTTTATATATATTTTTAACTATAGTCTTCAGCATCGCCCTACAAGCTTTCATTGCGTTTAGCAAAGAATAGTTTTGAAATGATTATTTTGTTTTTGTACAAAATTTGTTTTGTTTTAAATTTGTTTTCTAAATTCATTTAATCACGTTACGGAAGGTTTTAATTATCCTAGAAGAAATTCAATATGATAGATATATTAACACTAACTTGTGGAATTCTGTCAAATGTATTTTCAATACAATACGTATTTACATCTAACGTTATGAGCAATAGAAGATGAAAATAATTTATTTTATTTTAGCTTTGTCATTTCAATGCCAGTTATCAATAACACAGCTATAAATATCTCTTCAATGGAGTGTTAACTCAATCAAATAATTCATCGTTCTGACAACATGGTCATTTTAGTACAGTTTTATCGTTCTCCGCTCATTTCCGAATGGAGTTTGCAATTTAATTCCAATCATCTCAATGCTGGAAATGCTTTAACTGAAAAAAGAAATTCTTTGCAATGCATTTTAGAAGTATTTGTTAACTTCTACGTTTATAAATATTTAGATTTAACATTGTTTAAACATTTGTTTTCGAAGTATATAAATAAAATAGAAATGAAAAAGAAAATAAAAGGAGTAAAAACAAATAGATATGAGAATATAATGAAGCAATGAAGGAATGCAAGAAAGAGGCGATGATATTTTCTCTTCTTTTGAGTCCCATACACAAAAAGTTTCATCTTTCTAAACGTCTAAACCTTATGCTTAAATCTATGTTATGTTTTCGTATGTCTTCAAAGGATCAGGCAATATTCACTGCTTATAAACATCCTGCCATTTTCCAGTCATTTGACCAAGTATGCAGCAAATAAATAGATATAAAGTAAATAAATCCACGTTATTGGAGCATGCGTACTATTCCAAAACAGTGCTGATGGAGTACGATGGGAGCTTGTTACATTCAAGTCGTTATTCGTTTGCTAATTTATCAACAGAGTTAACTCCCACGTTCGTGTACATTGATAGACAGTTTGGTAAATATATAAGTTATTAGTGTTTCCCAGCAAGGCCAAAGACATTCATAATAAGCATTGCTTGCTAAAGGTGTAATCGACAGTCTAATTTAAGTATCTGAGTTGATCCTAAACAATTCGGACTGGGTGTATAAAGGTCAAGCATAGATACTCAGTAACTGAATAACAACCATTGATTATTTGAATTTTACAAACTTACTAATACAGACTGTTGTTTGAAATATGACATCAGAATGCATATCCATTCTTTGATCAGTTAACGTTACATGAATAATATATATACTATCTTTTAATTTAGAGAAGAGAGAAGAGAATATGCTGGATTCAGTTCTTTCATAATTTACGCTCCCATTATTTTTTCCCGCAAATTTTCATCCGTTCGGCATAGTTTCGTTCTGCTCATTCATTATAAAGCCGTTTGAAATTAAGGAAGGAAATTTTGTATACTATTAAATCATCATTCGTAGTCCGTTAAATCAGCCATAAATATGTAATTATATTGATTGGTGGTTCTTGGAGGTCCCAAACAGTCAATGAGTATTAATGCAGGTGGGGGGGGGGGGAGACCGATTTGACGGACTATATCTTTAGAAGATGTATATCACTTAACACACTGGCGATCATATTTTCACTGTTAATATCCCGGCGTACGATTACGTGTTGTCGGTTATCCTTTTCATTTCCGTTTGTAAAATCAAAGCTGCTTGTTATACACATAATTCTGCATACGTATTTTTCTTCTGCGTCCGTAAAAATAACGAGTTTGATAATTGCGTAGGGTTACAGTGAGGCCGTTAGGGCGAGATATATTCAAAAGCCATATCAATCAAATAATTTCCCCCAACTCAGAGCAAAACACGAATGAGATTTTGGATTTATTACATACGCATATTTTACTCTTTCAAATTACTTTTAGCTTTGCTGTGTGATCGAAATTCAGAGAGAATTAGGATTTATAAAACATTTAGTCTCTGCGTCTACAAATATTTAAGAGTGGACGATCAAGATGACACATAAATAGTGTGAATCTATGTGTATAATACGGGAATAAGGAATGGCAGTAACTGAATTTCTTGTTATCTATTTTTGTAACAACATTTAGTAGAGAACAGTTGAGCCAGTTTTTGCATAAGAGCGTCAAAGATTTTAAATGGCTTTCTCTGAAGTATAAGGATTCAAATAAGTTAATAGGTGAAACAGTCAATAAGACTGGGATTAAATTTACCTTCAGTTTTATCTCCTTTATTTGCATATAGAAATATAAAAATGTTTTTATTTTTGCTAAATCAGTTTGGAACAGTTATACAATACACTTAGAACACACAATCAGTACAATGCTCCTAAGATAACGCAAACAATGTGGTCAACATTTTAGATGGCATACTCATATACAACTACTATCAGTGATTTCAGATGATAACATTTACTATTTGTTTTTTTAAAAAAAAACAGATTAAATCTTTAATTTAACTCCTTCATTTAGGCGAATATCCCCTGTACTTGTACATTACAAATGTTACAGCAACGAAATTTAGAATTATGGCATTGACTCCATAATTTTGAGGATTCAATGTAACCAGATAGGGACAGTCCTGACTACAATCTGCAACAATATATGGCAGACGGGAGAATAGTTCACCACATGGACTTAGTTCCTGGCCATCGTGCTCCACAAGAAAAGAAATCTAAAGCTATGTCAAAACTACAGAGCCTTCAACCTGATACGTCACCCGAACAAATTCATGCAGAAGATAATTCTCAACAAACTAAAGCCTCAAGCAGAGAAATTTATTGCTGAAGAACAGGCAGGATTCCGAGCAGTAAGGAGCACCACATAACAAATCATCAATCTCAGACTCCTTTCCGAGAAATTCCTCAGCATCAGCAGAATCTATACCACCTCTTTATAGATTTCGAAAAGGCCTTTGATTGTGTATGGCATTCGGCCTTATGGGTAGCTATGAGGAAGTATACCATCAACTAAAACCTATGACAAAGCCACCAGTGCTGCCCTCGTCAATGGCATCATAGTGATTTATAGTATCACCTCCACTCTTCAAAAGTTTCCAGTAAAGGATCATGGAGGATGACTTGAATGACCACAAGGGCTTTATCAGTATCGGAGGAAGAACAATCACCAACAGTCACTTCGCAAATGATATTGATGTTTGGCACGAGAGTGAAAATAACTGACTGTCTTAGATGAACGCCTCGACGCAACCTTTATATCATACAGTACGGAGATTAGCGTCGATAAAAATAAACTGATGACAAGCAATACCTAGGGCATCAGTGCAGAAATAAGGGTCAGAGGAGAGAAGATGGAAAGAATCACATGTTTCAAGTACTTGTGATCAGTTATCACAGATGAAGGCTTAAAACCAGAACTACCTTGCAGGATTGCCCAGAAAACAGCAGCAATAACAAAGTGGAAAGATATCAACTGTACTTTTGGTTCCAAACTCAGGATGATGCGCTCGATTGTCATAGCAATGTTTCTGTATGCTTGTGGAACATGGACGCTCACATCAGACGGATTCAAACCTTCAAAATGAGATGCTACCGCAAAATCTTGGGCATCTCATACATTGACCATGTAACCAACGAAGAAGTCAACAACAGGATCCAACGAGCCATCGTATCCTAGGAAGACCTTTTGACCTCTATAAAAACCCGTAAACTGAAGTGGAACATTCATGCCTCAAGATCATCTGGACTGGCAAAAACAATCATGCAAGGCACAGTGCGAGGTGCAGAAGAAAAGGCACACAGAAAAGAGGTGTGAGAACATCATCAAGGAGTGGACAGGCATGGGTTTGGGGATTCAAAATGGCATTGGAGAGACAAGGAAAGATGGAGAGAAATGATTGTAAAGTCAACTGTGGTACGCCAATTATTTTTTGGTTAAGGGTTTGATGATGTGACCGTTTGATCCGCGTTAAGGTTTTATGTGATTGTTTGATCCTCGCTGAGAGTTCAGTTCCACATACATTTGACCTGGCACGATGTGTTTTAATAATTTTGAATAGTTAAATATATCGCGAAGTTGTCGTCAAACGTTGCACCATAATATTCTGTATGAACATCATGATGATAATAGTATCATAATTTTCACCTAATGATGTTAACTTTGTTTATATTTTCTTGGTAAATTCAGGCAATTTTTAAAAGAGTATGTGATACAATAATGAACACATTTGAAGTGTGTTTTGGTTTTTTTTGGTATTATTTTCGCAGTTAGTGGCATAGTTTTGTGGTTTACGACTTTTTTAATTTGGCTCATGTTAGTAAGAGTTTAGAAAACACAACATTTACTTCCTCATTTTGGTAAAAGTCCGTTAAATGCCAGTGACAAGTAAATAAATTGACATCATCTTGTACACTAAGCTTCTTCTCTTATTTTGTATTGTCAACAACAACAATGTGGCTCGGAAAACCATAACGCTTGTTACGCTTCTGTTACATGTAGTATTTCATAATGACCCGATGCTATTGCTACTTAGAAATCATCTAATCATCATTCTACTGGCTTGAAACCCATTACTGACTTTGATGTCCAAAGAGACACATAATAGAATTAAAAATAAAATTGTTATTTCGAACGGTTTCCGCAGCTCTGAGATGCGTGCGATGGAACAATTTTATTTTGTTTGCTCTAAGTTACGTTTTAGTCTGTTCTGATTGAAAATATATAATATTTTACAAGCGAAAACAAGTATCATTGCAAACTTCTTATTACTACATCCAACATAAAATGAAGATTATTTAAATAAGTTTTCTTCCTTTATTCGATGGTGAAATTTATATTAAGAGATATGCGTCTTGCTGCATTTCCTGATTTGCCATCCAGTTTGCCAAATTTTTACGTTTTAATAACAGATTGCCAGACCTGGTTACACCATGGTCAGAACAAAGGCATTCGTTCACATTCACACAACACTATGTTGTGAGTTAACTATCCCTATTTAACATTTGGGGTTTAAAACAGAAATTAGCCGACTACAACGACACACGTCCAGTGTTTGTGAAACCGTACGTAACAATAAACCGCAATGTTTTAACACATAACAAAGATATACCTTTTCACGACTATGCACCAGCCTGATACTAAACTACCAAATAATCACCGCAGTTCAGGAGACATTTACTTAATACAAAAAGCGTTAATTTTGTGCGAAGGACGTCACTGACTAATCAACGGAGAACCAGACATTTTACTAGTTACCGGCCTAATCAACTACTATGGTTTGATTATTGAATTGTTATTAAATTGATATTCATTGAACTTTCAACTTATTTGTATATTTAGCAACCTAACCGTCTTTATTGCTGACTGGGGGCTTGGAGCTAGGCATCTATGTTTCACTAATTTAACATCCAGTCAAAATTGAGCCTGGGTGGGACTTCTCCAAAAAATTGGGAGCACCCCATCCCCAACCATTACAAACCCTCACATATATGTAAAGAATAAATTGTTCCCCCCTACTTTAGATTTAAAACTGCTTTTCAGAGAATATATTTGTATAACAATACGATTTTTGTTAAATACAGCAATAGTATAAAAAGAAATTAAATCCTCCAAAAGGTTTCAAAACTTCTATGCCTGTATCTTTAGTTATTTATAACAGTGTTAAGAACTAAGTAAAAATATTATATATTATATATTATAACAAAGCAAATTCTCACATGGTATTCTTTAAAATCGAATACAAGATTCGAAAATATATTCTGACTAATGATGTCTATTGTCGGTACCGATTTCATCATTGAAGCTTCAAGATATATATATATATATATATATATATATATATATATATATATATATATATATATATATATATATATATATAACAGATTTGAACAAAAATCCATTTCTGTTCTAAACTGGATAAAGGGACTGAGCTTAAGGTAAATCATGGAATGTATTCGTGTATAACACATTGTTTTGAAAAATATCCTATTGTTTAGTTTCCTTATGTTTTTTATATTTCAAAATTACCAGAAACGTTAACTGTAGTTAAAATTTTAATTGATAAACGGATGCCATCAAAGTGTCAAAGGTGAATAGAGAACGTAGAAATCATAATTAAATAAACCCCTAATCTAAAAAGATGATAATAGTATGGGTCAGAATGAAGTCTCTTCAGAAAATTAATGAAACACTCCAAATAAACAATAAATCTGACAGCCTTTGAATCTTAAATTTTAATCAGAGAATCTTCTAGATAGAAAAGATTAGACCTTCTTCCCAAACCCTCGCAGATTCGTTAAATGTTCCTAACTTGATAAATAGATAAAATAAAGAAAAGAGTAAGATGCGGTTGATGGATTGATTAGAATGAATAATTTCGGAAGTTTTAATTAAATTGGCCATGTAATTGATACAGTTGGCATTCTCTTTGAATCTTAAAGTTTAATCAGAAAACTTCGAAATCACAAAAAGAGGTTAGGGTTACTTTCCAAAACCTACGGATTCGCTGGCTGTTCCTAACTTGATGAATGTTTACAAGAATGGAAAGTATTAATCTATCATGGCAATGGAAACTCGCGTATAAACTTATAAAGGCAGCCTGATTTGCATTATTTTTTCTTATTTCCATTACTTTCAGAAATTCAGAATTTCTTTTTAATCAAGACACCGATCCACGCAGTAGTACTTTAGTCCGTTATGCTAAGATTCTTCTAGGCTTCAGTACAGACCGTTTGTGGGAACTAATTTAGACCCTTTGTATCGTTATCGCAATGGCCCTTTTGCGTGCTTAACAAAGTGTGTGTGTGTGTGTGTGTGTGTGTGTGTGTGTGTGTGTGCTTGATCTCCTAACTAAATGAGGGATTGTAAATCAATAACGGGAGTTCAAGTGTTGCAATTATAATGCACTTTGAAGCTCTCGAAATACTAAATGCATGCCAGTTATACTAAATTGCTGCGCTTCTCGAAGAGTGTTTTAACAGGGATCTGTATGCAATTTTATAAACGTAAATATGCTAGAAATTATTTTTGAAAAAATAAACAGTCCATAAACGTAAGCCAAAATATAACATTCAAAGAAAAATAAAAAGAGTGTAAACGTTTGGAAACAATCAGAGCCTGCAACTTCCTGCAGATACAATATTTATGACAACATCGTCCGTTGCAGCTTTTGTTTTACTAATGTTCAACTGTCGTGCTTCGGAAGTAATAAAGCTTAATAAAAAGGACATATGTAGCATGAAGCTGAGAAAGCATTTTATTATCAAACTCTCAAAACTGCTCTTTCTTCGATATATATATATATATGAATAAACAGAGATAAACAGTTTACTATGTCTAATGCACATTAAATAAGAAAGAAAATAAAAAATATAAAATTAAATAAACTACTAAATAAATTAAAATAGAAAGTAATAGATGATATATTGATAGGTTATTGACGAATCTTTAATATTTCATCAGAACTCAAATATATAATAAAAAAAGGGTGTGCATAATAGTTATAATCAAGCATGTTATAAATAATTAATCATATTTCATTGAAAAATAATTTTAATTTCGTTTTCAAAACATTAGTAAATTTATTTTTATGATATTAGTTTATACTTTATATACTTAAATTATTTTGTAAATTAGAATAATATACAATTACTGTTAACTAATTGTAAACAGGTGACATAATTAAAAAACTATGAATGAATGTCGTATAGTGTTGGAATTTGAACCTTTTGGATATATCGTATTGAGACAATGAATCCAATAGGTTTTCATTAGCAGACAGACGTTCCATCTCAGAAACAGCTACAACAATAGGTTGAAAAGAGAAATCTTGCACAGTATGGAAACTCTTGTTAAAATGTGCGGTAATATGTGATGAAATGATTGATCGATATACTTTTTTAACGTCTGATCTAGGTTGGTTAATAATAATAATAATAATAATAATAATAATAATAATAATAATAATGCTAATACTAATAATAATAATAATGAGGAATTTGTATAGCGCCTAATCTTTCGAAGCTCTAAGCGCTTTACACCATCAATAATGATATGACTATACTACAGAACAACAAATGACAAAAACAATGAAATTGGAAAACATGAAAACATGCTGACAACATATAAGATACAAAACATGATTAGGTCCCTAAGTTTGTCCCTGCAGTCGAAACAGGTGAGTCTTAAGAGCACTCTTAAAAGTGACCACTGTGTCTTTGTGTCTAATTTCAATGGGCAATTCGTTCCACGTCGCCGGGCCCTGGTGTGCAAACGAACCGTTGTCCATATGACTTTGTTTTCACCTTGGGAACAATGAGTATACGATTCTCAGAAGAAGAGCGTAATGATCTAGCTGGTGTATACACATGGGTGAGGCTGGATAGGTATGTTGGACTGGAGTCTGTCATTGAAACATAGCACAGAGTACAAATTTTGTGTTTGATTCTGTATCGAATTGATAGCCAGTGTAATGTACAGAGCAGTGGTGAGTTGTGCTCCGATCGAGGTACTCTAATGATGATCCGTACAGCTGTGTTTTGAACTTTTTGAAGTTTCTGGAGTAAATATTGTGACGAACCAGACAGAATTGAGTTACAATAGTCCAGTCTTGAAAGTACTAATGAACACACAAGTGTTTTAGTGGCATCAACTGAAAGATATTTACGAATGGAACTGATGCGTCTCAATTCAAGATATGCAGCCCTGCATATGTGCATGACATGTTGGGCAATGTTAGAGTACTGTCTACAGTAACGCCTAGGTTACGTACTGACTGTGAGAATTTAATGTTGGTGTTGCTGATATTTATTGTCTGAGGTAAAGGATGTGAATGATACATTTAGATATTTGTTGACTGGTTTGTCCAATGTATTGGATGCCACATGTTTTGCATGTGATCAAAAAGTAACATTTTATGTTGCACAATTAGCATTAAAACGCGTATTAAAAGTTTATTTCGTATTATTTCTCTTGAAAGAAGTAGTTTCATTAATAAAATAAAAGTGGGAACATCTAGATATATTACCATTAGTTGATGAACCCTTTCTTTATTATTTTTTTTTTAAAATTTAGAATTAATTAGGATATCTTTAAGATTTTTGTGTCCTCTTAAAAGCAAGTGTGGGTTTGCTTTCACACTTACTATGTGTTGGTGTTGTTTTATATATACCAGAAGTTAACGAAAACTCCTGAGTATTCCTTGAGTAAAGTACTTAGTAAAACACTGGTCTGCCTGGTCTTTGTTCAGTGAATGACACCATATAATGAAAAGACAGATTTTCTCAGACCAGTTAGCTCATTTAATAATATTATAGGTTTTATATGCAAACTTCTTTACCTTCAAAATATCCAGTGTGATGTTGATTCCGACACTAAAGAAAAGTACAGTGGATTTTTATATTTAATGGTCTTGCTTTTTTATAAAACGGCGCAGTTGTCAATATAATGCAATGTTCCTCTCGATTTATTGAGACGGTTTGAGTAAATGATCAAGTTTTGGTTTATTTTGTCTGATATAGATCTCTTGTATCTATAAAAGAAATGAAACCATAAATTCAATATACACATGCTTTATCCTATCATACTGTCACCAATTACGACATATACTAGTTTTACTTACTAGATAATTAACAATAATATAATCTGCCTAATTTAGTGGTACATGTTTCATGGCCACTTGATATTAGTGTGTGTGTGTGTATGTGTGTGTGTGTGTGTGTGTGTGTGTGTGTGTGAGAGAGAGAGAGAGATAGAGAGAGAGAGAGAGAGAGAGAGAGAGAGAGAGAAATATACATACAGACAGAACGTTATACCAAAAGCATAGATTAAATACTGAAAATTGCCAACGTTGATTGATCTAATAAGGCGGTAGCGTGAATGATTTGTTAGAATAAAGAACTTTTCGATGTGGATCATAATTGTTAAAAACTAGTCAGATAAGTTTCGAATTCCTAAACCGATTCATATTCACTCAATGTTCATAACTCGATCATATTTATATCTAACAATCGTAATGAGAACTTGCTCATTAACCCACAACGTTAAACAGTTTTGCACTAATTTTTCTTCTTATTGTTAGTTGCCCAAGTTTGAAAAATATTTACAATGGAACGAAAGGCAAGCGGCATGGACTCAATATATTGCATTGAGAACATTTAAAAATGTATCCCGGATATAAGCCGTACCATGGCTAATTTGTTATGTGAGACCTTAGTATTTTTAGATTTTATTTGTATTGAGTCGCGAGCATGATATGACATGTGTACTTTATTGATATGTGGTGAGATTTTATAGTTCAGTTTTTTCCAAAAATATATTTATTAAAGATCTATCTTTTTCGTCATTGGGAAATATCGAAACAATGTATTAATGAGTTCGTTCGTCTTCTATTCATAATATCAATTTGAAGTTCAAAGGTGATGACCAAGAGTTTGACACTGCATTTACAAGTAATTGACCGTGTTAACTCAAATATCTTCTAAAAAATATGTTTGTTACCATATTTCGTATATTTGAGTTTCTCACAAATATTTCAGACGTTTAAAATACTGAACAGATAAAACTAAAAGTAAAGATGGAATGGATCTATCGTGGATTCATGAAAGTTTCTTACGGCTAGAAGGGCCCTTAATTTGGATTCCTTAAAGCACTGATGGCGAGCATCTAGAGTCCAAACAACTGACAGCGATTTGAAAACAATAATTAAAAACAATATTTAAAACACTTGAGTGAGAGATGGTAATGGCCTATAACTGTTACGCTCATGGACAATTGATATTTCAATGGTCGATTCGGACGTGACGTCATGGTGCGTTCTGGTATCTTACAAAGTGGCATTTCAAGTGAGATCTTGTTCTCAATGTGCACACTATCAATCTGTAAAAGTTTCTTGTTTAAAAGGTGATGAAACTTGTCATACAGAAGTACGCAATAATAGATAATAGATCAGAATACCAATTGTGGCTAGAAAATAAAGTCATTATTCACTCTCGTTTCTAGCGTAATTTGCATAAGACAATTTTGTTTTGACTGCATTTTGTTCAAATTTCTCATTGTTTTCTCTTTGCTTCTCAAAGTTTTGGAAATCTTAAAATAGTTAACGCGTCCGTTCTTTCTGGTAAATTTTAGGACCCTTTTATTTATTTCATAGAAATAGGCAGGCCATAATGATATCTTTTAGCTTACCAATTATGTCTTTTAGTCTTGTTCGAGTTTTATTTTAATAATTATTCACCAGACAAAAACTATAAAAATAATGCAACTACGAACCTGAAATTGAATGAATATTAATGAATATTTGACCTTAACATATCAGACTGGTTCTCTGCTTCCGTGTCAAATTTGTGCCAAGCAAGACGTTTAGTGCCGTAATCATTATTAAACTAGCTACGGACTCATTCTTTAGTTATTCAATATGCGCCCCAACGTTTAGCTTCCTCTTGCAAGTATTCATACAAAAGGCTCATATTATTGCAAATTTTTTCACTAGTAATAAATGGAAGCATTCAACAATCACACATATACATACACATAACCTCATGTTAGCGTTACTAATCGCACAATGTGGGCAATGAAAGACACGAGAGAGAGAGAGAGTCTATAAGTAAGCTATTTTCGTAAGTGAGGGAAAAGTGGATGCATATTACTTTTAATAGAGATACACCACGAAGACTCTAGAGTCATGGTTGCGTCAAGGAATGTTGAAGCAGGTGCAGGAAATAGTGGGAAACGAAATGGTGGACGTTCGAAATAAATTTACAATGATGGTCTCGTGGATTAGAGAGTGCCAGTTAGAGAAAGCCAGCGCATGACAGCTGGCTGATATGCGCCGATATATATATATATATATATATATATATATATATATATATATATATATATAGAGAGAGAGAGAGAGAGAGAGAGAGAGAGAGAGAGAGAGAGAAAGAGATAGATAGATAGATAGATAGATAGATAGATAGATAGATAGATAGATAGATAGATAGATAGATAGAATCAAGCTTTCTTCTATAGAATCCAGCAATAGCACTATACGTTCTGACTGGTGTATATTTATAATTCCCTATAAGGAATGATATATACCTTCATTTTTTTCATTGGGATCCGAAATGAATGTGTAGATAGATGGGAATTACTTGGTCATCATGCGAGTGTGCCTGCTACACTCGATAGCATATAACACAGATTGAATAACATTTTTTTAGTGGTGTGTGGTTTGTCGTGAATTAATATATAGGCTCGAGTGTGCAGGCAAGGCGATGGGTGCCGTTTAACCGTTAACTAAAGTTCGAATTTCCGTAGAGTACGAACTATAATTTCTCTAGCCTGTATGTATTATTTGTATTAAATATTAATTCTGCCTAATAATATCAAGCATTCTTCTCTGGAATCCATGGATAGCACTTTCCGTTCTGTCTGGTTCTACGTAAGAAAGTTGACATATATATATATATATATATATATATATATATATATATATATATATATATATATATATATATATATATATATATATATATATATATATATATGTGTGTGTGTGTGTGTGTGTGTGTGTGTGTCCCTAGAAACCTACACAACTCCAATTTCCTTTGCTAATTCCTATATATATTTATTTCATCAAATAGATTTATCCGTAAGACTGTCTAGTGCATGTTACAGATTATTATCCATTTCTAATGAAGGAAAGAAAGACTGCTGTATAGTTAAATTCCATTTCGAGGTCAGTGACTTCATCAGAGACAACCCTTATATTGTCATTGGTGTTGGAGGAGTTGTGCACAAGACTTGATTTTAGTATATTTATGCTTATAAAATGAAAAAGATTTCCAGGGAAGATCATACACGTGTCAAAAAGTGCAAAACAAACATTCATCTTGGTAAAGACATAAAGGATACAATAGTTTAACATTAATGATAGTCTTGCACGAGAGTGCCGTCTTGGCATTTGAAGCACTAGAGATTGCAAATCAATGCACAAAACAGCAAGATATCGCGTATGAAAATTGGCAATCATTTAATTTTAATTTCATGATTATAACCCTGGGGTGAAGCTGTAATATATTTTCCATCTGGGATTATTATAACTGTGGGATAAAACTGTAATGTACCATCTATGCTTAGATTCATGTGAGTCGCAGTGAGGAACATGTCTGTGAATTAATGCACAGTCTCACTTTATAAGCTCAAGTGATATCAAGGTATCTAGTCTACTGTCTATTCACCCCAGAGAAAATATTTATTGTCGCCACTTGCACAAAAGATCAATGGTGGTAAATAATAGATACCAGTATCTCCATTGTACATTCGTCGTGTCAGATTTTACAGGCTTCTGTTTGAATGTTAGCCTTTCAATACAACATTGGAGTCAGTGGTCAGTCAGATATAGTAAGTCCATTCATTAAAACTTACGAACACACACACACACACACACACACATACGTGTGTATATACATGGAATGTCACGAGAGTCCTTATATGTACTTTGGAACGTTCAGAACGTAAACAGACTAAAAGCTTCACATATGTAGAAAGAGGAGTAACGCGAATGCCTAATATTAAAACAGGTAAAGTTGAAAACAAAACTAAGAAAGGACGTAGTGAAATGTTATTCACACTGGGAACATAGAGCTTTTATATGTCCTGAAATGCGAACAAGAAACTGTTTTACTTTTTATTGCAAAACGTTTTGTGTGATTTAAAAAAGATTATATCACCTGATCAATAATGGTTCTTGGTAGGTATATTATCATTTCCTTGTAAAAGGACGGTCAAAATTATGTATTGAAAATGTTTGAATTGTGAATTTGTATCCTTTTGTTTGCAAACTTTACAAATTTAGGTACAAAATGTGTTGTTCTCAAGTTTTAGAAACATGTTTGTATACATTTTATTTGTTACTAAGATGGAGAAGCACGTCAATATACCACTATATTGTCCTTAGTTCAAATCGCACTGATTTGTCAAGTTCAAATAACATTTTTAGAAACAATGTCCAGCACTTATATGCTTTTGAAGTGGTTATCGTAGTACAAAATCTTATCTATTTCATTTCAGGTATGTATTCGTTATAGTCAGCTACCTCATCGGCGTATTTATATTTGCAACAATAGTAGGTGAGTATTCAGAAAAACGTACATACGAGAGAGAGAGAGAGAGAGAGAGAGAGAGAGAGAGAGAGAGAGAGAGAGAGAGAGAGAGAGAGAGGCTAGCACAGTTTCGATTACATTCGATCCTATTTTCACCAGAATTCCACTAGGGTGTATCTGATATAAATGTCACGCATCCAAGTATGTATCGCTGTTACCTATTTCCATGGTGTGTATCGAACATTGCATACTTGTCTGCAATCTCCTGATTCATCCAAGGGTTGCATATCTAATTCATTATGAATCGTTCTTTGGCATTTATAATTAGAACAATATATGTGGCATCTCCGTCTTATTGGATGCAGAAAGAAACTAACCCTATCAAATTGCTCGTTACTTTGCTCTAGTCAGATTGCTATTTACATTTATATAGAAAGATAGTTGGGAATAACAATAGCAGTTTCCGTTGACAAAGATGCATATCGCAGGTCATTTGTTCTCTCTCGGTTTAAACTTGTCATGCACACATTTCATTCGACTCAGACCATCATGCAAGTCACCATATTTTATACTTTACATGTCATACAACGAACTCTCTGTTTGGTTAATTCAATGTGTTAGTCATGGTCACTAACTCTTCATCCACACAAGGCACTTGTTCAAAACAAATATGGCTCACGCAAGCTTACTGTTGAAAAGAGAAATATTCAGAAAAAAACTCAAACTGAGTAACAAAATGTTCCTCTGATCACTGATATGACCGGGCCAAACATTGGTACCTGGCTATACTAGTACATAAAAGACAACATTATTAACTTGAAAATTACTCTGTTTTAGTCCTGACACTCGATATCTGGCTGCTTTACAGTCTATGAAGACACATTATACTCAGATATATCTTTCTGTTAATCAAGCGGTCATTTAGATTTATGCGTTAGACCAGACTAATGTTAAAGGCACCAGAACGTAAGAATTCAATAAATGTATGCCTCGTCATGTAACATTAAGCATTCCTACAACTTGCCGGTATTCATAGAAATATGCAACTGTACGAAATATTCCTTCATCAGTTTGAGAATAGAGGTAGAAGCAACAGTCAATTTATGATCGAATCACCGTTAGAAATCCTATTTCGTCTGCAAAATTCCACAGCCTCATCCAATGAGGAGCTACTTCAGCAGCGAAAGATTGGTGGTGGGGTGTCGGCACAAAAGTTAATGCTTATATTTTAAAACAAGTAAAGAAAGAACTTCACTAGGCTTATTATTTAACTATTTAAATATTACATATGGGAATCAGCATCAGTATATGTAGTAACTTTTGAGCTAATCGGCTTTTGCCGTTAAGTACCAGCAAGTCGTATGAAATAGCAAGAATGTCAGGTTAACGATTTCAGCAATATTTCCCAGTAGTACAAATAGTATTACAGAGAGGGTTACTGCAATGAACTGAGAAACTTTTGTCACTCAGTATGATTTAGTGTTCTTCGGGCTATTGCTTTTTAAACATTAAGCTTGTGTCCGACACTCATGTTTCAAAGCATTGTTTTGGCTAGCTGCATAAACCAAAAGGTGATACTTGACCGGCGAAGATGACCTCAGTAGGTCACAGAGAACTAATTATTTTATGAGATATAAAACCATCCTATGTGTGGTGATAAATTACGTCTTGTATACAAAATAATGAAGGTAGATCTTTGGCTGAGAATACTTACCGGAAAAATATGAATTTAATTCTTTTCACAAGAAGCATACGTATGGCTAAACTGTCCGTGTTCGTAGGTTTGAAACATTTCTATTTTATCGTTGTCGTCACACAAATACTACTATATGAAAACGCTGAGATCTTACTGGGATGGATTTGGTAGTCAGCAGTTAAATGAATATTTGCATCGTCTTTTTCATTCAAATTTTCATCTCTTTAGGCGTTTCCTCTTGGATAGATCATTTCTAGAATATAAGCGTGATTTGCAGAGCTTAGCACACAAGTATATATTAACATTACGGTCCATGAACATTGAATAAATTGTCCATGCCCAGTTAAAAAGTAAATCTTGATCATTTCAGTATGTGTTTTTCTAATTACTGGCACATTGACATATGCCAACAGTCCTGGAGGTTGTTACGAGATAGCTGTTCCGATATTATGGATATCTTCAAGAGAATGTGTAATGGTGTAATCATCGTGCCGCGACAGAGTTATGATTAATGAGAAAATCACACTTCTTCATATACTGACTTAATGAAATTATATTTGCACGCCTAGATCTAACGACCCCAGTACAACGGGTTCGTTATAACTGTCACAAGGATCAAAAGACATGAAGCGGTTACATGCTGTGTAGATAAGTCGTTCACTGGTTTGAACAGCGATGAACCGATAGTGGTTCCATTTCTAAAACAAAACACACAGAGTCATACAAACGGTGATCAGCTTTAAATACCATTTTATTTGCTATTAAAGTGCTTAAGCGATGTTATGGACAACATAGATTTTATGTTGGTGTAGTTTTGTGACGGATATAAAATGTATACATATTATTTCAGAAGATGAAGTGTCTTCCTAAAGTTTTGGTACAAATATATATGTAAGGTGGATAACATAAATTTTTTGATACCCCCCCACCAACCCCCCCCCCAAAAAAAACCCCCACAAAAACAAAAACAACAAAAACAGCAAATATATAAACATTATATATGCAGGCAAAAGGACACTATCATTCACATATGCCAGGTATTTCATAATGTTCATGTATCATTGGAAACTAAACAGAACTAGCTTAACTACTGTAATTCACATGATATTGAGACTAACCTGGTTTGAAAAACAACATTATATTTAGAAAAGATATGGTATAATTGCGTAAACTACTTTCATATCGTATTCAAATGGTATTTTTTTTCTTCGGATCGACATTTACCACAATTATGACTACCATTAAAGTTTAAGTTGACAATGAAATATATCCAGACGTTTAAGTATATTATGAAACATCATATTTCTTTTGTGATAGGACCCACAGCGGTATGTACTATTTATAAAGATGCTGTATTATGTATAACGAACCTATTAACAATTTTCACTATAAAAGTGTTCTCATGCGTCTCGTACATATTGGTGTTATATATATCTTTAGACGAACGATAATGCCAAAAAAGTGTCCATCACACAGAACGTATTAGAA
Organism: Unio pictorum; assembly: GCA_030141615.1. Taxonomy (NCBI): domain Eukaryota; kingdom Metazoa; phylum Mollusca; class Bivalvia; order Unionida; family Unionidae; genus Unio; species Unio pictorum. The sequence continues at coordinate 4,849,199 of JARLTB010000175.1, read as the reverse complement.
AGACACTAGTGTACCAATATGAAAAGAAAGCATTAATAAAATGTACATGTCATTCTTAAACTACTGTTGATTAGTAACATACTAAGTTCCTGTTGTCACATAAATGGACCAGTATAAAGGAACCGGGGTAGATTTCACAAGACTATAGTAAGTGATAGTTAAACACAGAAAATTAAAATAACGGCTAATATTTACGTTTTATATTAGGTCGGTGTAAGAGAATCTTTGTGGATTTCCCAAACTAAATTGGGTAATAGTCAAAGGCCAAATTAAACAAAATTATCCCCTCCCCTAAAAAGTAAATTGAAAGAATTGAAAGGTTTCAGAGTGTAAGCTTTTATAACGGTTAGATGGTTAAATCTATGCTAGGAAAACGCTTCAAATGCAGGAGCTTCTGTTGTGGAAGGATATTTTCGACCCGATGGTTGCCGTTGATTCGTTAGTGGGGAGCTGTAGATTCCATCCTACAGACCAGATGCCAAACGATATTTCTGTGTGTTTGCAAATGCAATTTCACAGATCATGACCATTGACCCTATTTGTGCAATGGCTACGTCCAGAATACACTGAAACTATTTGCTCTGTAGGGTTTTTCTTTTGTAGAAATACTGATGAACATTGAACACTACAGACACTCTTTAATAATTCAATTACTTTCAGTAACTACGTTCTGGTTTTCACAATTACTTCGACAGATCGTACCGGGAGTTTGCAAAAAGTACGCTAAGATTCATTATTTCATCATTTTAAACATAAAATACATCAATCATTGATTGTGACATACATTAAAATGCAAGTTAGTTCAGTAAATTGCGTGTTCATGCCAATATGCTGCATTCATCGATTGTAACATCAATTGAAATATAGGACAGAAAATGAAATCACATGTTCATAATGTATTTAAAGTTGTGTTATAAAATGTTAAAACTTAGTAGAAGCGTCTATTTAGTTGCTGATAGCGGTAATACGGTAACATGCGATTCATTAAGGCTTATAATAATTCTTGAGCTAAATTACAACACTTAAAAGTTATGCAACGAGAACACAAACATACACAAATAAGACAGTAAAGGTTATTTCTGTCTTAATCAAAACACTATACTAAGAACTTTACGAACTAATGATACCGAATCAGTGCGAGGAGGGTTGGGAGAGCTGAAACCAACAGTCGCTTCATATTATTAAATGAGGACGACTTTCTTTGACCCATTTTCGAATTATAATACTGAGATGTACTATTATCGGAGTGGAGAGTGTCAAGACAACCTTTGTCTGATTAACATATCCTTCCGTCTCTGTTTAAAGACTCGCAGATTCTTTAGAAAACATTAACAGTGTGTAAGATATTTAAAAGGATAAGATGAATTTGGCAAACTGGCTTAAAATGAATGCATGTTTATATTTCTGATTAGACCCCAAATTGTTACATGGTACTAAATGAAGACACGGTAAATGGTGATTAAAATATACTGCATGCCAACACTAATTTTCTTGTTCCAAATAAGTCAATATTGACCATTGACAAACAGCCGTTTGCTACAATTTATTCATAACCTGTCGCAATATAATTAAATTTAAATTATGTTTGGCGGATGAAAGAAGATAATTGTTGGCATTAACAAAGAAGGTTAGAATGCTTATAGTTTTGGTGATGCAGGCACAAGAAAATGAAAAGTAAGTCGATATCTTGCAAGAAAATATTTTTTGCACTTCTCTGGACTCGATATTATTTCCATTTTCAGAGTTGAAAGTTGTGTTATTTTGCGACATCTCCTCATTTTGATGCAATATGACGCAGTTTGGAGTTAGTCCTGTAATATTAACCATGCTTTTGGGGATATGATAATAGTACCGTATCCTTTAAAACTAAACATGCACGTTGTTTACTACAAAAAATCAGAATGGTTCTTTTGATGTTTTATCTATAAATTTGAACATTTCAGTCTCTCTTGATTATCTGAAGCGCGTGTTTCTTTCTGTGTACATTATTACTTCATCTTAGTGTAAATCGGGTATTGTTATGATACAGTTTAAGAAAGAGCAACATAATATGATTCATTCTGATTAAACTGCTATATACATATATGTCCTGATGCACGTGGTATTTAAATAGAAAAACAAAATGCTTCTCAGTTTTGTTCTGTTCGTAATAAAATCAGCGACTATCACGAAATTAACATGGTTTTAATTTTCTATGCGCAAAGATATTTTTCCATCCACGCGGTTCCAAATCTAACAGCTCCTGTCAAATCTTACAGAAGCAATTCTAGCTGACTAAAACAAGAAAGAATAATTACGAATAAGGTCGAAAGATCAACTCCCTTCTGAACGATAAATTTCACCGTAAATGAATTTACGTCTCTCAAAAGCATATATTCGTCGTGTTCTTTGACATAACCAAGTCATTGACTCATCTGATTAACGAATGTTTTAAATTTATTTTTTTTAAAGGTCAGGTGGGCAATGTGATCACCAACAGAAACGCCAGTAGACAGGAATTCGAAAGACTTTTGGTGAGTTCGTCAGTTAATGTTTGTTTCGTTCAAACCAAAATACATTATAGAATATTATTTCAATTAAACCTTAGCGCAACTGCATAAGAAATTTATGAAGCGTTGTAAGTACCCGGTAGAGTGCCAAAATACTAATTTTCATTTTTACCGACACTTTCTGTTAAGGTATATATTCGCAAATTGTGTATATAAAAACAATCCCCTTCCTTTAAATGTTCAACATGGACATCTTTTCACCTTACTCTTCAATAATTCCCTTCATGCGTCTATTTGGCATCCATCATGAGGGGCAGGCTGGTAATATTGGATCCGAAAAAGATTAACTCTTTTTGAAAACACGGTATAGCTAAAGTCCGATGAACTGCATTCATGTCGACATATGTATGAGGTTATAAAAAAAAAAGATTTCGAGGTGATTGACGTAGTTTTGTATATCATGAAATAATTCTTCTGAATACTTTGCAAATAAAACATTATGTCAGAAAAGAAGACTAGCCATAGTTTACTTTTACCGACTCAAAAACAGAAGGATCAAAACGTAAAGGCCTTTGTTTAATTGCTTCTTCATGTATGTAGACTAAAATAATAATAATAATAATAATAATAATAATAATAATAATAATAATAATAATAATAATAATAATAATAATAAAGACTTTGTATAGCGCCTAATCATTAGAAACTCTAAGCGCTTAACAACTACATAACTACAAAAAGTGATATAAAACAATGCAGCAAATATACATAGATAAGACTTAATCTGCTCCAGCTGGGCTGTGCCTCCTCAACCTGATGATATGATTCAGTAAAACAAACCAAAAGAAATATTAATTGGTCAAATAACCAGTCCAATTTAAATAGAGTTACAAACTCAGTCTACACTATGGATTGTAAAAGGTAGACAAGCACCCTTTCAGAACTGTAACTTTTACTAGAGACGAAAAAAGTGTACAAGATGTCATGTCCGAAGGACACTTCTAAATAGATCATCAGGTCCCTTGCTTGAAATTTCCAAGACGAAACCCCAAGTGTATCAATATAATACATGGAAACGGTATGTAAAACCTGAATTTGCATTGCTGCATAATCTAACAATAATAATTTGTGCTTATGCTATTCAGTCCTAACCTCCATATTCAGTTAGGATTTGACTTGAATCAAATGGATAAATGGCTTGAATCCTTTGTTTTATTCAACGAAAATAGACATGACCTTTATCAAATTGATCATACACACGATCTGTATATTTTCACTTCTATCAAGATGGAATGGAATTTATACTCTTTTTACATGTTGTAACAAAACACAAAGGACTTTATCCAGCAGTTGCTTAATATATGCACATATTTTTTTAATATTTTGATAAAGAACCAAATAATGATGAAAAGGACCTAGCATGGAAATCATAAAACGCTCAAGTCTGAGAGTGCGATTTCAGTCTCATCAGATTAAAATAAAGTCTTGTATGATTAGTTAACATAAAAACTCCAGCAAAGATGGCGTTTTATGATCATTAGGCCTGATTAAGTAAACTGATTTTGTTTATTATCGTCGACATAATACTGAACGTGAGAATGACTGTATGTTCCAACCTAGATATGATTCATCCTGAGTTTAGTCATCAATTTTTGTCAGGCATCATACTGTTATAAAATTTTAAGATCACGACAACAAACACCAAGCCTGCCGATTATAAAACCAAATCGTCTTGTTAACCATTGCAAGGTAATGTATAATCGTAACACATAGTTTTATTGGCTTTTGGAAAAACTTAAGCTTGGATTGCAAAAGCACAGTTGTTTAGAGATCATCAGAGCACATTTCTTGTAAAACAATCGATCGTTAATAATATACGCCTTATTCTGACTGAGTTGACGTCTTCAAAGCAAGGTTTGAGTAATGCCTGCATCTGAGTTTAGATGGCAGGATAATGCCATGAAGTTCGCTCGCTTTGTTAAGTCATTATCATAAGTCAGTCTGGATGTTTCGTCGGTTTGTCAAGTCTATATCGTATGTCCGTTCAGAAGTTAGATCTGTTTGTCAAGCCCGTATCGCTTGTCAGTCTGGAAGTTATGTCGGTTTGTCAAGTTTATGTCGCATAATTTAAATATCTACAAATGCTCGTTCATTCTGTTAAGTTTATTCGTTCCTGATGGATGGGGCATATTAACTTTCACATGATTTCATTGTTTTCTCATTATTTTGAAGTTACAATGCTGTTGTACAAAATTGTTATGTGCACTCTGTGGCAACAACAACAAATGGCTGTATTACAGATTTTGATTGTCATGATATTATTTCAGATTCGTCAGCATTTTAAAAAAATACCAGAGAAACGATGATAATCTAAGCACAGTAAACATTGCATGTACATAGTTCTCAACATATGACATGAGATGTGGTTTTGCTACATGAAAATGTCATGTTGTCGAGTGTCAAGTACATAGATTTTGTTACAATGCCTACTAATAAACATACATGGCAGAATGCACATTTCACCAAACAAAATGGAGAGATAAATATAGATAATTACATGATTAGAGTGAAGAACGTTGAGGCACAAACAAATCAGACAGGAAACATCAAAACATCAAAACCTAACTAAAAGACCATCGACCACATACAGAATGCTTACTGAAATAAATACGGAGATTAGAATTGAACCCAATGAAGCATTCTACAGAATATCCTGGTCTTGCATTTTCTTTTTGCTAGTGATGTCCCATTAATAGAATGTATCCTTTCATGGAAAGATCTTTGATTGATACAAGTCTTGGCTACTTGACAAAAAAAACTTTCGGATATGACCTATGAACAATTGGCCATTGTTCTTACGTTTCGTGTCTCCTGACAAATGGAACAAATGAGTTTATAGATTATAGCCGGCGAGGTAGAAAACTGATTATCTTTGGCAACACTTTCACTAATAAAAGCAAATTGCTAAAATGCAAGTTCAACTCATGCCAAATATCATGCTGATGCTATTTTTTTAGTGTCACGTTCTTGATATTGTGATGTATACAAACAGTCACATTTGTCAAATTATTCGGTGGAGTTGACCAATACGGGTCACTAAGAATAAAATGAATATGTAAATAAGGCAGACATTTAGGAAGCGTCAATAATTGATGCTGTGCTTTTAGCTACTTTTTCTTCAGTTAGAGATGTTGCTACCCTTCGACTAATTTATTTTCTCCAAATACAAGAAATCCGCGCCACACCTAAACGATTTGCTTATATAAGTAACATTGATCCATAACTTTATCATACTGATTAAACCGTTTCTGGTAAGTAAACATTTGGTTTACTCGGCTATTATCATAGTTCCTGACTCTTTTTCCTTCTTCAAAATATGTTACTGCCAATTTGGCATTATGGTATTGCAGAGTACTTGTAAAAAGTGATTATCTCAAAGTTTGGAGAGTTTGACAAAGTGAAACTGCTCCTTTCAGTATGGGCTGTTTTATACTAAACAACAACACATTTAAGTATATTTTTAATAAATATTTTACTTACTTCAAATTATAGTCAAGATATATCAAGATAATTTTAATAGGTCATCAAAACAAGCGAAATTGATTGGTCAATTATGTGGAACTATTTTTTGGGACATCTTAGCATCTATAAAGTCTCTGCCAGTGTAATCATCGTAGGGATAATGTACGAACTTGTATCATAGATGCCATTTTATTTAGTAATCACGAATGTATCGTTTTCATTATAAGTTTAAATCCATGAGCTGCCGACTTATTCAAAATAAAGAGTAGAAAATGTGATAAGAAAACTTTTTGAATATTTTTGTTTGTTTGTTTCTGTTTTATCTTTTGTTCTTGTTATTGTTGTTGTAGTTGTTTTGTCAGTAGAATTTATCCAAAACAGTGTTTCCTTTTGCCCTCATTTGCGCATCAGATCTCCTCAAATTTGCAATTTGACCCCCAGTTTTGATACCAAAATTTGTTTTCTACTCAATCTGACTCTCACTTTTGACACCAAGGAGAGTTTTGACCCTCAGACTTGCACCCCTAGGGTATACACTGCATAAGTTTCAATACTTTATTATGTACGTATGAGAAGACATACACTTCGAGTCAGTCATCTCTTCAAATGAGACATTATTGACCTGTGGCGCATTATACCATAGGTGACGTCACAAATTAAGGCAACAAGCGAAACAAAAGGAACAATAATACGAAATGGAAATTTCCCATCTTTTGCTAAATCTTTTATTAAATATGCGTGTGGAAACATTATGCACTGTAGGGGTGGTGTTTTTTTTCTCGAAATGTACTTCATTTTGAAAATGTATATTTACTCCAAAGTTGTATATCCCACCTCCATCCCGCGGTTTATTTGTCTCCTTTTGAAGAACACGTTTATATCACTTTAATTTCTTTCAGATTTATTCCAATCAGCTTATTCATTCATTCAATTAACCCGATACACATGGGATGCTCATGTACAACATTATGCGCGTGTCACCGAAGCGTAGTTGTTTTAGGTTATCCAGAAATATTATCATGTACGCACAATTAAAGTTAGTCGATATATCTGGTTTCAATGTGTCGCTGATCTGTGTCTATATTTGGTTTAATGAGCAAGGACATGCAGCTCCTTTAAAATATGTAACATCCAAGCATTAATTGGGCCTTTTATACTTTTAATTTGCCTTGCATTTTTAACACCTAGACAAAATGGAATTAAAAAAACTCCTCACACCACTCATTCTTTCTTTCTTTTTTAATAATTGCGTTGCAAATCAACTCAGAAATCTAGAGGCAATGGTATTGTACTAGTTCAGTGTATTTGTTTTACTGTTGTTTCTTTTTGTGAATTAATCGTGTTAATAAGGCACATTGTAAGGCACAAAATAGGGAAACTGAACAAGTCACATTCAAAAATAAAAAATAAATTAAATCGGTCTATATTAATCAACGTAAAGGAGTTTAAATCTAGTAGACCATCATTACTAAAAGGTTTCTCAAGTTATTATTCCAGAGCATATCTATTCGTTTCATCTGAAATATATCTCGCATTCACTTATTATGACCCTGGGCCATTGGCTATTAGACAATAATGTACTGAATTTAAAATGTTTCTCTGTGAGCATACTAGATATGGAACACTGATATTGTGCTGGAGTGAACATTTGCTTGAAGGAAAAACGGGAACTTCAAGAATGAATATAATTTTTGTGCTGTGTGATACTTTGTTAAAATCACTTGAGAAAGAGAACTGATTTCTTCGTTGTGGTTGCACATCGGTTCAGCGTAGCGAAATAATTTTCATCATAACAGGGTTAACTAATTTTAATTTCGGATATACCATATAAAGGGAAAGTTTAGTGTTGGATGCATATCAGTAATTTAGTGGTCTCAGAGATCGAGAAAATGAATTGCGTTAAAATTCGGTATCGTATAACTTTGTATCCACAATCGTTAAAACATTACAAAAATTAAAATCTCGCTTTTGAACGAACTCTTTAAAGTTTACATATACGAAAAACGTCATCTGTATTGTATTTAATTTTAAATTAACTTGCTGTGAGAATGTAATTTGGTATCTTGAAATCGTCTTCGGTTTTGTACTAGTCTTCTCGAGTTCCTGTTGTACCGACGTTTGGTTTTAGCATGTTTATCCGAAGTGTTTATGCTAAGGTTATAGAAGTGTAAAAAACATCGATATTTTCCTTGTTAGCGTTGAATGTCCTGGCGCAGGTAGCTACTGCAGACAAATGTACGCACCATGCGCACGATTAAACATAGTGTGTTCCAGATATTTGAAACACAAACATACTGACAGCCAACTCCATTCAAGTTTCCTGTCAACGGTAACGGAACAACCCATCATGAACAAGTAGGTAAAGATGAATTTTTGTACGCAGATTGTGATAGAATACTTGTATTTCAGTAAAATTACTTTACGTAAGACTGTCATTCAAATAAAAAATCTTAATGGATAATAGGAAACAATAGCGGAGAAATGGAGCTTTTCAATTTAAATTACCGATCTGGGTTAATGCCTTCCTAGCTAACTGCATCTTAACACGAGATTGGACTATATCAATGACTGTGAGCGCCTCCGCGTGAAGCTCTGCAACCACTGAAATGAATTTTACCAAATTTGTATCAGATCGATTGCTTTTTTGGTTCTGATCCGCGATTTTGTATTTGCTATCGAAGTCGTCAGAAGTTTTCCATTTGCAGTAGCATTTTTTGTACTTCGCCATAATTTTATCGAGAGCAGCTTGGCGATTGTGTTGAGAATGCGTTGTAATACCGCTAGTTCTTACATTAAATAAAATATGTAATGCCGCTAGTATCTTACATTAAATAAAATATGTAATGCCGCTAGTATCTTACATTAAATAAAATATGTAATGCCGCTAGTATCTTACATTAAATAAAATATGTAATACCGCTAGCATCTTACATTAAATAAAATCTGTAATACCGCTAGCATCTTACATTAAATACAATCTGTAATACCGCTAGTATCTTACATTTAAAAAAACAGCAAGTATTATATAATGATGCCATATGATAATAATCCATGAACAAATTTGCGAGACTTCTACAGTCACTCACGTGTGGATTTCTAACGGCGCTTTCAGCGAGATGGTTTTGCCGTCCAAAAAATGGCTCAGTCATAGTAGATGTGCAGAGCCCATGCAGCACACAGTTGCGAATTTACCCAGGTTGAAAAAAGGAATGTCCCGTTGTTCTCCTTAAACAACACGGCTACGATAACGTTGATACTGGACCAGTTGCAGTTTATTGAATGCGGTATATAGCCTGGATAAACTAAAAAAAATAACATTAGGCAGGAAGTGGAAGTTTTCGCGACAAGATTGTTTTATCAGTAGACAGACATGATGATGCACAATCCTGCACAATTCTTCTCAGCATTGGGAATAGTCCGTTATGCACTGCTGTCTAAATTACAGGTCGAGTTGGAACTACTCACATACATTGACTAGCATTTACTTGATGAACGTTGAATCCGTCGCGGAATTTCAAGGGTAAGCACATACAAAACAAAAGCTTAGACGGACATGATCTCACCCACCTAAACAGTTACATCATGTGGATGTAAAGATACACAAACGAGTACACGAGTACGATAGAAATAGGCGACATCGAATCTTAGAAGTCGACCTTGAATACTCAGATGAACTTCATCATTCGTCAATAATTAATCGCTAACCCCGAAGCTTTGTATGTCCCCCTCTTCGTTCTAATGTGTTATCCTGGCGTAAAATCACTAAATGCACCAAACTGATTCCAACATGCGTCGGCATCGCTCGTGTGATCGCGACGTTTTCTCTTGGACTACATCAGCGGGTTATGTACCCCTCGCACGTGTTGATTCATTTTTCAACGCAGCTATGACAGGGCGAATGTAGTATATTCCTCTGCGATTCATCAACAATTTCTGTTGTAGTAGTACCAGAATACTCGCTCCTGTTAAATTGTTATATAATGGCCACATATGATGTTTTGTTCTCATCATTGTATCAATTCCGATAAATTATTTATCTGTATCCACCTGCAAAAGCTACATTCGTGTTAACGGACTAAGTGCATAGATTTGTTTGACACACTTGTTGAGCCTAAGACGTCAACGATTTTGTAATATGTATGTATGTATGTATGTATGTATGTATGTATGTATGTATGTATGTATGTATGTATGTATGTATGTATGTATGTATGTATGTATGTATGTATGTATGTATATATATATATGTGTGTGTGTGTGTGTGTGTGTGTGTGTGTGTACAAGTACCCGATCGTACGAGAGAAACAATACAAAAATCAGCTAGGCAAACTCCGTTGTGGGTCACATACATCAAATTATCTATGGGATTTTTTCTTGACGCGGATAGGCAAATATTGAACAAACTTGTTTGGAAAGCCACGCTCGTACGATCCAGTGGGTAATTTGTTCTGTACTCACTAATTTTCCAATAGCTGATGCTCTTTCTCCGACGTAACCGACCGGAGAAATCTCTGTCAATTTGACCTAAACGCATTTTGATCAACTGAAGACGGCAATACAAAAGAATACATCGGTAACGTTCGTGTTTCTCATTGGTGGCGCAAATGCAAAAGTGCGTAAGAATATTTATACTCATCGCAGAGATTCCAGTACTGTCCTTGGCCGTAGCTCACGTGTTTGCGTAAACGGAAGAGTTATGGGCGCTCGCTTCATTTGGCATCGCTTTGATTAAAGTGTTTGACCTTGGAGTTCCCCATGGTGGATGCAAACGCGGCTCGCACCCATGGTCCACAGTAAAAGCAAACGGTCTTCGACTATCCCATTGACCTCAAGTGCATACATAGGTTCAAAGTCTTCCGCTGAAGCCCCGCCTTTGATAATTACACAAGCTTTGTTTATAGTATGTTCATTAACTACTCGTGATGATGAATTTAATCAAGCACTCCCGACGTGTTTTCGTATGGGATGAACTTGCGCCATTGACCTTACACGTGAAAAACTGATATCGCGAACCTGAATTCGTCAAAAAGACCTATAACTCACTGGGTCACCTCAACACCTTTGTATGCTGGCTGGTACGAGTTTGCCCCGCCAGGCTTATCACTTACAAACTACGATTACATATACAATGCATCTTGACATTTAGAAAAACAATTTTGCAGCGACGACCCGATACAGCTCTGATGTTGATGAGTCTAGTTTTGCAGCCAAAGACAATTTGATCGAGTTGAAAAATGTGGTTGTTGTTGGTACTGACCCAGGTGAGCTGTTCATATTAAGATCAAACTGTAAAACTACAAACGTCTAACATGGACATCACGATATTAGTTTGATGCTGCGAGGTGAGGTCGCAAAAGACCTTACTGAAATCGTTGAGACTCAGGTAATCAGAGACTTTGGTGGCCTTAGATTGCGTTTGTATAAACAATTTTGATATTGCCAAAACCGATATGTTTTCGCTAGTTTCGTGGATGATAACTTTGATAAATATTTACCTCATGTCTAAAAGGTTCACATGTCTACAATAAATGACAAGCGATGTAGCGATGTGGTGTACAGCAAATGACATATATTTCAGTATATTTCACAATCATCGTACAAGGTATATGCTGGTAACGAAATTCAATTTGAAGGATTTAACTCCCATATGAAAATTTAGTTAGCCGTTTATGACTTTATGTTTAAAATATATAATTACATATACATGATGTATTTTGAACAATCATGCCATGGTTGTGTTGCAAACTTACTGATGTGGTGTTGAATCAGACGAGAAATTGTTCCAACATCGATAGTTATTTTGTTCCACTTTTTTTTTTTTTACAAAAATCTGCGTGAAAACAGAGTTAACAGACTCATAGACGCAAATATGTGCGAGGATCAGATAAAAATAGAACCCTGAGACCACTCTTTTTACCAATACGAATTCCAGGTCAGCCTGGAATCCTTTTATTAGCACACTGAAGTCCCTGACTACACCGTCGGACATGAATACATCTTGGAATTGGTTCTACAACAACAAAGTTTAATTTATTCACATACCTACCACGATAAAATTCTCAATCAGTTATATCGAACGACTGACATTAACGCGAACGGCGAAATAACTTTATGTAGTTCTAGACAAACATAATAGCAAGCAAACAATCAATGCTGATAAAAACTATTCACCGGAAAGATATTTTATATGATTGCATGGCAGTTCTACATGTAGAAAAAAATAATTGGTTGTAACTGCGTGTCCATGTTGCAGCTGTGGAGCAATCATGGTTGAAGAACAATTGAAGAACTGTTGCGAGACGGTTTCCCCAAAGAGAATCAATATGCTTGCAAAATAGAAGCATATGTGCAACGTTGGCTTGGGTTTTGATGGGATTACAACGACAGCAACTGTATTAGGCATGTCATTCGGAATTGCTGTCGGAGCTATAATGATAGTAGCCGATGTAGCTGGTAGCGCTTACAAAATAATTGCATTACTGCTGCAATCGAGAATTCTCGTTGCAGTGCAAAGCATTCTCAGTACAATTACTAAACGATAATCGGTGATTATTGAAAATAATGGAGGAGTTCGAAGTCATATTGGTAGGAAACGTCTATTAGATTCGTGCACGAACACAAGTAGCTATCACGGAAGAGAACCAAAACATTAATGTGCTTTACAATAGGGCATAACAGATTAGCATTTTTCTACCGATTTCCGATTCCGGATTTTGGGCATGAAATTTTTCCGATTCCGGATACGATTCAATTAATCGGAAATGCTAAATCCGTATTTTTTTTCTAAAAAATTTCATCTTCTGTTTCCTGGTTTCTGGTATCTGGTTTTGCCGTGTCTAGCATGTTACTTAGCATTTTACCATATCCGGCTTCATTTCCGGTTTTTACCCGCTAGTTCAAATAGATTGTCTCAAAGCGTGGTTGTGTTGACCATATTGTAGTTTTCTGACTTCTTATTTAACTTTATTAACGCACTATCGAATGACACGCAGTGTTAGACACGGTGCTATAGAAATTCAACTTTATTATTTTTATTATCCGAATCAGTCGTTCCTGCCTTGTCCGACTCCGATTAATCGGAAGTTCATACTATCCAGTGGAATCCGATTTCCAGGTCAAAAGTCGATTATGCCCTACTTTACAAGCCCCAAAAATCAAATAAATAGTTGGTGAGTGTATATTCCATCCATAGGCGTTGTAGGGGTTTCTCTCGCGCGAGGCGTTCATAGCAGATCGCTGTAAGCACCTTTACCTGATTTGTATCTTGGCTGACGATGGCAAGTAGCCCGTGAAGAAGGAAAAAAAAAAAAAGCACCTTAACGTATCAAAAGACAATTTTTTTACAGTGTATGATTTGTTTTTGATAAACGAAAAATTACGATGTTCTGATGAATCATACAGGCAGATAGGTACATTGTAAGTAATTTTTTGGGATTAATATATGTATTGGGAGTATGATTCTCAAGTCTGGAGTAATATATATTACTCAAAATGTTCAGTAGTTAAATTCCATAATGGCTTTGTCTAATTCTACTTTTCTGTACTGAAAAAGTATATTTCTCTTCCGTTTTCCAATCGTGTTAGATCCGTTAAAAAAATATGTATAGTCGATGACGTTATATCAGTTATATATATATATATATATATATATATATATATATATATATATATATATATATATATATATATATATATATATATATATATATTGGGTTCAGTGTATGGAGGGCGACATGACATTTTTACGACATATTTTAATATAAATGCAAAAATTCTCCTTATTATAGTTTAAAATGTGATGAGCGTTGTGCAATGCATGGAAAGTCACACAACTGTTGCAAGACAAACATGGTTATAATGTTTTGGTTCAATCTCCTTTTCTTCATAAATGACTGTTTGTAGAGAATACATTGAGTAATGGTTTTAAAAGGACCTATTAATAGAGGTCATGAATAATGGCAACTTCAGCCAATATTAAACGCACGATTTTCTTTGTAAACTATAATACAGGAAAATACATTTGTCTATTTTTGGACATCATGATTATATGAAATACTACACTAATAATATCGCCTTCTGAATAAGAATATACATCACACAAAAACGAAACACGAAACGGATATGTTATTTGCAATTAAATCAATGAACGGAAGTAAATCAATGAAGTCACAAGCTCAACCTATTAAAGAACAGCATTCACCAGCAATAAAAGTATCATAAAGAATACATGCTAAACGTACACGGAGATTACAATTTGAAATGAACAAGCAGCTAAAAACAAATTTCTTGATATTGAATTCCTATTTAACAAGACTCACTTCAATACCATGATGCTGGCCGATGGACGGTTTGGCTACTTAAATAATTCCCTATCAGCCAATACCATATGAACCATTGGTCATTTTTCTGACGTTCTGGGGCCTTTGACAAATTGAAAAATGATTATATGGATTATTGCCGACTAAGAGAATGCAGAAATGGATACATTTCCAAAATTGTTTTCACAGTCAAATCAAGTCCGCGTTTAGCAGGTTAATTTAAAGCAATTGCTCTTAGTTGCTATTTGGTTGTCTCTGATTTATGGTTCCAAGTACTGGTATGTCACATTTTGTAAAATACAGGACTGAGTTAAACAGTACGATGTATTACTTTAACCTGTTCGAAATACATTAAACATTACTGCAGTTTATATTGGGTATGTGTATTAGGGTAGTGTAATTCATATCAGGGTCTCTGTACTAGGGTCCTGCAGTGTATGCCAAGGTCACTGTGCTAGGATATGTAATTCGTGTCAGTGTCTACATATTAGGATTATTCAGTTCATGTTAGGGTCCATGTGCTAGGGTCAAAAAATTAATGTTGAGTCTGTGTACTGTGTTGGCTTATTTATACTAGGGTCATGTAATTCATGTCAAGGTCTGTGTACTTGTTCATGTTATTCTTGTCAGGGTTTGTGTATAAGGGTCATGTAGTTAATGTCAGGGTCTCTGCACGAGGGTCATGTATATCATGTCAGGGTCTCTGTACTAGGGTCAGTACTTAATGTCAGGGTCTCTGTACTAGGGTTATGTAATTCATGTCAAGGTATTGTACTATGATCCTGCAGTTCACGTTGGGTCTCTGTACTAGGGTCATGTATAACTCATGTCAGGGTTTGTATACTAGGGTCATGTAATTAATTTGAGGGTCTGTGTACTAGGATCATGTAATTAATGTCAGGATTTGTGTACTAGGGTCATGTAATTAATGTCAGGGTTTGTACACTAGGCTCATGTAATTCATATCAGGTTCTCTGGTCCAGGGTTATGTAGTTCGTGTCGGGGTCTGTGTACTAGCGTCCTTCAGTTCATATTGGGTATCTGTACTAGGGTCATATAATTCATCTCAGGGTCTGTGTACTAGGGTCATGTAATTAATGTCAGGGTCTTTGTACTAGGGTCATGTAATTCATGACAGGATCTGTGTACTAGGGTCATGTAATTCATATCTGGTCTGTGTTTTAGAGTCATGTAAGTCGTGTTAAGGTCTGTGTTCTAGGGTCCTACAATTTATGTTGGGTCTGTGTACTGGGGTTCAGCAGTCCATGTCAGTGTCTGTGATCTATAGTCCTGCAGTTCATATCAGGTCTTGTATTTTAATCGTGTAACCAGAAAATATAATTGGGTTCCTTCTTCTATTGATTTTTTTCATACTCACTTTGGTGTTTTATTTTGGCAGTTACACGACCCTGATTTGCATTTCAAAAGCCATTCACGCTTATAATTAATGCACTATTTGATCCCAGTTTACAAAGAACACAGAAGTTCCATTCCCATGTTTAACCAGTAAAACTTGCTTATTTCCCTTGAGAAATGTACCCTCCATTATCACTGACCACAGTAACCATACCCTATAACCTCGACACTGATTAATCACTGAATCTTTCTTCTTCTTGATAAATAAGTGCGCATGATCTGATGACAATCTGTTTGATAGAATATATGGTTACAATCTTATCAGAAACACTCAAAACCCCTTTTTGTGATGTGTTTCAACACTTTTTTGTACATTGGAAATAAGTATGATGCATATAAGGTTCGTACTTTTAAATTTCTTGTATGTGAAGTCGATATTTAATGAAAATAATATATTACAACTTCCTGCAGTTAATGATAATATCATTAAAAATAAGCCGAATTATATGTGCAGATTTTGTGTTGTTATTTTTCTGTTCAGTTCTTTACATATCACATATTATAGTAACTATATTTCAATAATCTAATCATTGTAAAGATACTTAATTTGAATTCCAATTAGACACATAATTACACCGTAGGAAACTTAAAATAAACTGAATATTTAGTTTTCTGAAACATGCCTTTCATTAAATAAATCTTAGCACGCTTTGGACTGTTGACAGTTTTTGTATAAATGTGAGAGCTTTGAAATTGTCAATGAAAAAATTAACCTAAAAGCAAAATACTGACATAAATACTAGTGGCGTTAGGGCTCAGTATTGAAAGATTGATCAAGGAAGCCTTTTTTTTTACGTTACGCTCCATATTCACTATTGTCATCGATTAAAGTAATATATTGATACATATAGACTCGGTCTATTGTTTATGTTATTACCGTTAGATTTTATTGCAAAAGTACACTTGAAGTCAATACATTGTCTCTTATATTAATGAAAATCAAAGAAGACAAAGAAAATGAATGGCCGTTCATTAACAGAGAACTTCCTTAATGTTTAGATCTCTTATACTAAATATGGATTGTGTCCAGATGGCACTCCTATATTGTTAAGTGCACTGACTATAATGATATTGGCTCTCAGATAGCTTGATATTCTTCTTTTAAAACCGGTGTAGTTTCTGCTGAGTTGCATATTCACATCAATTAACTTCAGTTTCCTTTCCATCACTTGTTCATTCTCTTATCATGAACATGACTATTGATTTACAAGGATGAAAAAGAACCCACGGAAACTGTCACTTCTACACAAAAGGAGACCAAACTGCATTCGACCTCAAATGGATGGCAGCATACGGTGATGACCTTGGAATGTTCAGTGTGGCCGTGGAATGTTTAGTGTAGCAGAAAACATAAAATTTCATAACCAGTACGGTTGGTTTCCTATATACCGAGAAAAGATTTGGTTTTACACATATCAAGGAATATTTTGAAATATAAATACAATGGCTTTAAAGACAAACAGCAGCAACGTAATATATAGACACAGCCAACTTAAAGAAATATTTAAAACGAGGAAGTTCGTGAACAAGTCCGAAGAGAAAAGATGGCGTAAAAAAGCATAACATAAGATATAAGACAGGAATAGTGTCCTATATTCAATTCGTTCCGTACCTTAATAACTATGTCATTATCTAGCATGTAAATATAATTTGCCCTATGTGAAATGATGGGAAATTTTGATCGATGTAGCTCATTAAACAGTTGAAGACATGCCAATCTCAGTTCCTTCAAAGATTTTACAGCCTTTTATTCATCCCGTTTTACTGACCACAACTATGTTTTGTGTCGAAGAAACCATCTCAAATGAAGAACAAAAATCTATTCTTGCTTGAAATCTAAAATATACATTATTTTTTTGCATTTTAGACGATCCATCTATAGCTCATTCTGACAATTTGGTTTGGCATCTTAAACGTTTGTTCTCTTTATTAGAAGTTTCGTGATTGTACATCATCACCTCACTGATATATTAGCGTTATTGTAAAATGAATAAAGAAGATCCTGTTGCATATGTTGTTTATATATATATATATATATATATATATATATATATATATATATATATATATATATATATATATATATATATATATATATATATATATATATATATACTTAAAACAATGGTTGAAGGCTAGAAATAATGCAAACAAAAATATGAATTTCCGGAGGATCGAGCTCGCATCCACATATCATATCGTCGATAGTTGGAATCCTTCCATTTTCATCTAAGGTTTGAAGTACGATTTAAAGTTCAACATAATTACGATTTTTCAGCTTAGATTGAAATAGGAGGACATTTTGAAACAGGTTGGAAAAATTAAGAAAATGAATGAAGGTGAGTTAAGAAAGCACTATGTTACATACATGGATAACATGATAAACAAAGGTATGAAAGCACGTAAAATATAAAGACACGTCCACACACTATGACGTCATCAACTGTACTGCCCAAGCTGGACAAGGATGCAACAAGCATGGACAAGTCGAGAGCGCTTTGTATACGTGACAAGGTAAAATCTCTGAGCGCCTACCGTATATGTCGTATTAAAAGGTATTCTGACACTTATTAACGTCCGTCAGTTGCTTTTTGTTTCAACCTGAACATGTGTGTGTGTGTGTGTGTGTGTGTGTGTGTGTGTGTGTGAGAGAGAGAGAGAGAGAGAGAGAGAGAGAGAGAGAGAGAGAGAGAGAGAGAGCATATTTTGGTGTGATTTTTCACATTGTATTGACAAATAATTACAACCAGTTGCATGAGATTTTTACAAAGTAATATAGTTATCGACGAACCATCTTGTATAAATAACTACTCACTCGACTATCTTTATCCGTTTCAATATAAAAGGGCTATGAGATCATTATATCCTGCATTCTAATTGAATAAACATATTTCAAGGGAATATCTTCTGTACGTGTAAAAAAAGGTAGTATGTGTCTGTGTAAAAGAGTAACACCTGCCTATGTAAAAGGGTCATATATGTCTGTCTTAAACGGTCACATCTATGTAAAAGGGTCATATATGTCTATCTTAAACGATAACATCTATGTAAAAGGGTCATACATATCTGTCTTAAACGGTCACATCTATGTAAAAGGGTCATATATGCCTG
Source organism: Unio pictorum (assembly GCA_030141615.1). Taxonomy (NCBI): domain Eukaryota; kingdom Metazoa; phylum Mollusca; class Bivalvia; order Unionida; family Unionidae; genus Unio; species Unio pictorum. Next base: position 4,830,343 of record JARLTB010000175.1, on the reverse strand, counting down.
TCTAGAACGGTAACATCTATGTAATAGGGTAATATATGTCTGTCTAGAACGGTAACATCTATGTAATAGGGTAATATGTCTGTCTAGAACGGTAACATCTATGTAATAGGGTAATATGTCTGTCTAGAACGGTAGCATCTATGTAATAGGGTAATATATGTCTGTCTAGAACGGTAGCATCTATGGAATAGGGTAATATATGTCTGTCTAGAACGGTAACATCCATGTAAAAGGGTCATATATGTATGTGTCATCGTCATCAGGCTCTTGACATAGCGTGGTCGTTGAGGCACTGTGCTGCTGGACATCTGACCAGTTCCTTCCATTTGTCTCGATCATGTGCCAATATCTGTGTCTCCGTAAAACTTTTCCTGGTCTATTCTGTGATGTTTTCGGTCCACTTTTTCTCTGTCTACCTCTGCTTCTGCCACCCTGGATGCTGCCATGCTATACCATTTCAGCGTTCTCTTTTTGACAGTGGTGAGGAGGTCATCATAATGGCCTACTTTGTGCCTGATGGTTTTACCCTTTTCATTTGAGATGTGGTCCATGTAAGCAATGCAATGGATGGTTCTGTAGCATCTAATTTCAAGTGCCTGGATTTTTCGTTGTAATTCTGCTGTCAGGGTCCAGGCTTCACATGAATACAGGAAGATTGAGATGACTAGTGCTCTCAATGGTCTGATTTTAGTTTTCAGACATATATTCTTATATCTCCAGATGGGTCTTAGCTTTGACATAGCTGCCGTTGTTTGTGTTGCTCGTGACAACATTTCTGCTCTTGATACCTCTTCGGTGATTATAGAACCAAGATATTTGAGCTGGCACACTGTTTCAAGTTCCTGTCCTATGACTTTAATCTTGGGTGAGATTTTGTTTGAGACTATTTGTCATCAGCTTTGTCTTCTAGGCGCTTATTTCCATGTTTCATCCAGGTTCTTCACAAAGTTGGCAAGCCCTCTTCACTGCCTGCCAGCCCATCAATGTCGTCCGCATAGCGGATGTTGGTGATGTTTCGCCCTTCAATGCTGAATCTCCCACAATGGTTTTCCAGGGTTTCGTTTATGATGCGCTCCAAGTATATGTTGAAAAGCTTGGGTGACAGGAGACAGCCTTGCCGTACTCCGACCAGTCTCCCACAGAACCTTGAGCAATTACTGCACTGGTAGCTTTGGCGTACAGCTGCTTGATCTTATTGGTCAACCTTTGACCCATGTTGTACTTCATTGTTGCCCACAATGACTCATGCTACACTCTGAAATCTATGTACACATGATAGATGTCTTGTTGATGTTGCGAGTACTTTTCACACAGAACCCTGAGATTGAATATTTGTTATGTTGTGCTTCTTCCACTCCGGAACCTTGCCTGATTTCTTCTTCTGTCTGTAGTTTCAGTCTCTTCAAGATGATCTGCATCATCATCTTACTAGCATGGCTATTAAAACTGATAGTTCTGTAATTTTGGCACAGATGGAGATTGCCTTTTGGGGGAGTGTTATAATCAGTGACTGGGTCCACTGTGCTGGCCATTCACCTGTCTGCCAGATCTTGTTGCAGATTTTTGTTAGTAGCTCTATCACTGATCCCCCATTTGTGATAGGTTCAGCTGGGATGTTGTCTAATCCAGCTGGCTTCCCATTCTTCAGTGCTTTTGTTGCTGACTCCACCTCTTCTTTCAGAATAGGAAAATCATCATTATTTGAGGAGTTTGGAACTTCAAGCACCTCGTGGTCTCCTGTGGATGGATGGTTGTATAGTTATTTAAAATGCTCAATCCATCTTTCTACAATGTCACTTGTTTCTGTTAGGCATTTTTCATTCTCGTCTTGAATGGTACTGACTCTTGCTTGCTTTTGTCTGGTGAGGTCTTTCATAATTTGGAATGCCCTTTTGCTGCTATTCTTGATCAGACTGCTCTCTCTTTCTGTGCACTTTTTTTGTCCAAGCCAATCGTCTTGTGCTTTTTTCAATTATGTTCTGAGATACTTGTTTATAATAATAATAATAATAATAATAATAATAATAATAATAATAATAATAATAATAATGAGGACTTTGTATAGCGCCTAATCTTTCGAAGCTCTAAGCGCTTTACACCATCAATAATGATATGACTACATTAGAGAACAACAAATAACAAATGTTATTAGTCTGTACTCCATTGCCCCTGTCGTGTGTATGGTATTTTTTAGGTCTCTTTGGGGATCACACAGATTCAGAATCTCTTCTGTAACCCAGGGTGTTTTCTTTGGGCAATAGAGGCAAATGATATCCTTGGCAGCTGTTGTCATGACTGTGTTGAATGTGTCTGTCATCATTTTAACATCAACATCCATCACAAGGAGTGGAGCAAACTTTTCTCTAATTGTGGCTTGGAATAACTTGTAGATGTTAGGGTCCTTCAGTTGTTCAAGGTTGAATTTGACGTATATTTCTTTGGCTTGTTAATTTCCTTCAGCCTCACTCAGAAGTTCATAATAACGAGGTGATGATCACTCCCAACATAAGCACCTGGGAACGTTCTTGTTTTTGCTCTATTTATGCCAGATTGGTAACGGTTTTGAACCAGTATGTAGTTGTTCTGGTTATGATGGGTTCCGTCTGGTGCGTGCCATATCTATCTTTATGTTGACCTAGGGTGTTAACTAGTACCAAGTTGTTGTAGCTTGCAAACTCGAGCAGCCGTCTTCCTCTTTCATTGGTACGCTCATTGCAAGAAGGACCATAATGATCATTCCAGTCTTTTAGTGCATATTTGTCAACTTTGGCTTTCCAGTCTCCTTGGATGATGAGGATGTCCTTTTACTTACCATGTTTATAATACCCTGGAGTTTGTTGTAAACTCCTCTATTTCTTCATTATCATGATCAGTAGTTGGAGCATAGCCTTGGATAATTGTTACGTTAAAGAGAGATGCTTTCAAACGAATGGAGATGATTCTGCTAGATATGGGGTGACATTCAAGCACAGATCCCTTGATGGCTTTGTTTACAAGGAAGCCTACTCCATTTATGGACTTGTCCAACTCTCCACTAGTATAATATATGCCCATCTTCAGTTTGGTGTTCTCCTAGGGCGTTCCATCTTACTGCACATAGTCCCGGAATGAGCCATATGTAGTGTTCCATCTCATGTGTCAACTCTTGGAGTCTTCCAATTTGGGCCAGAGTTCTAATGTTCCAGGTGGCGATGACAATGCTGTCTCCAGCTCTGAATTTATGCAATGTACCAGTAGCACACTTGTCACCTCCATCCTGGTGGACAACAGCAAGCGTGGTCCTTGTTGACCCTGGCGACGACCGATCCGGTATGGTAACTTCTGATTTTTCCAACATTATCAGTGTGTCTTGAGCAAAGGTCATCTGGCGGAGCCCATCCCTCTCCAGACCAACGAGTTGCCAGAAGGGAATGTAGTACATTGGTAAACTGCCTTAGGGTCTTCACTTCTCCGGATTTTCTTTTAGGGTTTACTCCCTTAGCCTTTGGCTAACCAAAGCCGACCTGTAATGGGTTGTTGCGTCCATTTCCCGAGCAGATAAAGCATCTGCCACCGCCACTGTCTGTGTAAATGGGTAATATCTATGTCAAATGGTAATATTTGTCTATGTAGCAATGGTAATATATATCTCTGTTAAAGAGCAATATATGTCTGTTTAAAAGTGTAATATATGTATGTGTAAAAGAGTAATATATGTACATGTAAGGGGATAATATATATCTGTGTAAACGGGTAATATATGTCGGTGTATAAGGGTAATACCAGTCTGTGCTAAAAAGTAATACCTATTTGTGTAAAAGAGTAATATATGTTGGTGGAAAATGGTCATATAGCTCTGTCTAAAAGAGTAACATCTGTCTTTGTAAAAGGGTAGTATCTGTCTGTGTAAAAGGGTATTATCTGCTGGTGTAAAAGGATAAAATATGTCTGTGTAAAAGGATATTATATGTATGTGTAAAAGGATAATATCTGTCTGTGTAAAATGATAATATCAGTTGGTGTAAAAGGGTAATACTTGTCTGTGTAAAATGGTAATACTTGTCTGTGCAAACATATAATATCTGTCTGTGTATAAGGATAATATCTGTCTGTGTAAAAGGGTAATACCTATATAAATATATCAAATGTATGCGTAAATAAGAACATTTAATTTAGTTATATGCCAATTTTGTTAGTAAATCGCATCGACAAAGGCATTATTGATAATTATGATTTAGGTAAATGAACGTGTTAAAACTAACAATTAGAAAAATAAATAAATATGTCCGTAGACAAATATAAATTAAGAAAACAAACAAAAATGGAAAATGATTTGAAAAAGAAACTTGATAAACTCAGAACCACTGCCACTTGACACATTAAAGCCACACAAAGTCCATTTAAATTGAGACACTAATCACGTCCGACATGTCTGCTGAATTAAATCAAATCAGAGATTGTTCTTAATTTCCGGGCTCTGAGGGCCTCGTAGTTAAAAGAAAGTTGACTGTACATTTTCGTCTGGAAATGTTGGCGTCTGAAATATCGGTTGCATTTATTTAAAGGATTTCAGTTATTAGTATTTAGGAAGTATTATATTTATTTCGATTGTCCTACCTCTTGATGTACTCATTTGTCAAGCATAAAGATTTATTTTCCACGCAGTTAATAATGTGATGTATTCAAATCACCAGAAACCAGATTTTAATGCCCGATACTATCATATTTCCATTTTTGCATAATTTTGCCCGATAATTGGGTGATAATTAAACGTTTACGAAAAAGATTTGTTGATCATAACCTTAGTATTAATGGACGACAAATACTTATTATTAATAGACGACTAATACTTAGTATTAATGGATGACTAATATTTAGTATTAATGGATGACACATACGTATTATTAATGGATGACTAATACTTAGTATTGATGGATGACAAATACTTAGTATTAATGGATGACAAATACTTAGTATTAATGGATGACAAATACTTAGTATTAATGTACGAAAATACTTAGTATTAATGGATGACTAATACTTAGTATTAATGGATGACAAATACTTAGTATTAATGGATAACAAATACTTCGTATTAATGGATGACAAATACTTAGTATTAATGTACGAAAATACTTAGTATTAATGGATAACTAATACTTAGTATTAATGGATGACAAATACTTAGTATTAATGGATGACTAATACTTAGTATTAATGGATAACTAATACTTAGTATTAATGGATGACAAATACTTAGTATTAATGGATAACTAATACTTAGTATTAATGGATGACTAATACTTAGTATTAATGGATGACTAATACTTTGTATTAATGGATGACTAATATTTAGTTTTAATG